>CM060447.1:194183646-194783646 GCA_030545235.1 Helianthus tuberosus | reverse complement strand
GATACGATACGATATGATGCAATACGATACGATACGATGCAATACGATAAGATAATTTAATTTAAACGATAACAATATAATATATTTGTATTATTTACGAATAATATTGTTTTTTATAAACAATTTTCTTTTTTTATAAATTAACAAAGGAATACGATAATTTAATTTAAACGATAACAAAACAATATATTTGTATTATTTACCAATAATATTGTTTTTTTATAAATAATTTTCTTTTTTAATTTTTATAATTCATAATATTTATATTATTTTTTATTTTTATAATTTATATTTGTATTATTTACCAATAATATTGTTTTTTATAAATAATTTTCTTTTTTTTTATAAATAAACAAAGGAATACACAATAAAAAAATACAAAAATGGAGCTTTATATACGCTCCTTAGAGGTCCCTACACAGCGTATGAGACCAAAATGACACAACTACCCCTGTATTTGGCTTCGTATAGCCTGAACACAAGGGTATAAAAGACATTTTCAGACCTTTATATACGTTGCGTATAGGTCAATACGCAGCGTACTTAAAGGGTGGTAAAATTATTTTTAACCCCAAACCTGTGGTAAAATTATCTTTTTAACCCTTATAGTTTATATATGCTGCGTATTGACCAATACTCAGCGTATGTAAAGGTCTGAAAATGTCATTTATGCCCTTGTATTGAGGCTATACGAAGCCAAATACAAGGGTAGTTGTGTCATTTTTGTCTTATATGCTGCGTAGTGATCTCTAAGGAGCGTATATAAAGCTCCATTTTTGTATTTTTTTTTTGTGTATTCCTTTGTTTATTTATAAAAAAATGGAAAATAACACCCGATACGATACTATACGATACGATATAACACCCGTATAGGCCTATAGGTGTGATTTAGTTCCCGTATTGACCTCGTACAAGCCTATAAGTGTGATATCGTATCGTATAGGTGTAGTATAGGTCACGTATTGACCTCGTATAAGACTATAAGTGTGATATCGTATCGTATAGCATAATATATGTCCCGTATTGACCTCGTATAAGACTATAAGTGTGATATCGTATCGTATAGCATAGTATATGTCCCGTATTGACCTCGTATAAGCCTATAAGTGTGATATCGTATCGTATAGGTGTGGTTTAGGTCACGTATTAACCTCGTATAAGCCTATAAGTGTGATATCGTATCGTATAGGTGTGGTTTAGGTCCCGTCTAATCCTATATGCATATACAAGACCTATAGGAAACCTATACGAGACTTATACTACACTATACGATACGATACGATACGATACGATACTATACTATACTATACAATAACACCCGTATAGGCCTCTATACGAGACTTATATACTATACATTATACGATACGATATGATGCAATACGATACGATACGATGCAATACGATAAGATAATTTAATTTAAACGATAACAATATAATATATTTGTATTATTTACGAATAATATTGTTTTTTAATAAATAATTTTCTTTTTTTTTATAAATAAACAAAGGAATACGATAATTTAATTTAAACGATAACAAAACAATATATTTGTATTATTTACCAATAATATTGTTTTTTTATAAATAATTTTCTTTTTAATTTTTATAATTCATAATATTTATATTATTTTTTATTTTTAAAATTTATATTTGTATTATTTACCAATAATATTGTTTTTTTATAAATAATTTTCTTTTTTTTTATAAATAAACAAAGGAATACACAATAAAAAAATACAAAAATGGAGCTTTATATACGCTCCTTAGAGGTCCCTACGCAGCGTATGAGACCAAAATGACACAACTACCCCTGTATTTGGCTTCGTATAGCCTGAACACAAGGGTATAAAAGACATTTTCAGACCTTTATATACGCTGCGTATAGGTCAATACGCAGCGTATTTAAAAGGTGGTAAAATTATTTTTAACCACAAACCTGTGGTAAAATTATCTTTTTAACCCTTATAGTTTATATATGCTGCGTATTGACCAATACTCAGCGTATGTAAAGGTCTGAAAATGTCATTTATGCCCTTGTATTGAGGCTATACGAAGCCAAATACAAGGGTAGTTGTGTCATTTTTGTCTTATATGCTGCGTAGTGATCTCTAAGGAGCGTATATAAAGCTCCATTTTTGTATTTTTTTTTGTGTATTCCTTTGTTTATTTATAAAAAAAATGGAAAATAACACCCGATACGATACTATACGATACGATATAACACCCGTATAGGCCTATAGGTGTGATTTAGTTCCCGTATTGACCTCGTACAAGCCTATAAGTGTGATATCGTATCGTATAGGTGTAGTATAGGTCACGTATTGACCTCGTATAAGACTATAAGTGTGATATCGTATCGTATAGCATAGTATATGTCACGTATTGACCTCGTATAAGACTATAAGTGTGATATCGTATCGTATAGCATAGTATATGTCCCGTATTGACCTCGTATAAGCCTATAAGTGTGATATCATATCGTATAGCGTAGTATATGTCCCGTATAGGCCTATAAGTGTGATATCGTATCGTATAGGTGTAGTATAGGTCACGTATTGACCTCGTACAAGCCTATAAGTGTGATATCGTATCGTATAGCATAGTATATGTCCCGTATTGACGTCGTATAAGCCTATAAGTGTGATATCGTATCGTATAACGTAGTATAGGTTAAGTATTGACCTCGTATAAGCCTATAAGTGTGATATCGTATCGTATAGCGTCGTATAGGTCACGTATTGACCTCGTATAAGCCTATAAGTGTGATATCGTATCGTATAGGTGTGGTTTAGGTCACGTATTAACCTCGTATAAGCCTATAAGTGTGATATCGTATCGTATAGGTGTGGTTTAGGTCCCGTCTAATCCTATATGCATATACAAGACCTATAGGAAACCTATACGAGACTTATACTACACTATACGATACGATACGATACGATACTATACTATACTATACAATAACACCCGTATAGGCCTCTATACGAGACTTATATACTATACATTATACGATACGATATGATGCAATACGATACGATACGATGCAATACGATAAGATAATTTAATTTAAACGATAACAATATAATATATTTGTATTATTTACGAATAATATTTTTTTTTAATAAATAATTTTTTTTTTTTTTTTATAAATAAACAAAGGAATACGATAATTTAATTTAAACGATAACAAAACAATATATTTGTATTATTTACCAATAATATTGTTTTTTTATAAATAATTTTCTTTTTTAATTTTTATAATTCATAATATTTATATTATTTTTTATTTTTATAATTTATATTTGTATTATTTACCAATAATATTGTTTTTTTATAAATAATTTTCTTTTTTTTTATTAATAAACAAAGGAATACATAATAAAAAAATACAAAAATGGAGCTTTATATACGCTCCTTAGAGGTCCCTACGCAGCCTATATGACCCTTGTTTTCTGTGCAATGATTGGTTATCAGGCACTGAGATCCATGGTTTATCTACGCAGCGTATTGGTCAATACGCAGCGTAGAGGGTTAACCCTATACGCTGCGTATTGACCAATACGCTGCGTAGATAAACCCTAATTTTGCTAGGGTTTGGTGTGCCAATAGGCACACCCTTTTCTTTTTTTTGGCATGTTATAGGTTAATTGTTTTTTTTGGGCATGTTATAGGTTAATTGTTTTGGAAGATAGTGACTAGCATATTGGTACTAGTTGATTGAAGATAGACGAATCCCTAGAAGATATGGAATGAGTCTTAGCTTACATGACCATAATGACATGGAAGAAATAGAAGATCTAATTGGGTTATAGAGAAGTACTATAGTAATTGTTAGGGGTTTAAGTTATTCTACAAACCTCCTAAAAATAAGTTAAATTACCTAATAGACCATGTGTAGTGGTACACATGAATAATGCTCTACCCTAGAGCGTTTTGCGCCATGTGACAGTCCAGTTAGCAATGGGGCGTTTTTCATAAATGGGTGTAGTGATGATGCGGGACATTATGTTAAAAGGGGTATAATAATAGAACTAAATAAAAAAAAACTATCAAAAAATGTTATTGGATAAAAAACCATAAAAAAGAGGTGATTGGTCAACACACAAGGGGCTCGAGCGTTCAAAATACAACGCCATTCAAAAAAATTGAACAAAAACGCCCTGTGGGGCCGTCGTGGGGCGTGCTTGAGCGTCGTTGGGCAAAAAAACGCCCATTTTTTGAACGACTACGCACGGTCTTACAAAACTCAAAGTGTAGTAGTTGCATATGTAATGATGATGTAAACCATATCGTCACCTTTTCATCATTAGACATATGCACCAATTGGCATATGTTTAGAGAGAGAAAAAGAGGGGGAGAGAGAGAGATACAAATTATATATATATATATCTTTCTCATCGTGACAAAATATAATTGTACCGATGGATCATCCTACAACAAAAAAGGTAAGATTAACAAAGTAATGATTGAAGTTCTTGAGATCAAGAACAAGTGGAATTACATAAAATTTTAAAAATGAAGATCCAAAATCAATTGAATATCACCCATGAAGTACCATCTTTTTGATCTTCATACACACATTAATCTAGAAACAAATTAAGCATACCCATGACAACTAAAAAGCCTTAAAAAAGAAACAAGCAAAACACCCCACACAAAGGAATAAACCAGACTTATGCCCTAAAAAGTAGCAAGTTGGTAACTTTGATCAATCGGTCACTTGCATATGGCCGTTAAACCGTTAAAGAGATCTATGATGCTCAAGGATATTGATGCTATTAGTTCTTTGTCTCTTTACACTCCCACAAGAGGAATCAACACCATTTGTTTTCTCCATCACTTGTTTGAGGGCTTCTTGGATCGTGCTTATCGAGTAATTCAGCATTTGTTGATCATCGTTTCCGGTTAAATGATCTTCTGTAGTGATGAATAAAACATTCTTCACACGTCCACCAAGTGTTGTGATCTCGGCCTTTAGGGTTCTTAGTCTAAGGGCCTTTAAAGTCTTGATGAGGTCCGGTAAGAGATCTGATCGATCCTCGCAGCATAATGAAGCTCTGATCACAAGTTTACCATCTTTATCAAACGCATTGTCCACAGATAGTTCATCAATCTCGGTGGGGACTGGACTGTGTTCGGTGATTATTGAAGTTTGACGCTTCAATTCTTTCACATGTTGTATGACTTCAGCTAGCAATGAAGCCTTGTCCGTCTGAAAGTATAAACAAATTGTTAACAATGAATAGGTAAGTCATATAACTACTTTTTTGTATAGTTAAGGAGTTATGTGGTTTTTGACACATTTTACCTTAATTAGTAGATGATGCAAAAATACCCCTCCGGGAAGTAAGGCATTAAGAATGTTCATTATTCGATTCGGACTCGAAAAACCAAAAAAATGGGTACGCGGTTTGGGTTTCTGATATTTGAATCGGATCTCTATCTGATCCAAATTCCAAGTTTGGTTTTTGAAGCGATGAATTTCGAAGAGCCATAACTTTTTTTTTTTACAAAAAATATATATTTTATGTTTGATATATTTTATTTATCTTATTTGTTTTTTATTTTTATTTATATTTTCTCAAAATCCAGGTTATATGAACATTTGAATCGGTTTTTCAAGTTTCAAGTTCCAAATTTGAATCGGTTAGCATTCAAATTCAGTTTTAAAATTTTTAAATTCGAATAACCCGAAAACCGACTCGGTGAACACCCTAATTAGGCTAATTAGACAGACAACTTATACATAGGCGTCGGTTAAAATAAACCAAGAGTTCTTTAGGATGTTCAAACATAAGACCTAGGTCTTTAACTTAACTAAATTGCTTCCATTAACATATATGATCATATTTACTCGTAACATGGATTGTATTCTTCACAAAAAATAAAAGATTTTATTCTTTAATGTCTTAACATTCTATCAATCTATGTGTGAATGAATGTGAAATGATGATCATCATTATATGAAAAAGAAAACAAAAGATGGTGGGTTCTTATAGATAAAAAGATAGTTGAGCATTTCAAAACATGAGTAGCTAGCAAGTTTTATCATAAGTGTGTTTGTAATGATGTGATTTAAACTTTAAGCATGGGCATGGGTAAAAACACATATATTGTGTGTGTTTGTGTCATGACTGACACACGAATGCTAATTAGTTTGTCTGGTGTTGTTATTAGTAGAACAAAAGTGTGGTTTCTTTTCATAATTTCTTGGACTTCAAAAGCACCAGCAAAACAATTTTCATATCAATCTTTCAAGTTGCTTATTGGTTCCTCTTTACCTTAACAATTTGCCCACAACTAACAAAAGCTTAAATCTTTCTTAAATTTTGCATTTGATTTAGTAATTGAGTTCATGTTATGTTTTCAGTTTTGTTTTGTGGGTCCGGTTATATGGTAAGTAATTAGAAAGATAAATGAGTAGAAGAGTGAATTCTTACTTTTGTGGTGCTTGGGAGTAAGCTTCGAAGCTTTGCAAGGTGATTGTTGATTCGTTCCCTACGTCGTCGTTCTGCTTCACTATGGCTTTTGGAAGCTGCTAAAGCTTTAGCATCCATGATCTCTTGAGCAGTCATCTTACCCATATCAGTTTGGAGCCCAAACGGGCCGGATCCGGGTAGGACAACATGTCCTAGTGTCTCGGATATGAGTCTTAATTGATCCGACGATGAGCTACCATCATATGCAAACTGCAACCCATTTGGCACACTTCTGTTGAACAAACTGCCGTAGCATGATAGCGGAGGAGGAGGTGGTGGCGGTGGTGGAGAGAAGAGAAACGGGTCTTGATCTCGAGTCGGGTATTGAATAAGTGGGTTGAAGATGGTGTTGTGGTGCAACACTTGAGGTAGGGTACTCCATGATGATGGTTGTTGATGATGATGCATGACTGGAGAGATTTCTGATGATGATGGGAACATTAACCTAGTATTGTTATATGAATAATCATTAATATCCATGTTTTGTTGTTGGAATTTCTTGATCTAATTGCCTTTAAATGTTCTAATGATGATGATGATGATGATGATCACCTTCCTCTATTACTAATTCTTTTTTGACTCACCACCCCTCAATAAAAAAACCCACCCCTCTCTATAACCTATAAGCATGCATACACACATACATATGCATGGTAGAAAAGTAAGTTAGCAAATAAAGATTTGAGAAGAGAAGTGTCAAAGACACCCTAAATAACTTGGGGATCTTTTAATCCAAATCTTACATAAACTTAACCCAAGAAAACATGACAAAGAAAGAAAAAGAATTTCTTAGGATGCAAGAACACTTGGATCTTTAGTGGTTTCTTGGCCACTCACCTTATGTTATGCTTTCTCACACTAAAAAAACTTGTTCTTGATGAGTCTCTCTCTCTAGAAATGGTAGGTTTTGGTTTGTGGAATTGATGTGGGAAGAGGTAGGGGATGGAGGGTGGTGACCTTTTTATTCTTGTAAACAATAAAGTTAAAAAGGCTTTAGCTTTTCTTCCTTGTGTTAAAAAATTGTTTATCTTTTTTGGTTTTTTCTTTGGTCCCTCACAATCCTCTCTCTCTCTCCATTATCTCTCTCACACATACAAATGCACACACTCTTCTCTCTCTCTAGAGAGAGAGAGAGAGAGAGAGGGGACATTAGCTTTCCTTTCTTCTTACGGCATTAATGTCCACCTCTTTTGCCTCAGACTATCCATTGCTCTAGCTATCACACTTGTGCTTTTCAGCTTAAAAAATCAACAAATTTAACAATATTATTTTCTTAACTTCCTACCTACATATAGATAGACACATACGATGACACACATGGACATGCGCGCAAATATACATAAATATATGTATATTATATACACACGTATTATGTATACATATATGTTGCTTTATGATTGGTTGAAAGTGCATTATGAGACTCTGTGAGAGGTGAGAGAGAACACAAAACACGAGCTGAGCACAGTGAACACAAAACACACAGTTTGTCGACCGACCAAAGACAATAACGAAGATTAAAGCACACACATAGAGAAAGAAAGAGAGTATAATGATGGAAAAGGGTGCTAAGAGCATGTAGCTTTTCTTTGGCTTATGGTCTTTATTGTTGATACCTTCATCGGTCAAACATATTTTCCATGCCAACATAATTTAAAAAGCTACTTATAGTATATGCCCTGTTCATACTTCAAACTACTAGAATAAAGAATCTCATTTTGAAGTACATTTCATATCTAACTTACAAGTGATTATATATTACATTCTTTCTGTTATTAAAACAGTTTGTGTTTGGCTGCTTAGGAGGTACAGTATTAATGGCTAGGGTTTATTAGTATATGTTAACTTTGTTGGACAACCGAAACATCATCGGATGTATGTGCAGCGGAAAGTTTGTGATAGATTGCAGACATGATAGAGAGATTGTGTGGATTTAAGAAAGACGAATGCAAATAAGATTGCAGTGAATTCAAATGAGTAAAATGGACACTTTCGGTAAACAGGACAATGTCTTGATTTGAATGCTTAACCCGCTTATCTCCCTAGAACCGCTTATCATCTAACCTTATAAGTTAGTATCCTAATTACATGTCATAAATACATACATGTCCGAATAATAATAAACATAACTAAAGTTTAATAACGAATATAACGATAATACTTCTAACACAACCCCCTTAAACTTTGGTTATGTTTGATCCCTGTTGCATCACACTTCTGTTGGCATCGCCTACCGCTTTCTTCATGTGATTGAAATTAAATCTTTTCCTCCTCTTGTGCGAGTTCCAGTTGTCTGCCCATCCATTCTCAGCAAACAATGCATAATGTGTTGAACCAGCACCGTTTTGACCATTCCCTGCAGCATCTTCTCGGACATCATCTGCACTTCCGGTCCTCCTGTAACGGCATCGAGATGAACCAGCATCATTCTGATCATTACCTGCAGTATCTTCTTGAACTTTATCTGCACTCCTGGTCCTCCTGTAGCAGCCTCAAGATGAACTAGCATTATCATTCACCATTTCCTTCACATGTGCCCCATCTTGAACCGTTTTGAATTTATAGTAATATTCTAAAACATCAAGGTACATGGCGTATACGATTCTCATGTAATCCCCATCTTCATACCCGAAACCTAAATCCTTTGCTATGTGTTGATACATATTTTGTGGATACGGCTCGGCTCGGTTCGACTCGGCTACGAAGTGAAGGCCGTAGTCAAGACAACCTCCTGTCTTGACTCGGTATGCTAGTTATTTCGTAATGTTCATGTACATGTAACTGCGTGTGTGCAGTATACATGTTAGTATTGTTTAAATGTTGTCTGTTTTCTTGTTTGGCCCAATATTGAAGAAGCCCAAGTGGCATACATGTGATGAAGTCCCTGAAGCCCAACATTGAAGTCAAGGCCCAAGCCCAACAAAGTGACGAAATCACTTTGTTGAGAACACTGTTTAGGTGAAAACGCTTAGAATGAAAACCCTTTTTGGTGAAAACCAAATGGGACGAAATCAGGTGATTTCGTCCACATCTTTGTTTTCGTTGAGGTGTTTTCGTGGGCCACCTGATTTCGTCGACATGTGTACTATATAAACACAGACACAGAACAGAAACATTTAGAAGTCTGAATAGATTTCAGAGAGAACACACACAACAGAGAGTTTATAGGTTTATCTTGTAAACATTGCATTGTAACCGTTTCAGAGTATTAATACATTGCGTGTTAATCATTGAATCTTTGTGTCTTCCGTGTTCGTAACTTGGTTTAACTTACCCGTTTGGATTCCGCACTCTCGGGTTTGTCGGAAAACAGGGAATAGAGGTTACTCGATCCTCCGGGTGGACCTACAATTGGTATCAGAGCATTGGCTCGATTCCTTGTTAAAACCAAGTTGTTTTTCTTGTGTTTTTGAAAGATTTTTAAGTGTTTTTCTGAATTTTAAAGTTTGAAATTCATATATTTCTGGAAAAACAGTTTGAGAATCGTGAAAAACCTTGTTGTTTTGCTTATTAATTCATACAAAACCTTGTTATTATCTTATGCATACATGTTAGTTTAAGGTTTTTATTGAAGTTCTTTGCAAAACTTGTGTTCGGAAAATTATTCCGGTGAAATTATTGTCGGAATCTTCAAAAACTCATCGGAGTTCTTTAAGTGTTCATCGGATCTTCATGTTGTTCTTGGATAATTATCTGAGTTTGATCTTTATTTCTAAATGAATTATTGTGTTTGTTTGATTATTAAAACAATTGTTTGACAATTTAGTCCATTGAAATGATGATAGTTTATTCAAAAGGAGAAAAGCATGGCCGAAAGTATGTTTGGTTTGACAATTTTGTACTGTGTCAGAAGATAAGAGATAAGGATTTGAAAAATATCTTATTTGTCTTGTCTGGTTAAAATCAGTCAACGAAATCACTTGTATTTTCAGTGCTGGACGAAATCTCTTTCACACGAATACACATTATCAGTCAACGAAATCACACCTCAGTCAACAATATCAAGCTAGTCCACGAAATCACCTTATCAGCTATCACTTCCTGGTCGAAATCAGTCTCCAGCCGAAATCACTTCTAGTTATCAGCACTCCCCACGAAATCACTTCATCTTGGCCCTATTCCCACGAAATCACTTCATCTTGGCCCTATTCCCACGAAATCACTTCAAGTCCCTCACATCCAGCCGAAATCACTCCTCACCCCCACGAAATCACCTCTCACCCACGAAATCACCCATTTTCATTACCCACCCCACGAAATCACCCAATCCCACATCACACTCAACGAAATCCCTTCCACACAAACATCACAGCAACGAAAACACACTCTTTTCGTCACATACCTGTGATTTTAAACAGAGGACTTGCAAAAGGTATCTAACTTTGTGTTTTCAAGTGTTTGACCAGGTGTTATCATTCTGATATCAAATATGAGTTGTACGGGTCCTTGGGATTGGAGTACGGATCCACAACCAGCTCAAAAACAGATGTCGATGGCCGAATATATGAGGAGTACCATACCTCAACAACAACAATCTATTAGTGCCAGTCAATGGGCAATGGTGTCGAATCAAAATCAGAGCATTCAAAATCTTTTTCTTAGCGAGAGTGAAACGGGTAGCAACAATCGCCCACCAAAGCTGAATCACATGAACGACTATCCATCATGGAAGGGTCGTTTCCAAAATTACGTTCAAGGGCAAAATACAGAATTATGGACGTGTTTCACCTCTCCATTTAATCAAGCTCTTGAAGAAGCAGGATCAAATGCGACAACTTTCAATAATATGCAAGAAGCTGATAAAAAGGCATATGATCTGGAAAAGAAGGCGTTCGCTATTCTCACTCAAGCACTTCACATAGATCTCTATCATCAATTCTCTTACAGTAAAGACACGAAAACATTATGGGATGCCTTGGTAGCTAGAGGAGAAGGAAATGCGGCCACACGGAAGACGCGTCAGGATTTACTAAAGAAGGAATTTGAAGGGTTTATGTTTGTGCAGACTGAAACACTGAATGAGACGACAACTCGTTTTTATCATTTAATTAGTGAAATGATTTCTTACAAGGTTGTTGTATCTTCGCAGGAAATAGTCGCACGGTTTGCTGATGCTCTACCACCAAAGTGGAGCCCATTCATTGAGTTGTTAAAGCATACAGGTGTATTGGATACTGTGAGTATCTATGAGTTTGTTCAAAAGCTGGAGAACAAGGATGCAGAAGAAATCAGAAAAGCTAAACTAATTCCTGTCCCTCAAAATCCAGAGATGTACTTTGGAGGGATTGCTCCTGCTGCTAGTACAAGCCAGCAACCAAAGATGCAAACAGCTTATGTGTCAAATGTTTTCGACCCAAATTCCTATTTTGGAGGAGTAGTTGCACAACCCCAATTTGACATAAATGCCTATCTTCCGAAACCTCAAGTTGCACCACCCCAACCCCAATTTGATCCTACTGCCTATTTTTCTAAACCTCAAGTTGCCACACCTCAACCCCAATTTGATCCAACTGCCTATTTTTCTAAACCACCTCAAGCCCAACCACAACAAGCCTTCTATGGTAACAAACCTGATACTTCAAATCTTTCCAAAGTGAGTGTAGAAGCTGCACGGGATCACATTGAAATTCTTACCACTATGGTTAATGTCTACAGCGGATTAGTCGCAAGTCAAATTGGCAACATTAATTTGACAAACGAAGACTATCAGCAGATAGACAGGGACGAAATGGAGTTAACGGATATCAAGTGGGCATTTGCTAGCGCTGTGAGAAGGGCAAATGATTATATGAGCAGAACGGGGAGAACCAGCTTGGAAAGCAAAAGGGATACCAAGTACGGGTTTGACAAGGGTGCTGTCACATGCTTTAATTGCGGTGAAAAGGGTCACTTCAAACGTGAATGCACGCGACCGAGCAAACAAGGCAACCAACAAGGCAACCAAAATCCCTTCCAAAATCAAATAAGTACTTCAAATCAAGCTAACAACGAAAGAGGGATAGTAGCTGCTAACAACCAAACCAACCAGTCAGGGCCTTCAAACCCCAACCGGGCATTGATAGTTCAAGCCGATGAAGGATGTGATTGGTCCGTACAGTTAGGAGGAGGAAGTGCATGTTATGCGAAGATCATCAATCACATCAAGCACGTTCACAAGGAAGAATTTTCTGAAAGTGACGACAACTCGGGTTATAGCGGGAGTTCAGATGAAGAAAGCTCAAATGCGGGAGACTATCATTCTGAAGATGGATCTTTTTCTTATCAGACTGCCTTTATGGCAAATGTCTCGGCCTCGACAAGTCAGGTAAATTCTGATCCTCCTACTCCTAGTGTTTGTAATGCTTGTGCAGATGTGAAGCTTGAATCTGAAACGGTTCATAGTCACAATCAGAGTTTGGTTATTGAACTGTCAAAGTGCAAAGAGGCAAACATGGCCTTAGCTCGAAATGAAAAGGAGTTTAAAACAGTTATTGAAACCTAAAAGAAAAGTGTTTCTGAATTAACAAAAACTGTTTTCAACAAACAAATTGGTATTAATAACTACATTAATATCATTGAGGAAACCAAGAAAGAGCTAGCCGTGGCCAAGTGTGAATATGAAGCGATCAAGCTCAAATTGGAGAGTTATTCTAACTCCCGATATGTGCTCGATCACATCATTGACGTTCAGAAACTAAAGGGAAACGTTAAAGGCGTTGGTTATAGGAAGTGTCCACCCCCTTTGAGACACGACTATACCAAGTCGCCCGATGAAGAGGATATGCCTCGTTTTGAACCCAATGTGCCTCTTGATTATGAGGAAGTTACTACTGGCCTAGGGTTCAAATCGGACAGTTCTTCAAGTACATCATCTGAGCAAACAGAAACTTCAACATCTACGAAACAAAGTCCTCCAATCATTGAGGACTATGAGTTGTCTGATGATGAACCAGAATCAGATATGCGTGATCAGGATAAATCACTTGACAAGATGAAAGGAGTAGAAATTCCAATTGAGAATCATATTCTTTGTGATCCTCCTACTCCTGCTGTTCAACCAGTTGTCAAACAAGTGATAGATCCTGTCAAGAATGACAAGAAATCTGTGTCTACCGTTAAGAGTAATAACGTGTTGTACACTTTAGTTGGTGATGATAAAATTTATTCAAACACAACTTTTCCAATTAAAAATGTCAATCAATCTTTGATTGATAAAGTGTTTGAAAATACTTCCAGTAAGTTTTTGGAAAAGGGGATCCCGAGAGTTTCAGTAACTCAGTGTGATCCGATTCCAAAAGCTGAAGTTAGAAGAAAATTTGGAAATCAAAAATCACCAATGAAGCAACAACCTATCGCTTTTAAGGGTAAACAGCAACAGCAGCGAGCTCAAAATTCTAAAGGTTCACAACCGAAGGTTGAGACCAAAGGAGGTTGTTTCAAGACGAAAAACAATGATGTTAAATTTGTAGCATCCAAGGGTACTGATAAAATTGAGACTTTTGAAAACAAATCAAACACCGATTTTGTCCAACAAGTCAAGATTTTAAAACGTAACACACCCAACACACAAACGGGTGTGATAAAGGAACTAGTACCTCTGGGTCTACAGGTTCAACACGTGAAAGTCGATCTGGTTCTCCTAAGTTTGTTGAAATGAGAACTTGTTTCAAATGTGGGAAGGTTGGGCACATCATTAAAGACTGCACAAACTCGCCCAAACCAAATTTTGTTGAAAGAGCCCCCTCTGAACAAGGTCACTCACAACGTCGTCCTGTTTCTCCAAAACATGATAAACGCACTGTTAAAGAACAAGAACCAAAACAACGACGTCAAAACGTCAAAGAAGTTGAAAAGGCGTTAAAACCGGAGGTTGTCCAAACAAAGTCTGTTAAGTTAGAGACTAAAAATGAAAAACAAAAACAGATTTGGAAACCAAAATCGGTAACTGTTTCAGGGGAAGCTCAATCCATTCTGAATCATCAGGAAATCGAAGTCACAATCCTCGATGATGAAGGACGACCCAAGTCAGTTAAGGATTGGGTCCCCCTCTCCATCTAATCTCTGAGTGAGTGTGCAGGATGTTCCAGGAGGAACTATCGATAGTCTTAGGATTGTTGATAGTGGAGCGTTTATGCACAAGATTGGCGACAAAAGAAATTGTTGCCTTTGATGGAGAGAAAAAGAAAAGAGACAAAGAATGTCTGATGAAAGAAATTGATAACTTCGACAAATTGAAAATCTTTCCAAAGTTTGATTGTTCAAGGCTTTGATCGGGTCCCCAGGATAGATTCAATCAAAATGTACGCACCTGCAGCACGTCTGATGTTCAAAATCAACAAGATGAACGTGCAGTGTACATTTCTTCGTGGTGTGAATGAAGAAAATGTGTTTGTTGAACAAACCAACCGGGTGTGCGGATGCCTTGGCATGGATTGAACAACCGCACACTACTTCTCAAGAGAAAGACAAAGACCTTCGCTGGTGCAATGTGAAAGACCAGCCGGACCCAAAGGTTTATGATCTTGTTGCTGTGAAGAGATTTCTCAGTAGCTACAAAATCGACTTTGAAATCCACACCGGGTGGGTATCCAGTCTGGGAGAGCACTCAGTTTCCTGCCAATGCACGAAGAAGTTGCAGGATTACGGTTTTGAATTTCTAATCTCTCCTATACTTGTCGATATTTAAGCTGCTTTATAAATAATTATCATCTCGTACAGCACTCTTTGGCCTGACACGTTGATCTCGAATATCACCTCACACGTGATTGTTTTTTAATATGAAACTCGTCAACATTGTCATGGTCCGCACCGCTTACCGACATGCCAACTCATTTTTCCAAAATTCAATAAATAATTTCTGATTAAATTAATTTTGGCAAGCGGCATTGAGGTAAAACATGAGTTAACCAACATCGGGAAATCGTTTTTGTAAATACCTTTGTGTTTTTAAAATTTATCATAGTTTATTGATTTTAGGGGGAGTAATTCCAATATTTGAAAAGTCAAAAACATCGAAAAATTTCAAAACTCAAAAACAATAGAATAACAAAAATGAGTTTCCTGGCGAGAAAAAGAGAAAATGATAGTAAATCAGTGGTCTGTCTAAACCTCTTCGAACTGAAATGCAAAATGAAAAATGTTAAGCAGCTCTATATAAGATGTATCGGTAGGCTCACAATCATTTTAAAGTGTGCAGGGTGATATAAACCTTAATCGACTGAAGACCAGATGGGAACCACACATTGGCATATGGTCTTAGTACCGAAATTTCGTTTGAGAGATTGCCGAGGTTCTGAGATATTCGGTCTTTATGCTGTTTATCATCTGGGTATCATGGTTGTTTCTTTTACCGAAACAAACGGAGACGAAGTCTAGATCTTCCATGATATCATACATACGTGTACATATTGCATTCGACCTCAATAAGTGATCAACAATCACATGTCCAAACAAAATAAGTGATAATATATCACATTTATCCGGGAGTCAAGTTCGTCTCTTTGCTGTACGAAAGTACTGACCTGTTCACGGACCTGCTCATGTGCCCTCATGCATATGAAAATCAAGTTCCTCATCAATAAGTGATTTTATAACATAGGGCTTGTTTTCAATCAAAATAAGTGAGTTTCTCACATCTTTTATACGGTCAAACAGATGATAAACGGTATACTCACCGGTAAGATGAACTCTCGTGCATACCTTGATACGGGAATGTGTCATGTATGGATGAACACCGGTCGGTAAGTATAAATCATACCTTAACGTATCCCCTCGCCATGATTACATCTGATAAGTTGAGCTTAAATGGACAACAATACCAATAATTGTTATAGGATGCTTATCTAAATGTTAACTAATTGAACAAAAAACGCGTTTTGGCGTGACCGTACACTGATATGATTCTCTTACCCTCGAAACTCGCAAAAAGAATGTCTGTAAATACTTGTTTACTGCTTTCAGTTTCTGCATCTTTGTATATATTTATTTATTGCTTTCCGTCTTTACATTTGAAAAATGAAAAATTTCAAAAAGATTTTAGGTGTGTTTTAATATAAACTTTATAAAAGCCAAAAAGATTTTGCTTCTAGTTTATTTTTGATTGACTGATGTTGGAACTCGAGTCTATCCTACCCAAAATCCTGATCGTAAGCCGGAAAATAATTGCACCTTCAAAAACTGTCGAAGTTAACAGGTTTTGAAAGTTAAAGGATTAATATTGAACATTTTGTTAAACTTTCAAACTGTTGTCGGTCGGTGTTTGATTGAGATTTGATCTCATATGTGTCATTTGTTTAATTTGTCTAAATTCCAAGCGGTTGTTCTCATTACGCGTTTAGCTTTCTTGCATGTGCAGATGATAAAGGCGAGGAGAACATGTTCGATGACAAGCTTTGGAATGAAGACACGAAGTGGAGGCACTCAAAGGATAAAGATGATCGAGTTGCTGCTGACCCTTCATCAACACCACAAGGATCTGAAGAATTGACAAATCAAAAGTTTCACGAGCATAACTCAATGGAGAGTTTATTCTAAGGGGGAGTTTGTTACCACACTTCCTAAATGAAAAGGGAGTTTGTTGATACACTTTCTATTTACGACACGTGAAGACTTTGAAGATCCTTTCCGAGAAAATGAACCATCAAGATATGGAGATCGAGATTACGAACCTCGCGAGCAGCATCCAAGGGGAGTTTGTTGATACATATTTTGTGGATACAACTCGGCTCGGTTCGACTCGGCTACGAAGTGAAGGCCGTAGTCAAGACAACCTCCTGTCTTGACTCGGTATGCTAGTTATTTCGTAATGTTCATGTACATGTAACTGCGTGTGTGCAGTATACATGTTAGTATTGTTTAAATGTTGTCTGTTTTCTTGTTTGGCCCAATATTGAAGAAGCCCAAGTGATATACATGTGATGAAGTCCCTGAAGCCCAACATTGAAGTCAAGGCCCAAGCCCAACAAAGTGACGAAATCACTTTGTTGAGAACACTGTTTAGGTGAAAACACTTAGAATGAAAACCCTTTTTGGTGAAAACCAAATGGGACGAAATCAGGTGATTTCGTCCACATCTTTGTTTTCGTTGAGGTGTTTTCGTGGGCCACCTGATTTCGTCGACATGTGTACTATATAAACACAGACACAGAACAGAAACATTTAGAAGTCTGAATAGATTTCGGAGAGAACACACACAACAGAGAGGTTATAGGTTTATCTTGTAAACATTGCATTGTAACCGATTCAGAGTATTAATACATTGCGTGTTAATCATTGAATCTTTGTGTCTTGCGTGTTCGTAACTTGGTTTAACTTACCCGTTTGGATTCCGCACTCTCGGGTTTGTCGGAAAACAGGGAATAGAGGTTACTCGATCCTCCGGGTGGACCTACACTATGATCGGCCACGTGTTTTCAGTTGTAACTTCTCGGTATCCACCATCACTTGCTACTAGAATGTACAGACTTAATAGATCTATTTTCTTCTGATCAGTAGTATAGGGAGGAACAGGTCTTGAAGTTATTCCCATATAACCATTCAGAAACCACCGAACCATCTCTTCAAACTTGTTTTGAAGTTCAACTTTATACTTGAAAACATACTCACGGTCATCGAGCATGTCAATCAAAGCCTTACAATCAGCAAATTCATAGAATTTTAGTGATTTTAAAATCAATCTATTCCAATCATTGTCATCTTCACCCGAAACATTTAAGGTTTCGAAGTAAGAATTCAGATATGACTCCTTGAATTCATCATCCACATCTTTCAGATCCTGCAATCTTCGTTTTTCATACAGACCCAATTCCTCTTCTTTCGTTAACCCGCTTATTTCATTTTTTGAATTCACAACTGGTGATGAAAACATAGGATATATCTTACATTTATCACCGGATCTTCTGACCGTGTAGCCTTGTAACGTTAACTGATCAAGACTGAGTACATTCCGGTCGATTTTCGGTGAATAAAAAACACTTTGTATGTTCAGTGTTTCGTTTCCTGTTTTCATTTCCACCGATCCTACCCCTCTTATGAACAGAAAATTGTTCATACCAGATCTTGTTTCTACTCCCATCATATGTTTTACCCTTTTAAAAACATTAATATTGCCAAAAAAATGATGATTAAACGATGGATTAACGTACCATATTTCTGCCCATTGTCCACCATCGGTACCGGTGACAATCATTTCATCTTGGCAGTGCACTTCCTCTTCTTGTCATCTAATCCCGGCATTGATAGCCTGCTTTAACAATTGTGTCGCTTCATCATTTTCTTTGGCCTTACAGTTATATATTTGATGACCCGGTAAGTGACAATAATAACAAAGCCTTATGCGAGGGATTTGCTTGTTTCTTTCATTTTGTTCATCGGTGCAGTGTTGACAAGGGAGAGTGGTAGAGTTTGGTTTGATTTCAGATTGATTCCTTAAAGTGGCTCTGATACCACTATGTTGGACAACCGAAACATCATCGGATGTAAGTGCAGCGGAAAGTTTGTGATAGATTGCAGACATGATAGAGAGATTGTGTGGATTTAAGAAAGACGAATGCAAATAAGATTGCAGTGAATTCAAATGAGTAAAATGGACACTTTCGGTAAACAGGAAAATGTCTTGATTTGAATGCTTAACTCGCTTATCTCCCTAGAACCGCTTATCATCTAACCTTATAAGTTAGTATCCTAATTACATGTCATAAATACATACATGTCCGAATAATAATAAACATAACTAAAGTTTAATAACGGATATAACGATAATACTTCTAACAAACTTATCGTCTTATGAATAATAAGATATACTATGGAACCATTACATTTGTCGTCATTATTCATTTCACTGGGTGTAAAACAGTTTCTATCATATATATTTTTTTATCTAACGTTAGTGTCATACTGATCATGGAACTATGTATTTAATTGTTGCTCCTTATATTTTTTTTCTTTTATCTAGCTAGGTTGTATAACATATTGCTCTTTATTAGTGGGGGTTTCATGTTTTTATTTGTTATTTGACCAGCTTTCAAGTTCAAAAGATGCATTAATTATATGAGTGGCATTCTCTATTGCAAGTATAATTATTGTTGATCACCTTAAATATATGGTCAATGATACACACTTGCACCTAGTTCATGTCCCGTGATGCTTTTTAACACTTTTGGTATTTGTGATAGTTGATGTTGAACGTTTGTAAAGATCAATATCATACCCTAACTGATGACGGAAACATCAGAGTAAGACGAAACGAGATTACTCGAGACTCCATAACATACTAGTAGTGACAATAATTTAAATAACGATATTTCATTTCATTTCTAATTCAAAGGTACCACGTTTGAAAGGAAATTACAACAACTTGTTCATAACATAATCAAACAAAAGGGAATACAAAACATAGAGATTAAGTGTGTTTCTAATTCCATCCTAATAGATTTCTTGAAACGTCACATCATCAATTTCCTGCAATATATATTAGAGTAACACTTTACACATAAACCATTGGTGAACGTACAAGTTTGTCTACTAGCACACGTATAGAAATTTGACTCAATCCATACATGCATAAAATGTATCCCAAGGAATACGATAAACTAGCATGCAACATATAGATGTCAAACCAACCGTGTCCACATTGTGTAATCATGTCACCGAAGCGAACAAGACCGTTTAATTGAATAACTTAACATAGACCCTTCTTAATGGCGATGTGTTACTCCTCTAGCGCTATACATGTTAAGGTTGGCTCATGAAGTTAATGACAAATATTGTGCAAGAATGGCTTCTAGCATGTAAGTATCCTAAAGTATAACACATTAGCATGTATAAATGGACTGGTTGTTTGAATCATGTGATTGATTGTGTAAGTGTGAGTTTGATGATTTATATATATTACACCAAAAGTGTATTAAAATTAATGGGGTTATGTATAATCATGGTTTGCGTAGAAGTTCCACGTAAGTGAGTTGATGTGTTTGAGAGTTTGGGTACACCGAGTTAGCCTTCAAGGATAAACAAGGCGTGTAAGTATGACGGATTGGATTAGTAATTCATATGCGGAGTTGTAACTTAGTATGAAACTACATAAAAGTTATCTTGTTAAAATACCCAAATTGGACACCTTGTTTATGTGTTTTTCATGGGCACTAACTCTCCCATTGGAAGTCTAAGCATGAGAAATCTTAATCCAAGATAATGTTCACCTTAATGCATAACATTCAACAATGAGTTTGGTTGGTGTTATGATTCGGTTTTAGATAGATAATATAGCTATATAGTATGTATAATCGTAATATGTATCAGAGAGTACCATGTAATGGTCATGCAAGGAGGTAGGATGAATTCCATCCATTTAACCTCATTATATGGATTCACCAAAGCACAAAATCATCGATTAAATTGATGATTTTTGGTTGGTCAAGAATATGAGCAAAACAAAATCTCCTAATTCACCAAGACAACCAAGTGAGTAAACTAGACGAGTGCATTTCAAATATAGATAGTGTTTGAAGACTTGGTGGAGTTTGTTCACTTTGTTTTCTTGAAAGTTGTTTGGTGACTTAGGGAATGGACTAACTACTTTGCTATGTAACAAGTGAAGTGGTGGATCTAAGTTGGACACCAAGGTTTCCATTGTTCGCACCGAACCGAAACATAAGTCTTTCAACATTGAAGGTTGAAGGCTTGGTTGGTTGTAACACTTTGTAGGTCACTTGGGACCTTTTAGGGTAGCAAGTAATAAAGATTATGAACTTCTAATCCTTTGAAAATTAATCATAACACAACCCCACAACATGAGTTTAGTTGGGAACAAGGATGGTGCAAGATTTCCACAAGATAAACAAGGAATAAAACAAGTTGTAAAAGTGTTTATAAATCAGAAAGTAAATGTGACTTTGGACCTCAAGTTTAGTGATGTACCACCTTATTACACCTTGATGAACATTGGGTAACATCCCTAGAGGTTATCCAAGGAGTTAGAAAGCAAGAAATGAGAAGACAGGGTTGAAGAAGTAAGTTAAAACTACATGTAGTATCTGCCCACAGTTAGAGTTTTCTTAAAGATCTTCGAGTGTTTGAGAGTGAAATGAGGTTGTGAAAAGTGGGAATGTGTTAGAGCAGGCTTGGATTTATAGGGAAGGGTTAGGGTCTAAGTCATAATTAAGTTAGAAGGGTGATTAGAGGAGAAGGGAGGTGGAAAAAGTGGTTAAGAAGGTGAATTTCGGATTTAATTTGCGAGCTGTCAAAATTTATGCCCATCAGAGGGGTTTGCGGACCATAAGGACCGTCATGTTGCATTTTTTTTTGTTTTTGACCCTTGTTGTTTGGTTGTTGGGTTCATTTATGCCATTTCTTCCATATGTTAAGTATTTTAGGGCATTTTAGGGTATGAATATGCATGTATATTGTATGAATGTGTATGACTAATATTCCGAACATAAAATAAACATAAAGTATGATTCGGTTCTTGTGTATGAAATGCGTATTTGCAATTGATCAAGTATCATGTTTGTATGCATAAATAAGTATGATTAAAATGTATTTCCATTATGATCAAAGTCTCGAGATTACAAGGATTGAAATGAAATAAGAATACAAGCTTGCTAAAAACAGAAAGTATGAAATACGAATCGCTACAATTAAATTCAAAGAAATCATAAAGTTAGATAGAAGATTAATGTAAATCATGTTGTATTTTAATCTCATGATCATAATCCGCATACTCATACATGGTTAATGGGCTTCACATATGAAACTGCACATATGAAACCTTATTCATATTATGTTATGGTTCAAAACACAATTATTATTGTTATTTGATATGGGCTCAATTGTTTATTACAAGCCCATTGTATTGACGGGCAATAGGTCGAAAACATTGTGTCGATTTTGGAACGGTTGTGTGTAACTAATGCAACATTTCAATCTAATATATATATATATATATATATAATATGTATATACATGTGTGTATATATATGTATGTATGCATGTCGACGATGAAGGCAAGATCTTCACTAATCAAACAATTTGCTTTTTACATCGTTTAATTGTTACTTCAATTTACATTCAATCTCGTTTATTGTTTCATTGGTTTGTATTCTTTTCATCTTTGAAGAATGAAGTCTACTAGTCTTCTTTAATGGTATCAGAGCTAAAGGGGTCCCTTCAAATCGCGGTTCTTGGGGTTTTGATAACAGGAGAAAGATCTCATCGGTTAGGGGACTTTCTTCTGCATTGTCCAGTCTTTCGTTAAAGGAGGATGCTTCCAGGGCTTCTTTTCGGAGACACTTGAAACTAAGGGGAACGAAGAGAATCGCCGATAGGGCGAAGTTTCATAGTTAGTGACCACAGATTCAAGGGATGTGTTCATTGATGAAAACAATGGCCGGATTACGTAATATATGACAGGCGCTGATGTGAAACGAGAGACTCAAGGAATTATCTCTAACATTCGTTGTTATTGATGCAATTTGGATGGTCATTACACATACACGTGTCCAAGTAATTCATCTAACATCGATTTCCCCAGTTGAAACTAATGTACATGACATAGATTATGTCCTAAAGGGAACTAAACACGATGATTGGGACACCGTATAGTATGTTAAACCTAGTGTTAAGAAGCATTAAACAAACAATTGATCCAACATGTTCAATTTGTTCCTAAGCAAACCAAAAATGCTTTTAACAAAAAAAATAATCGACCATGCAAGGATTTGATGTGAAAAATGAAGGCCACACATATGTTAATACTAAAACATTCAAGAATAACACAAGTATTAAAAATGTTAGGGACTTAGGAAAAAACCCTGAAAACAAACATGAGTATGTTGATTCATGTTCTCTAAGTTCACTAAGGTTTCATCAACACGAGGCCGACTTGATGTTTTATCACATTGATGAAGTGAAGAATGAGGGAAACCAAGTTAAAAAGGATTGGGACATGTGTGTTATGTTCTTGAACATAATACAAATTTATAACATGTTCATTAAACACAAGGAACTTCTCAAGATTGAATTCTAAAAGAAGATTTATATGTTAGAAAATGGTGAAGTTGTTGAATACTAGATTTATATGTTGGAGTTTTAAGTTTTGGAGGATTCAAAACGATGAACAAAGATTAGAAATGGACCGACTTGGCTATCACATTAGGTTACAATATTGAAAATGGAAGGGATCTAAAAATAGTGTTTTGTAGATTTTCAAGAACTTTATACTGGTACTATCAAACTATCACTAAGAGAGGGTACTTTGAAGACAATGATCTTGAAGAACTTGTTAATAACCTTTGTGAAACAAGTGAAGATGAAGAACAAATCAAGCCTTTGCCAAGTAAGAAAAGAGACGTGGTCTACACTTAAAACTATCCAACCGATTCAACTCCACTTGAGAACAACAAAGAAGGTGATTGAAGTAAAGCCGAACCAAGTGGAAACAAGAATCAATGCGGCTTGATCGTCAGAAGTGATGATGAAGATGAACCGGTTGAAGTTGCAAGTGGAAGACTCAAATGGGTCAAGCTCATTTGAGGTTATTTTTTGAAACATGAAGCTTTGTGAATGTAGTCTATGATCAAGAGATTAAAGGGGTGTGTTGGATTTTAATCTCATGATCATTATCCACATACTCACACACGATTAATGGGCTGCACATATGAATCCTTGTTTATATTATGTTATGGGTCAAAACACTATTAGTGCTATTATTAATCGATGTGGGTTGAACTATTTTTTATAAGCCCAAGTATGTATTGTATTGACGAGTCCAGTAGGTCAAAAACATGGTGTCGTTTCTGGAATGGTTCTGTGTAACCAACGTGACATTTCAGTTTATGCATGTATGTATGTTCAAGATGAAGGCAAGATCTTTATTGATCAAGCAGTTTGTAGTTTACTTCGTTCAATTGTTACTTTCATTTACATTGAATCTTGTTTACTATTTCATTGGTTTGTATTTGTTTCATCTCTAAACAATTGTGACACTTGTGCTTCGTAAACACCGTACGTTGTAGAACAATATCTTTTATCAAAGAAACAATGTGTTTTGGTCTCAAAACTTGTTTATTTGCGTTTGACAATTTCACGTTTTGATTCTAGTTCGATTTCAAGCTTTAAATCGCTTTCTGGAAAATTATACGCAAACTGGTACGTAAACGTAACCAGTTTAATGCGACAAACACTCCGGAACAGTGGCATAGGCTTAACATACCTTAAATAACTTTTATATAACTTACAAATATGTTTTGAAGGCTTTGGTGTGTCAAAAACAAGTTTATTCGATCGCAGGGACTATTTACGTCAAACTGTGAAAGTATACCAATTCGTATGGCAACGAACATTCTGAAACTTGATCATAAGCTAAACATACCCTAAATATCCTTTACATAGCTTAGAAATAGGCTTCGAGGGGTTCGGTATGCGAAAAATACTCTTATTTGATTAATAGGGACTAAAAGCGTCAAAAAGTGCATAAGTTTGCATTTACGCGAATATCTTACGTTCTGAACATATCCGGACATCCAAAAATTTTGTAATCATTAAAATATTTTATGTTAGTGATTGGAATGCAAAAATACCACTCGTCGCGTAATTTGGATCAATTTCGCGTCCGTTACGACTTCCGTCGTAATTACCGGAACAACGCAACCGTACGACCAAACGAACCGACATCCGAGATATTTTCAAGCATATTTCATGTCCCCTATACTTTGACTTCATTATTGAGCCTTGAAAATGGGTTAACGGGGGCTAAACGCGTCGAAAAATCAAGTTTGGAGCTGCAGGGACCATTTCCGACATTCTGCCATTTTGGTCTCTAGCGGGGCGTGACATGCCTCTTGCGGGGAGCTAGAGACTGATCTGGGTAGATTCATTGTTTTTGCATTCAGCACCTGATTCCATTGATTTCTACCATTGTTTTGCAATACTTGAAGCTGGTATTTGAGGTCCCATAGTATTCAAAACCATGTGCAACACATGGATGGCCAAGATCAAAGCACAAATTACGAAGAACGATCTTAACGGTTGTTGAAAATCTATATAAACCCAACAATTTCATAAACCAACCTGCTCATTTCCTTTCAATTCTGATCATTGAAGCTATCCCTCTGGTAGAAGGCTTCAATCTTCTAGTTTTCTTGTTCTATCTTTAAGCTTTGGACCTTTTTGTAAGCTTCTTTCATGCTTTTTATGCATTTCAAGCATGAAAGTCAAACAGTGTTTCACTTTCTGCTTTGACCAGTCTTTGGTCAACACAAAGTTCGTTTGAACTTTGCAACGTGAGCGTAATCACGATGGTTATAGTCCCTTGTGACTATGCCTACGGATTACCACGTTGATTAGGCGTAGTGACGAGTCATAGTTTCGGTCAAAATACGTGTTTATGCGTATTTTGCAACGAAGCTATTTTTGGGTATCAAAACACTTTGTTTTGATATCAAACTTGTTTTCTAACTTAGTTAAACATGTTTTAACATGTTTAACTCGTCACTTTTAGTCTAGTGCTTGTTTAGGGTCGTAAGTCAAGCGGTCTAAACCACCGCTTAGACTTTCGAACCCGACCAGTTTGGTCGATCGTTAGGATCCGACCAAACATATTTTGTGACCATAGTTGTATAGGGAATAACCTTCTGAGGTTATACCTTATGGTCACTTCGTTTAGTTATTGTATTATAGATAGTTTATATGCCTTAGGAAAATGACCAAAATACCCTTTTGCGCATAATTTCATTTTAAGCATATGTAGCACATGTTTTGACATCTAAACTGATTATATAACATAATTAGATATGTTAATGCATATAATACTTGTCAAAAGGACTAGTTAGGCGTCTCGAACGCGCATTCGCGCGAACGACGCGTTAAAGTAGCCTACACTACCTTAACAGGTCGTAAGCACTTATGATAGGTTCCGATTTAGAATGTAGGCTTTGTTAAACCATATCACATGAGTTCCAATACTCATTTTGTTTACGAGACCTCATTCTACCCGATTTTCCGATTTAGGTGTCGATTTATTAACTAGCGATCCGATTACTAGGTACCACTTGATTTCCTTGGTTTTCCCGAGCATTGTTAGTTCTTTTAGATCGAGGATACTTTGCAATCCAAGGCGAGTACATAGTTCCCCTCTTTTACCGTTTTCAAATGTTTTGGGGTGATTCATATGTGTAACCGATTTATTTTCCAAATGTATGGAATATGTGTGTTTACTAAGTGCTTTTATGTGTATTATTCTGATTATGCAAATACGATGTTTATCCAATTTCTTAAAAGATCTACCTATCTTCATAGTTAGATTCTTATAGGATATTTGAAGAATAGTCTTATATCTTCATAGTGAGATTTTTAAGAAGTACTTTACGACACGATGGTTATGGTTTATGTGTAGATTGTTGGTGATTTAGATAACAAAACTAGATAATACAATAAGCACATGGTGGATACGCCGCTGGTACTTCCTATATATAAGTGTGCTTATTGTATTACCCTTCGTGGCGTTATCCCGAATCACCATTAGGATTTAGAATGTTATGATACAATGATTCAATGTGATCGAGATCGAATCCTTTTAGCATCAATTTATCCTTATAGATTGATACTTGTAGGATGTTTAAAGTGCTATTATTGGAGTCATTGTTTGGATTCATTGTGTACTTTAATGCGTGTTTGACTAAACGATGTGACGAGAACCGTATCCCTGTAATATTTATCTATCTTCATAGCTAAACATATATGGGATGTTTAAAGTGCTAATATTGGAGTCCATATTTGGATTCATCGTGTACTTTAATGCGTGTTTACAAGTTGATTGTCAAGTTGATGATTTTGTGTTTATGTGGTAGTTGTGATTTAGATAACGAAACGGGTGTAATAAAATAAGAACATGGTGGATACGCCGCTGGTACTTCCTATATATACGTGTCCTTATTTTATTACTCTTGTAGCGTTATCCAAATCACTTTAGGATTTTGTGTATGATTGATTTAATGTTCGATTATCCAAATCTTTGTAGAATCTCCCATATCTTTATATGTTAGATTCTTAGAAGGATATCTAAAGTATTATTATGAATCATTAACTTGATTTATATAATACTCACACAAGTTTTGATTTATTTCAAAACAGTTATTATTAATCCTTAATTGAATTTCTAATAATTCATTAACGAGTTTTACGATGATTTAAACGAGATTACGATGTACAATTTCAAATGTCATAAAAATGACTTAGTAATAATCATATTGCCATATACAAAACTATTTGCTACGAGTTTTCACAATCAAGATTATGTATTGCAATACTAAATTTTTGTCATTCTTTGGCTTCAAGATTTATTTTCAATTGACAGCTCTCGTAGTTGTCAAAGTATTGCAATATCAAATGTTTTGCCATTTATTTGGCTAACAAAACCTATGTACTCGCCGCCATTTTTATGCTGACTATTTTTCACATATGTTTCAGGTTTTCAACTATTCAATCATGCAACGCATAGGACTGCATTCGGGCCTTAGACTTCTTAATGAAAAGACAATTACATGTATTCTTTGTTTGTAAAACGATGTTAATAATATTGAAACAATTTAGTACCAGTAGTTGTGAGCAATGTGTAACGTGATTCCCCGATATTTCTGCCGCGTGTTGTTGTATTACGCGATTGGGGTGTTACAACAATTAAGTCCATTGGTCATCTAATTAACAAATCAAATGGGATATATGGCAATGAAATTATATAATGGAAGGGGAACCATAACAAATACAAGAAGCAAAGCTTAAAAAATTATATATTGGGCCTATATTCCATAAAACAAATAAAACAAATTCCGGATTGAAGTATATATGTTAATCATGCCCAACTCATTATATACAAAATATACGTGTTGTTTTGAAAGGGCTCGGTAAAATATATGCAAGTTGAAACTCTGTCTTTACGTAAATAGGTTGACTAGATGGAGGATCAATTTGAGTGCCTACTATTCTATCACTAATTAGATGACACACAACCTTAATATGTTACGTCCTATAATGAAATACTTGATTCTTAACTACATGTATAGTTTATTGGCTATCACACTACAACTACATCAAGTTGTTACAAAAAACCCAGAGTTCTCTAATAAGGTGACATACCCATATCATCATCTCTAATGTGACATTTGCAATCCGTTGATACTCTAAATCAACACTCAATCTTGATAATGTTTGTTTCTTCTTACTCTCCAAGGACACAAGATTCCTTCCAACAAACACAGAATACTCTGTCGTAGACGAACTTGATATAGGAACATAATCAAGTCCTAATATTTGTCCATTCCTTTATCTCAGTAAATGAATCCACACACAGTGACCGTGATCAAAATTGAAAATCCCTTGACCAAGTGAGGTCTTGAAATACCAAAATACATGAAGAGCAACATCATAGTGTCTAGTGTATGGTGGGGCCTTATTTTTATTAAATATACATATGAAATATCTTGTGCCATAAGTGTCAAGTACTTAAGCTTCCTATCTAATCACCTGTATCATTTTGGATCCTTCATCGAGCTACCATCCTCTCAAAGGAGATTCCTTGTAGGAAGTATTAGGCTATCAAATGGCATGTGACATAGAAAACCGCACCCAATAAACATATCCATGATATGCTTTCGTTAACAGAGAAGTATTCCTTATGAGGAACGAGAGACCTCCATGCCAAGGAAGAAGCTGATCTAAGTCACTAATCTGGAATTGTGGATGAAGGAACCGTTTATGCTCGGTAATTATGACCCCGTCATCCCTTGTAATTATGATTCCATTGAAATAATCAACTTCAATAATCATCATGTACAAATGGTGTATGAGGAATGTAAAACAATAATATGCATTACAAATCATTACAAATGCTCCTAATACACTTGAAAACCAAAAAAACCATGCTATGGGATAAATGCTTAAGTCAATATAAAAAACAACATAGCGTGCATGCTTTCGACGTCCTACACTGGCAACAAACTACGTGGTTGCTTTATATATACCTCCTCCCCCTCCTCCAGAACACCATTAAGTTAAGTGTTCTTGACATCTAGTTGTTGGAGTGACCAATGATAATCGCGCTAAAGAGTGTCAAGTACTTAAGCTTCCTACCCAATCATCTGTATCATTTTGGATCCTTCATCGAGCTACCGTCCTCTCAAAGGAGATTCATTGTAGGAAGTATTAGGCTATCAAGTGGCATGTGACATAGAAAACCGCACCCAATCAACATATCCATGATATGCTTTCTTTAACAGAGAAGTATTCCTTATGAGGAATAAGAGACCTCCATGCCAAGGAAGAAGCTGATCTAAGTGAATAATCTGGAATTGTGGATGAAGGAACCGTTTATGCTCGGTAATTATGACCCCGTCATCCGTTGTAATTATGATTCCATTAAAATAATCAACTTCAATAATCATGTACAAACGGTGTATGAGGAATGTAAAACAATCATATGCATTACAAATGCTCCTAATACACTTGAAAACCGAAAAAACCATGCTATGGGAGAAATGCTTAAGTCAATATAAAAAACCATGCTATGGGAGAAATGCTTAAGTCAATATAAAAAACAACATAGCGTGCATGCTTTCGACGTCCTACATTGGTAACAAACTACATGGTTGCTTTATATATACCTCCTCCCCTTCCTCCTGAACACCATTAAGATAAGTGTTCTTGACATCTAGTTGTTGGAGTGACCAATGATAATGGCGCTAAAGAGCAATACAAATGTATACGTATATGCAACATTTTGCCAACTTGAGAGAAAGTCTCATCATAATCAATACCATATTCAGATAAAACGTAGTAAAACGTTTGGTATTCAGGGTAGAGTTTAACTATGAACACCCAACAACAACCAACAATACGCTTTCCATGAGGAAACGTCTCAAGATTCCATGTATAATTCGCCCATTGAGCCCCTATCTCGTCTTTCATTGGTTGTTGTTGTCCTTAGTGAGTAAGAGTTGTAATTGCATTCATAGGAACTCGGTAGGAATCAAGGGTAATAAGGCATGAAACTCATGTGAGAGGGAGAATATACAACATAATCCTGAACATGGTAAGGGTGTGGTGTCTAGGTTCCTTACTTAAAGCAGTATGTATATTAGGATATGGTGTATGAGATGATTTACAATCATCTGTATATGGTAAGAATGTGTTAGCAATAGTATATGGGAAATGTGTATCTAAGGTAGTATCTAGCAAGGGTGTATCAAGGTTTATGATCGTCAGTCGTATTTTTTATATTATCATTATGTCACTGACCTGTGAAAAGTAATAGTTAGAGCTTTGTCGACAGGCTAGTTGTACTAGGAACATGGTTTGTGGTTTTCGATATCAGAGGGTTATATGGGGCAAAGGATGGAATGATTTATGACTAGGGTATATTAGGGCCATGATGGGAAACTCGTTATAAATTGGAGTTGAAGAGTTATGAAATGTTACATCGAAACTTGTCAAGATTGGTGAAAGGAAAAACTGTAACATGAATGCCCTTTCGGGGTTCAAGATAAATGAGACCTGGATGATGATTATGGATATACACTACACATGCAAAATTTTTGGATGTGAGCAGAAAGAGTTCCTTTAAGGAACATGACAAAAAGCGTAGTTTGATCATGAAGTGTAGATGAGGGCAAAAATTATATTAGGTAAGAAACCAGTCAGTACATTGCTACTCAAAATGACGTTTTTTCATTCAATAATGTCATTTTGTTGAGAGGTGTACACATATCAAGATTTGTGAATATTGTCATGGGCTTTCAAATAAGTAAAGACCTCAACAGACAAGTACTCTTTTGCATTATAAGTGCATTAGGTTGCAATGGTTGTATTAAACTCATTTTTAACATAAGAGTGAAACTCACAAAAATGGAACTGATTTTACTACGAGCTTAAAGTAGGCAAACTCATTTAGCACAAACATGTAACTATTATAACAACTAATCCTATTAGTTCTTATTAACATTTTTAGGCTGAACATGACATGCAAAAAGCGCGTCAATAACGGCTTGAAGTTCAGCCTGTTCAGTTACAAAAGAGTTGTTTTATTTAGTTATTTGACTGGTTGAACAAAAGTTGTTAGAAAATTATGGTAAAAATAGGATATAGGTTTTGGTTATTCGAGTTACTAATAGATTCGATACCTGTTAGTACATAATGTCTTTATACCAAATCAAAGTGTGACACGTGTCTCGAAAAGTCTCCATATATTTCAGATATGTTGAAGGAGAGGTGTGAGAGTGATCATAAAGGGCATATATAAGAGTTGAGGGGCTGAAAGTGTAAAAAGGCGAATTTTCTGGCCATTGACAGTCCCTTGCGGACCGTAACATCAAACCTTTTGCGACCCGCAAGAGGGTCTAAATATTTGCACCCCTTACAAACCGCAAGGCGTACCCCTTTGCGACCCGCATGGGGTGCACTGACAACAGAATGGCAGCTGGCAGCAGCCTACTCATTCCAAGCTACCTCTACTGACTTTTGTCACACTAAGCCACATTGTGACACCTGGGGTGCCACTAATCCTCTCCTAAACATCTCTGTGACACTTGGCACATTCTTAGGACTCTTGGATTATTATAAATAGCACCTAATTCTCATAAGTTCATCACACTACTTCCAATCTCATTCTCAAAACACTTGTGGAGCTTGCTTCTGCATATAGGAGCTTCCTTTCTGAAGTTCTAAGTGTTCTTCAAGTTTAGGTAAGCCTTTCTCTTTAGTCAATTTCAGTTTAATAGTTAGATTCTATATAAAAGTCAAGCACTTTAACTTTTGTTTTGACTTTCAGTTCTGACCATTTGGTCAACTTAAAACCCAAATAAACCCAATCACGTGATCATCATAATGTAGGGTATAATTCCTTACAATTATATTCCGTGATCATCATGGTTAAGTGGGTCAAGTGATATCATCATGTTTAAGTGGGTCAAGTGATGAGTCAAATATATATTTCTTAAAAAGTAAAAAATGCCCTTTTGGCGAATAATCAAAGAATGAGATTCTAAGCTTATGAAACCTATATTCTGATTTCAAAACAAAATGTATAACATCATAAAATACATTTTACTTGTCGGACTCGTCACAAACCCATTTGAACATGTCAGACTCGTCATAAACCCACTTGACCACCCGAAACTGTGTCTACGCGCACTACTATCTAAAATGGCAAAAATCATATAAGCTAGTCATATCGACTCAAACATTTTCAAAACCTTTCCAAATCAGAATGTTTGGTTAAATAATCAATATCACACGAGTCTCCTCACTAGTACGGGTATAAACCACATTATATCCGGTCAACGCTTAATCCAACAAAACCGAGTGTTATTCTAAAGTTAACCGGTCAAAGTCAAAATATTTATAATGACGCGTAAACATTCTAATGGATAATGTTTCTATTCATTTCGGACTATAGAGCCCTCGAGATAATCGCACCTAGAATAAAAAAATTTGAGTACGGTTGTGCTACGAGAACCAAATACATTGTTTTTACAGCTAGCATAGGTAAATACTTTTAGCCTATTTTTATTTATAAAACTTGGGATATGGCACTAGCCACATGGAGCGGGTATTGCAAAATGGGCAAATGCTTTCAAAAAATGCATGAACCCGGTTTAATTCATTTTGCTTGAATATCATTAAACAATTGGGGGTTAATAGTACACCGTGTCCGGGCGTCTCGACTCATTAATTGTAATTATCATAAATAAGCGCAGGGTGTAGGCGTACCTGACAGAAGCACAATATGAAATGGTATGTATATTGATCATGTACTGGCATTTGAATTCTGGCCCCCGAATGTATTGACAAAATGTAAATCTGGTGACAAGAATTATATCCCAATGTATAATTTGTATAATAAATGATTACCAAATGGTATCATATATACATATATATATATATATATATATATATATATATATATCAAATGATTTGCAAATGATTTTCAAAATAGTCGGTTAATAGTATTTACCAGCGAAAGCTGACGTATTTTTAAAGATTGACCATCGTGGCGAACCTCAATGGTAGACTAGATACGGTTCGGCCATAAAACTTTGAAATTTGTGACTCCATAGCTAAAGACATATTATGTCTAAAGTCCTTTTTATTTGATCCTGCCTTGTGGGATATTTGTACCGAACACAATGCTATAAATTTTATTTAATATAATTTAAAGATTTTACACTTGTACTTTATCATCCTTTACTTCCACTGGCACTTGTGATACTGTTATCTGACCGTCACACATAAACCCTAAAGTCCGGACCCACCAGAAAATCAGGGTGTGACATATTGTCTTTGTAAATGAAACTTTGTCAAAATTGTTTTAGGAATACAACGACATTTATTAGCTTACCTGTTAACATATTCACACTATTCAGATTGATTCTGCACTTCTGTTTAGTTAAAACGTAGATATATTTTGTTTCAACACGTTTAACAACTTTTAATAAGATCAAACTGGGATTTCAATACTGCTACTAAGGCATAGGGATCTATCAGCAAATCGAGTTGGTGCGTGAGATACATCATGTGGTACAAATTTAATGATTTAAGTTTACTTCTCCGTATTATTTTTCATATATTGTTGATCAAGCAGACATTTTTCCTTAATACTAGGGTTGAGAGGAAACTTTTCTGAATTCTTATATATATCTTTGACAAGTCGTATTACATCCACTCAGTGATACGCATTCGCATCTTGTTGCATAAGCATTAACGCTCCATTTATAAAGGTAAGACATTATGTTGGTGGAATGATTTGTATATAGAGTTAAAACTATTATAATGACTTTTTTTTTTGTTCTTTTATCTTATAGAATGTTAGATATTTTAGTGTAATCGGGATTGACTTGGTGATCAAAGCGAATAATAATACACATCAAGCAAGTTAGGAGGTGCGGGAGTGCACACAGTTATTATAATTCGAAGTATACTGGCGGACTCTACGGGGGTTCAAAGGGGGCAACGCCGGAAGCAGGGTCCAAGGGGCAGATCCCCTGGCTAGAAAACAAAATTTATTAAAATTCGTCTTAATTTTTTCAGACAAAAAATTAAGACAGTTTTTAATGCAATTTGATTAAATTCGAATATAACTGCCAGCGGTAGTTATCTACAAAAACACCCCCAAATTCTCATACGTTTTTTGATCATTTTCTTCCTAGTTCAGACAAAAATTCATAGACACACACATACCCTGATTCAATTTTCTCGAAAATCAGAGTTGTATCCGATTGAATTATTCGGGTGAACCACCGAGATAATTTGATCTGAGAGTGATTACACGCCTCTCTGATCATCCGGTTTTCTGAAAATTCCCCAACAACGATCAAATTATTTTCTATGAAGATGGCAGATCGATGAAGGATATGACAAGCAAGTTTGACAAACTGGAGAAGTTCGAAGGACAGGATTTCCGTCGATGGCAGAAGAAGATGCACTTTCTTCTCACAACCATGAAAGTGGTGTACGTTTTGACTCCTCCAATCCCAAAAGTACCGGAGGAAGGCAATCTGGAACAAATCAGGAAGCGGTCAAAGTGGAAAAACGACAATTACATCTGTGTTGGCCACATCCTGAATGGTATGTCTGATCCCTTATTTAATGTTTATCAAAATATAGAAACTGCAAAGTTACTGTAGAACATTTTGGAAGCCAAATACAAGGCAGAAGATTCTTTTAGTAAGAAGTTTCTTGTTAGTAATTTTAATAATTACAGAAGTGTTGATGAAAGGCCTGTCATGGAGCAGTACAATGAATTGTTACGAATTCTGGGGCAGTTTGCCCAACATGATATTTGCAAGTTAATGCAATTTGATTAAATTCGAATATAACTGCCAGAGGCAGTTATCTGCAAAAACACCCCCAAATTCTCATATGTTTTTTTTTATCATTTTCTTCCTGGTTCAACCAAAAATTCACAGACACACACATACCTTGGTTCAATTTTCTCCAAAATCAGAGTTATATCCGATTAAATTTTTCGGGTGAATCACCGAAATATTTGATCTGAGAATGATTACACGCCTCTCTGATCATCCGGTTTTCTGAAAATTCCCCAACATAGAAATCTTGTCGAAAACTTGTGGGAAATTAGTCGGAAATGATTGTATGAATAATTGCCATTTTCTAGTAGCTAGTGTCATGTAATTTTCTAAACTGGGATCACTAAAGCCCTACATTATGTATTGTCACGTAAAATGCTAATATACCATCAATGATTTGCACATTATTATCTTGTTAACAAATTTGACGCCGTTTTGACTGAAAAATCTATGACAAATAATACTCTTGAGTACATAATATGATATATGTGCCAATTATAACCTAGATTCATAAGAAAATGCGATCTATAGCAAAAAGAACTCGTGATCTTAAACGGGTGCGTCAATTTTTTGATCATGATATATTTGATAGAAGATTTATTATTACCATTGCTCACTGCCACCACTACTTGGGTTGATACGTGATTATGATATATTCGATCGCGCAATTCATAATTAGGGATTGTTCATCAACGAGTTGTTTGAGGAATCAAGTGCGGATGCATTGGATCCAGCCTCGACACGCTAGTGAGTGCAAGAAAAGGAGCCTAGATCAAACACTACATGTATATAAATTATTTATGGCAAACATGATTCATTCGAGGAATCAATTCATGAGTTCATTCTTATTAGATTACGTTGCCCCTTTTGGAATTATATGAAATATTATATTAGTATTAGAATTAACAAGATATTTAATATCTTGAGTTAAATGCCATTTTAGTCCCTGTGGTTTGGGTCATTTTGCCAGTTTAGTCCAAAGGTTTCATTTTTAACCTGTGGGTCCAAAAAGGTTTCACAGTTGCCTTTTTAGTCCACTGGGTTAACTTCATCCATTTTTTCTGTTAACCAGAAGGCCATTTCGGTCATTTTATATGGCTGAATTGTCCTTTTAGTTAACAGAATTACATACAAAATGACCGAAATGGCCTTCTGGTTAACAGAAAAAATGGATGAAGTTAACCCAGTGGACTAAAATGGCAACTGTGAAACCTTTTTGGACCCACAGGTTAAAAATGAAACCTTTGGACTAAACTGGCAAAATGGCCCAAACCACAGGGACTAAAATGGCAGTTAACTCTAATATCTTTATGGGCCTTGGTATGCCTTTAAAAACCACATTGCATGAGGGCAAAGTTTTGATTTTACTTTTTAAATCGTCATTCCAAAAAAGAAAAAAAGATTAATATCATTATTTTTTGCTATTTTACTAATAGTATAGTTATATACTTATATAGTTTGTTGAAAATTCAAAATGTTTTATCTTGTATTTACCCTCTTAGCATTATTAGCAGCCGATTTACTTTGTTCTTAGGAAAATTGGTTTTTAATAAACCAACCTTTACCCCATTGGTAAATAATAATCTTACCTACGTAATTGGTATACAATAATCCTACTTATCAACATGTTGGTTCTTAATGAACTTCCGTTAATTATTTTTAACTGAAGTTAGTTTTTAAGTTTTATTTATTACACAAACAACCCTTTAGTTATAATTTACTAGTTTTAACTATTTTGTAAAACAAAAAAAAAACGTCGCCACCGCCACCGCGGTGTTGCCGCCGGCCGTCAAAAGTCCTCGCCGGACCACCTCCACCTCGTCTCTCTCTCTCTTGCTGTGTCATCGTGCCACCACCAGATGGTGGTGGTGGTTGGTCGTCATACAGATCGAAAAGGAAGGGGGTGGGGTGATTTGCAGGTGGGTGTGTTTGTGGGGTGAGCCGACAACTCAGCCGCCGGTATTACAGCTAGCAACCGGCTGATATGCTTGTCAGACAGAGGATCGAGGGAGTAGAGAAGATGAGAGAGGCCAGTGTTTTGTTTGTCTGATTCAAAAATGAAGGGAATTAGGGTTTGTGCCATTTAAATAGCTAGGTTTGCAACTACAGGGAATGTTTGTGTAATAAATAAAACTTAAAAACTAACTTCAGTTAAAAAAAATTAACGAAAGTTCATTGAGTACCAACATGTTGATAGGTAGGATTATTGTATACCAATTACGTAGGTAAGATTATTATTTACAAACGTGACAAAGGTTGGTTTATTAAAAACCAATTTTCCTTGTTCTTATACATCTGTTTTAGCTAGAACTTCTTCAGTTTTATTATTATTATTATTATTATTATTATTATTATTATTATTATTATTATTTCCTACATATACAAAAGCAAGTTAGGGGAATAGTGCTTCCCTATTCGACCAACCATTTTATTGTTTTATATTCGTTTTAAAATTACAGTTTCGTCCTTAATTTAAAACAAAATTACGTTTTTGCCCCAACTTCAAAATAAAATTTTGTTTTTGTCCCTCGCTCAAAATTACGATTTTGCCATGGGTTCAAAATTATGATTTTATCCCCAGATTACATTTACAATTTTCGCCCCAGTTCAAAATAAATTTTTGCTTTTGCCTCAAACTAAAAATGACGATTTTGCATTTTCGCCCCGTTTCAAAAATTATGATTTCGCCTTCAGTTTAAAGTTATGTTTTTGCCCGGTTCAAAATAAAAGTATGCTTTTGCCCCTCCCCCCAATTCAAAATTATGATTTTGCCCTCGGTTCAAAATTTTGATTTTGCCCCAGTTCAAATTCAAAATATAGTTTTTTCCCCAGCTTAAAATTACGAGTTTGTCTTTAGTGCAAAGTTATATTACAATTTTGTCTCTGGTTCAAATTTATAGTATTGCTATCACTTTAACTTTTGGCAAATTACGATTTTACCAAAGTCAACAAATACAACTTTGCCCTCAGTTCAAATTACAGTATTGCTATCGTTCTAGTTTTTTTAGGAAAACTATAAAAGTGTTTTTTTAATTGGTTGACTGGATTTAATTGTTTTTTCATTTCAAGGAGCTCCCTAACACTCGCTCATTAATCCTGACAAAGTACAGTTTTGCCCTGAGCTCAGAACTACGGTCTTATCATCGTTTTAGTTTTTTTTCCCTAACAAAACTATAATAGTGATTTTTTAATTGATTGAGAATTATTCGGCCATCGCCCCGCAACGCGGGCGGGGCATCAACTAGTTATTTAAACAAAATGCGCTAGATAGCTATGAAAATAATCTCTTTAGTTTTTAATTGATTGAACGGACAATAAGAGACGACGAAGGTGTTCAAAGAGTGAAGATGGATAAGAGAGAAAGTTCTTCCACCCTTCGTTTGAAGGAAGATCTAAACATTTTTTTTTTTTTTTTTTTAACGGCGGCGGCGGGATTGGGCTCAGTGGCATGCCTCTTCATAGCCCGGGTGAAACACCCCCCAGACGGAATTACAACCGTCCATTGTTAGTTTGACGCTCGAGGGGTGGCGCCAAACCGTTCCAGGAGGAAACCGACCTAATTCGTAAAACCCCCTGACTTGCTGTATTTCCGGTGAAGGCAGCAAGATTCGAACCCGGACATCTCCCAAAGGAAGAAACACGGGGTGCCGCTGGACCATAAGGTCTTAGCGACTAATATTAATAATTATATTTTTAATGGTGCGTGTGTGTGTGCAGTGTGTATATATGGATATATATAGACACACCCAAGTGGCTGCTACTAACTGTATAATTACCTGAGTGCATGCTGATGGTCAAAGTGTTTAGGCATGAAATGCCACACTTATATTTCCTCTTTTCATGCACTTATACCCTATTTTACCTAGCAACTTGGTGTTATAATATTATAACACCCTCACAAACTTATTTATGTACATAAAAGGGGGTCGGGAGAATTGTTTATCAGCATTACTTTGATCATATATCCTATAAATTTTCAGATTTAAATTTGAATACATGTTGATAGAGACCGATTCGAGATGGTCAATCTCCCAAGATAGATAACCCTTAGACCATGTGTAGTCATAACGCTCCTTTGTGGGCGTTATGCGACACGTGGCGCGCCACGTGTGCGGGTGGGCGTTATGGGGCGTTATGCATTTAAGCCCGTAGTCATAAAGCCCCAGCCTAATCATTACCTATTTAATAATTTTCAATTTTATTAATTAATATAAAAAAGATTGCTTAAATTTGATTGGTCCAAATTTTGAAAGATTCCCCCATAACGGCGCTATGGATATCGCGCCCACCAAGATTTTTTGCCTCATAACGCCCCCCGTAATGGTGTTCGGGGCGTTATGGGGGGGTTATGTTGAAGATGGCGCCCCTTTTTTTCCCCACTACGCATACCCTTAGAGGGGGTCAAGCTCCAAGAACACAAGATAAAGAAGAAACTTCAATTTTTGCTTAATTCATTTCTACTAAAAATAAACTTTGAATGGCTTTAAATAGCCTTACAAATACGATAACTACCAACTAAAGATGTTGAAGTCATGACCCACTATTTAATTAACTAATTAGTAACCAATCAGAAAAACCCTTAAATGAAATACAAAACTAAGAATCAAAAGACAAGCTTGAACGTGGACTTCATGACTAAAAGGTGGGTTGCATGGATGGGAGTTGTGGTATGGTTGTGGCCTGCAGGTACGTATCACATGTTTTAACTCATAAGTATAAGAACGCTACGTATTCGAGGATTTACACCAATGCCAAGATGCGTCGCTGATGATACCATCAACGGATTTAAGTCCATGGGAAACCGAATGGGTCAAAGACCTCATAGGCAGATTACTGATGGAATGCACTGACAAATTACCTATGTATACTTCACTACACGATCGCCGATGAGAATATCAATGATGGATTGATCAATGGTGAGTTGTATTATCTTAAGATGATCAACGGTGATGTGCGGTCAGTGATTTTTTTTTTTTTTTTTTTTTATGAATTAAACGAAATAGTCTTTAAATTTTAATGCCTTGTTTTTAACTTGTAATATTTTACTAGACTCAAAACCGAATTCAAAATATTGGATTTTATTTTACGATTGTTTTAATACTATTTTAGGCCAACCAACCTTAACAAGAATTGTCTTTTAATAAATTTAATTATTTTGAGAAGCATAAAGAAAGCACGAAGCAAGAAGAGGTTTATAGCCATGTTTAGGCCAACTACCCAACAAATGGCAGCAGAACATAGCAACGGGTGCAAAAGTGTCAGGAAAATATATATAAAATGGAAGGATATGATGACCAAAGTCATTCTACTTTTTTTTTTTTTTCCCATTTCCTGTTTCTACAAATGAATTGCTTAGAAACTAGAAAGTGCAAATGCAATTCAACAAAACAAGACAAAAAGCATTTCCAAAGGAGCTTTCATATAAAGCATTTAGTAATCATCATTATTAGCAGAATCAATGTCATTATTAATCAATGGGAAGCTTTTTTTTTAACGGCAAAAAATACTTTTATTCCACACCAAATTTTACATCAACAACATGTTTAAATGGTTAGTAAAAAACTAGCCAACCACCTGAAAAATCCTCACCAAAATTACATATAATTAAATATAAAAGCAGTCCTTTCCTAACCAACTTAAAATTTAAACCATTTATTCCACTCCAGGTTTGATTTTTTCTCCTGCATTTGATCCATAAGAAAGATGTTGTCTGCATCTCTCCAAATAGTGCCTCTAAATTCACCCTTTTTCCACTGAAAATGAGTTTGTTTCTCGCCTTCCAAATGGTCCAACACGTTGTAAAAATTATTGTTTTTATGAAGCTTCTTTTCCAGACATCCATTGTGCTTTGTTTGTAGAGTTCCAGTAAATCCTTCATGTTGAAAGCGAAAATTTGTTGCATTTTGCACCACATACTCACTTTGTACCATAGAACTGAAGCCACATAACAAGCTGTGAATAGATAAGCAGTTCACGATCAAAATGACTTTTTTACTACATAAGCATTACACATCGGCAAAAAGTAACTGGGTTAACTTTCGATTAATATGAGATCGCTGATGGAAAAAAATGTTCAAAGTAGGGACTGTATTTAAACATTTTATGAGTTAAGATTTTCATCCTGACCAATAGATCAAAGTTAAAATCATTAAAATCCAATTTCCCTTAGTTAATTGGTTGAATATTAGTTTTTTTTTGTTGTCATCTAAAAAAATACTTTTATTTAAAAGTAACTAATGCGTTGGTTTATAATTTATATAGTTATAAATGATACAAAGAGTTCTCGAAATGGAGAAATGTCCATGCTATTGGTTTGATTACAAACTAATTATATAGTCATAAATAATAAACAAGTCAAGTCAAGCCGAGTTTGAAAAATTACTTATTATTCAAGCTCGAACATTAGATGCAAAATTTAAGGAGCGATCTTGACCTATGTTAAGTTATAAGAAAAAAATAAAAGGAAGTTTTAAATGATGCTTTATTTTAGCGGCAACACATAGCTTGCTAGAATCTATTCCTAAAATTCCACTTAATTCTCATTTTAAAAAATTTAAACCTATACCACTTTATTAATGATAAACACTTGATGCCACTATTAAGAGACCGACAGCTCGGTTTTGGTTGGACTGATTATATCTTAATCTGGATAAAAACAAAAGAAAAATTAAAATAGTATACCTCTTGGAAAGTAGGTTAGACCGTTTTTTACCCTCCTTGTTTCAATTGGCAGGCCACTTTTTTTATCCTTTCTCTGCTTCACCATATTTAGGTTCTACATATATAGAAATTTAATTTGTTTCAAAGAATTAATGAATTGATAATGACCTCGTGGTCGTTGAGACGTGATCAATCTGAGTTCTTATTTAAATTTTGTTAGAAATTAGTTGACGTTCCGTAGTTAAACAATACTTAAAATCAATGAGGGATCAAACTTCTCAGTTAAGTCTATAAGGGCGGAGATTGCTAGCATTGGATCGAATGTGGGGAATGTTGCGGCTCTTGTCTGGAACTCTTGGGCTCCCCTGAAGTGCAATTTTCTTAGCTGGAGAGCCGAAATGGGTAAAGTGGCTGCCAAGACCGAGCTGCAAAAGAGGGGAATCTTGGTTTCGGGAGTCTCCTGCGACCGTTGCGGGTACGGTATTGAAGATCCAGACCATGTTTTTGTTAATTGCATTTTGGCCAAAGACGTGTGGTGGCGGGTTTTTGTTTGGATCAAGATTTCCTTTCCTATGAATGCACCTAACCTGAAGGAGCTTATGAGTATTATTAGGGACAGCCCAGGTTTGAGAATATGGAAACAATTGGTGAATACGGTCGCGCTTGCGACGGTGTGGCGTATATGGGAGGCCCGGAATGCGAAGGTTTTTGACGGAAGATTCATTCATCCGAGTAAAATTCTGGATTCGGTCAAGGAAGATGCATTTATGTGGATTTGCAATAGAGCCAAGATATCCAAACCAACATGGGAGAATTGGATCGATTTTAATGTGGCTGACATAGTGTAGCTTGTTTGTAGTGTTTCGTTTTGTTTTTCGTTTTGTATCGTTTTGTATCGTTTTTCAGCCTCTTGCTGGCTCTTTATTGATTTAATAAAGTGATTGCCGTTAAAAAAAAGAAGAAGCTGAAATCGAGGGAGAATACTAGCTAACAGGATCTATCTACTCGAGAGACTAAATAAACAAAATATTAAAAAATAAATAGAAAAAGCTCCAAGACACAATCATTACAGTACTCTTCACAGGAAACACAAATGAGTTTGGGCGTGGATACTCCTTTTTAAATAATATAACATTTTTGTTTATCTTTTTCTTTAGTGGTAAATTTATTTTAATCCTTATCATCTCTCTAACTTAAATCTAAGACTTCAATTTATCAAATTCAGGTTTTTGTTTTTTATAATAGATCACCACTTCATTGGTATTTTTGATTTTATTGAACAAGTGTTTGAAGGCTTTGTTTTTGATAATAGATCACCACCCTATTGGTATTTTTGTTTTTAATGAAAATTGTTGTTTTCATTTTTACTTGTTTCTTTTCTAACTTTTTGTCATTAAATAACCACTCAAACCATTAAACTTGAATATGATTGAAACAAACTTTTAATCAGAGAGGTGTGTATTATTCGGTTTGGTTTTGAAAAATCGTATTGATTTTGGTTTTTTTTAGCAATGGTTCGGTTTGATTTTTGGACAAAATTATGTAAGGTTAAAAACAAAAGTTATAATCTAATATTTGAGAATCTTTTTTAAATGTTTACATTTAAGTTAATATATTTAACATTTTTAGTTAGTAATGTTTACATAAATCTAACTTTTTAATTTTTTTTTTGTTTCTCTAAATTTTTTATCTAGACATTTTTTTATAATACTTTGCAAATCATTTAATTTTTATGTTAAATTTTGTTATTTATTGTAAGTAATGGATAAATCATTTTAAAGATAAATAAAAACATGTTAATGTTTGTATTATAAATATCTAACATTCAATAATAAAATTAATAATTCCTAAATCCATATATAACAAACAATAAAAACATTAATTGTTCGGTTTGGTTTTTCCGGTTTTCATATAATGCAAAACTGAAACCGGAATTCGGTTTTTTCTGTTTTTTGTACGGTTAGGTTTTTTGGTTCGGTTAAATCGGTTTTTTAGGTTTTTTGCTAACCCCTACTTGTAATAACGTGAGGAGAAATATATCCTAATTAACATATCAACATCTTTACACATATCATGCACGTCTAATTCACAAATCCTACACGTCTAAGTTTCTACTTTTAGAAATCTATGATCTAGCATGCGAGTTTTCAACATTCTATACTTCAAAACATGTTTACACATTCCATGTAGCACATTTACATCTTCCAACATACTCATGCATGTCTAAAACTCATGTTACAAGTTATAGTTTCAATAAAGTTTTCCTTTATAGAAACCCTAGGTAATCCAGCATTCTTCATGTAATTTTAACACACCAAACACTTTCATATAATGTAGCTAGCATATACAAATTAACATTGATCATCAAATACATCTAGCATGCAATCCTACACGTACCAATATCAATTAAGTTTCTATTATTAGCAACTTATGAACACCAAGTTTCATTTCTAAATTCAATCTTTTTCAACATGTTAATATGCTTGAATTAACGCATATTCAATCATTACTAACACATATCCATCATTACAAACCATCATACATGTCTTGAATTCAATCCATAAAGTTTTTCAGCAATAAAGTTTCTAGTAAGGTATGAACTAGTATGAATCTAGGGTTTTAACTTCATGCAAAATCATTCATATCATATATAAAATCACAAACAAGTATTACACACATCATTTTGGTTGATTGGAATTGAGTTTGGATTACTAGGGTTTTCACCCATAATCTTGAAATCATAAAAATAATCAAAATTGAGCCAATTATCTTACTTGATAGTGTTAGGGATAGTGTAAATTGCAAGATCTAAGCATCAAACAAGGGTGGATTGGTGGTTGTTAATGTCGACGGTTTGGGGGTGGGGTTTGGGATCGTGGCTGTGAATGGGAGGGAGGGGATTAGGGTTTGGGTGATCTTTTATAAAATCCTTATATAAGAAATCCATGGTTTTTAGGGTGGGTTGTTGGATTATCCATGGGTTATTCTAATTAATGTTTAAAAATATGACAATAAATCCCCCTAAACATATAATTTTATCAAATTCCCACATTTTACTAAAAAATACGAATCCAAGTAGTTACGCATAAAAATAAGCAATTTCATGAAAGTTCACTTAATACACATAAAGGCCACAGAACATATAAATTTACATAATTTATTTTTATTTAATTTTTTGAGAATTTATTTCGATTAATCACCAATGTTCGGGGGTAGACTCGTATGACGCGGTAATTCTCTGAATTACCGTTACGTGAGTTTTCATTTAATAACCGACACACTTAATTAACCTTAATCAAGTATAAGGCATGAATGAATGTTTGACACAGTGTTTGAGATAACGGAGTTTGTGTTAACAATATTAACCTGAAAATGTCGCGTTTCACATCATACCCTTGTTGAATGAATTTTTGTCTCGAAAATTAACTAATGTCGCTAATGAAAAGAAATTTTTTATGGTTTGCCACATCATCTGTCACACCCTCAAATTACACATGCGAGGTTTTATTGTGAGGCGCTTAACAAACAAGGATCATTGCCATTAGTTATATTGAACGACCACTACATGTTCTTTTAAAAATACCGTCTTGCACATCAAATGAGAAATATCATTCAGAGTTTAAAAGAAATGCGGAAGCATAAATAAAAGTAACTTCAAAAGTATTCAATGTGCAAAACAAAGCGTCCAAACCCATGTAATTAATGTATGAAAAAAAGTTGAAATGTTTGTTAAACAATGCGACACCAAGCATGCCCTATCGTCATTCGTACCTTAGCAACTTGAGAAAACATGCTAAAATGTGTCAACACTAGGTTGGTAAGTTTATAAGTTTCAATAGTAAGTAAATATTTGCCAGATAAAGTAAATACAATTATATCATTAGGTAGCTAGCCTGTTTACGTGTTATTAAAGTGCTTTGAAACCGAAGCTGACTGTTTGTGTTTGTTGCCTTCCACCACGTCTATTATAAACGATGGTGAGGTGTTAGGTCAATGTTACACCCGTTCGAGATGTAAGGACTTTCATGATACCTTAAGTTTACCTCGCTAAACCCTATACTAATGGCATGAGATGTAAGGACTTTCATGATATGTTTGCACTTCATAAAACAAGTGATATAAAAGCATTACAAAATCCAAATGTTTGAGTTCATGTTACCTCTAAAAAGGAGTGCGTAAAGAGGGTCGTGAATCTCACCTTAGGGTGCATGTTAAAACCAGCAAGTAAAGAATAGGTGACCCGCTAATGGTTACCTATTACACATAAGTCTATAAGTGTGTGTTTGTGTAGGTTCATAAGACCCTTGTATCCAAACAATCCCATTGTTTATGTGTGACAACTCGTGCTCACGGCCCCAATCGGTAATTGACTATTATTATTATTATTATTATTATTATTATTATTATTATTATTATTTTATAATAATAACCGCGTCGAAAGGAACGTATCGCTTAAACAACTAACCCGAGCCGAACCAATTCACCATAAATACATATAATTTCAATTATATTGTTAAATACATTTAATTTCCATAAATACATAGATAAGACACATGGTATTTTTCGGATCCATACGCACTGGCCCAAACCCAACCCTTATACACCTCCTAAACCCTACCATATATATATATATATAAATATATATATATATATATATTCCTCTTATAATTCTCCCGAAGGAGAAACCCTAGCCCCATTGATCAACCTACTGCTTTCTCTCCTCTTTCCTCCGACGACCGGAGCCGGATTCCGGCCGACACTCCGGCATCGTTTCATCCGACGACACACCCACAACACCCCCAACCTCCCTTTCGTCTTAAACCGACAACCAGCCCCCATTTTTCCCTCAATTTAAATGGTAGGCCACCACCATCTAGTGGTGGCACGCAACGGAGACGACCAGCGATGGCCGTCTCTTTGAAGTCAGAAAAGCAGCGGCCGAGGGAGAGAAAGTCTGAAGAGAGAGAGAGAGAGAGAGAGGTAGGACGGTGGCGGTGCGGTGCGGTGGTGGTGTTACGGCTCCGGCAGTCAGCGGAGTAAGCCCCTTTCACCCCGGTTTGTAACTTCAGGCGGTGGTTCCATCAACACAGCAGTGGTGGTGGTTGTCTAAAGTAGCACCAGCTGGGGAGGCGGCATTGTGGAAATTCTCTTCGGGTTCGAGTCATGGATTCGGGTCTCGGTGAGAGGGGAAACAGTGGCAGCACACACAGTTACCCGTTCCATGCTTTCTCCGGACGTGGTTGGCCAACTTAGGACAAACGCTTTATCTACCGAGCAAAGTAAAGGTGAGTTCACACTTTCTACAAGGCATGGGATTCCCTGTAGTTTGGGAATTGGTTAAGGTTTGATAAGGAAACATGCGTATTCTCCTTGGGTAGAATACGTACTCCCACCCTCTTAGGTGAAGGGTGACAACATTGAAACCTACGTGTTCTCTTTGGGTAGGACACGTACTCCCACCCTCTTATGTGAAGGGTGACAACATTGAATGACACTAGACAAAACTCTATCATTAAGTCCCTCATTTTATATCGACTTAATCGTCGGGCCAATGGCGAACGGGTCATTAGTTAAATAGCGCTATTAGGTTTGACAAGCCTCACACCGTGCCGCAGATGACGGGCGTGGACTAATGGACTTGGGCACTAGTCAATGATAATAGACATTGATGCAGGGCACATAAACATAACTACAGTCAGTAGTCGATATGGTAACGGGTCTAGTGGGATACATGGGGAAGCCCCCACTGAGTATGGTTTGGGAAACAATGAACTGGTTAACTCGTGGTTTTCGAAACATAACTATGGTTTTTGGAACAACGTTAAAATGGACAACCAACTGTGAACTCACTCAACTTTGTTGTTGACTCGTTGTTACATGCCTTGCAGGTCGTTAGGTACTTAGTAGGAGCTTGCATGGGAGGTGTCGTTGTGGAGCATGGACCATTGAGTGTTCATGATAAACTTATGAACTTTTAAACTTATGTTTTGGGTTTTGAACTTTATGCTTCCGTTGATGACTTAACCTTTGTTGAACTGTTTTGACACCAATTATATTGTTTGGTTTGGACTTTTATTTATTTAATTATATTGTTCAATATGATTGGTGGCTGGATCCTGGTCAGTCACGCTCCCTGTGGTGATACTCCGCTTGTGGATTTGGGGGTGTGACAGATTGGTATCAGAGCCATTGGTTATAGTGAACTTGGTTTTTTTTTAAAAAGGGAAAACTCTTTTTGACAAAAACTAGACTATAACCTGTTCAGTGCTCAACGATCCACAACGACACTTCGCTCCACGTGCAAGACTCAACACTTTAGATGGTATGGTCTATGTCTGTGTTACCTACTTGTTAGTTACATTTTCATGGTGTGTTGTTTATGGTATGCTTAGTTAACGTAGTAGCATGTTACCTTTATTAGCCCTAGCGTGCTCGCTATGACACTCAACTATTTACTTGAAATTTGACATGTGGTGATCAAATTATATTTCCTGTTTTCTCCTCACCCCACTACGACAAAATTTTTATGTGATCTATATATTCATAAGATTGCCTCGACATGACGTCGTCGCTATAGCCAGAACTCAGATCTGACCCTCCGTACATTCGGTTGGCACGACAACATTCACGTAGACTAGAGCCGGCCCAAACGAACTCGGATTTAGGAGAACAGTGTACCCACGCGTCTATATCAACAAACCCCGTCATCTCCACTAGTCGTCGTCACCAGAAACGAGGCAGTCACAGTTACACGCGTTTGTCGTTCTACAACTCGAAACCCTATTATCCAAACTCTGTTTTGGACCAATGATATACTCACGTTACCATGAGGCAACGAATTTTCCTTTCGTGTCGTTGCCGCCTTCTACCATTACTGGAACTGCCTCTTGAGAGCGGAATAGTTGGTGGAATTCTTCGGTTATTTGTTGGATTTTGTTTTCGCTTAATTCTTCGTATAAACATCACCAACCTTCTGTTTCACCGATCCGTAACCGATATAACGAAACGCTTACAACCATACCATGATTTCCACCAATCACAAGACCCCCCCCCATTTCCCTGTTGGGTGGTTAATTATTATTCTACTTTGATTTACACCTTTGTATACCCAACTTAGCAAGTGGATGCCTCCTAATGATGGGATAGTCTTCGGGACATTCGAGGACGGCGATACGGATTACTCAACCTACATACGGACACGATGAACTACACATTTACCTCACCCCTTTCCCCCTTACACTACAAGAGTCGCACTTTGATCCTACGATAGTTTATCTTAATTATGTGAAATCTTTTCTCCTGCCTTTGAACCGACCTATGCTTGTCGATTAATACAATGCCTAATTGCTACTATTGACTTAGACAAAACCATCATTCATTTACCACAGTGACACTACGTCCTCGCTTCTCCACGCCGAGACACTAATACGAACTCACTCTAGTTTAGAGAATTTGGAAGGCTCGACTCTCGATCATTGGTGATCACATCTTGAAACCCTGAGAATGGTGATGTGTTGTTGATACGATCATACCCTCTTGAACATGTTTTCGCGTCTTTTCTTTGAAACCTCTTGACTACACAAGCATGTTTAAGATTCATTCACACGACTTTAGGAAATTCCTCCGAATTTTGTTGCTTACCGACTCGATAAATCGCAAACTCATCTAAGTTCATGGATCAAGGTGAATTATTCCTCATTCGTATGTAGGCGAGGCCAACAACTTTGACGGAAGTTTCAGCGAACCATAACACTACAAACTTGTGCGACAACCATTCTTCTCTGGGAACTTCTTGTTAGGATTAATATACCCGCGTGGCACCTCTATTAGACAAACGGCGTTCTTCATTTTAACCTTATGCAGCTTGTGTACGACTAGTTATACCCTCGACGACAGGTAAAACCCTACTACGGATCCCTAAACGCCTATGCATCAATTGCGGCTACCCTTTTTGCATGTTTCCACATCCAATCGTGATAAACTTCTCAAATCCTATGATCCTCGTCCTAACAACATTCTCCGCGAACTCTCACCTGGAAGAGTTACACTCTACGAACGTTACTCGAGGAGCAATGAGTTATGAATATCACATATATGGAGGTATCACGAGAAGTCCTTAGAACTCGATACGACCGAGATAGGTTCCCAGTCATGACATTCGAATTTAGCCTACCTTGACGAATATGTCACTTGATTAATTGTAATCGTTAGAAGATAATCAATAGAAGACCGGATTGAAAGTGTATCGTGTTCTTGAAATTTTTTTTAACTCCCCCTTGACAATAGCTTCATAGTGGAACTTTGTCTTCAAACATCTTGCAGTCTTTTGGTATTTGGATAGCGTCAGCTACACAGTTTCTGACATCAACAAACTCCCCCTTAGCTGATGCTTCCAATCTCCAAAACTTTCAATCGTTTTAGATCAGTGAACTAGCAATCTTTGGTTAAGCAAGTAAGCTCCAACTCTTTCATATCTCTTTCTTTCTGCAATGTAGTAGAAGGATCCTACCATGCATCTTCACACATCTTCACTTCACTCTCAAACTGCACTTTACTTGTATTATGCACTTCATTTTGATAACTGCATCAATCTGTTTAGAAACACAAGCAAGTATCTCAAAAAACCATTAGCCTTTTTCACATTTAAAGATAAACCAATATTTTATCTTAATTTGTAAAAACAACTACCTGTCTGTTCTAAATGGGAGATCTTTTAAAAGGAAATATCTTTGGTATTTTTGATATTTTTCAACACAAACTGAACTAACTAAACTAAACTCAAAAATATTTACAATACTTCTTTTTGTGAGTATCATGTGCAAGAAGATCATATCAGCAAAATCAAACTGTTTTCACACTATTGATAATTCTTTATTTAATTTTTCATGAAAAGCAGTTCAAGACGATTACCAGTATGTTTGTCCACCTAAACAAAATGCATGAACATTTCAAGTACCATTACCGTATGATACGTTAAGGTAATATTAATTCTGATATATTAGCGTGTACCACTTCAGGATATACCCCCGCGATCAAGGTATGCACAAAGATTCATCGTAGTAGGTGAGTATACTGAATTCATCCGTTTTGATTTTCAACGTTTAGATAATTGGTGAACAGGTCAGTACTTCCGTACAGCAGAGAGACCAAAATATCTAACGAGGGCTAAGACAAATACCATTTTTGGTACGATTTACGCATTTTGCACTTTTGAATGACTCTCTATGAGAGCTTCTTCATTTTCAGGGTTTTGGCATTTTTAGCTCTTTTAAGATATCCTGGTTGTGTCTAGGTCAGCATGTATCTGGATGCAGCAGAAGGACAACCATGATATCCCCAGATGAAATAACAGTATAAAGACCCAAAACTTCAGATTTTGGCAATCTATCAACGCAAGATTTAAGGTCATTAAACCATACACCACTGATATGTTCCCCACTCATACTCAGTGCTTTTATGTTTATATCACATTGGTAAGTTGATTATTTCATGCTTTTGCCTTCTGGTACATCATATGATGAAGCTGCTATCACACTTAAGCATTTTAATTCAGTTTGAGTGTGACAGTCTAACTTGCTGATGTACTATCATTTCTTCTTTTTCACACAGTGAAAACTCATTTTTTGATTTTCTATTTTTTATGTTTTTCATTTTTTAATGTTTTTGGATTTTTGAAATTTTATAACTTACTCCCCCTAAACTCACGCACTATCTAAACTCTTTTTGGCTTAGGGAAATTGCTCCCCCTAAATTCACGCACTATCTAAACTCTTTTTGGCTTAAGGAAATTTCTCCCCCTAAATTTTTGTTTTTTCTAAAAGCAAATAGATACAAAAAGCAATAAACAATCTATTTTTGTGAGAATCACCGGCAGAACACGAACACAGCCTCCAAAAACGCCGATTTTCTGCAGAAAACGATTCTGAACCAAGCCAATCAAGAACCTAATGCTCTGATACCAATTGTAGGTCCCGTGAGCCGTGCGGATCGCAATAGAATCGTTGATCCAACCTAGAGTGCGGAATCCCCTAGATCAGATTTCACAGAAAACGAGTAGAAAGAAAATCAAGAACACGATACACTTTCAATCCGGTCTTCTATTGATTATCCAACACGAAGTTAATTTACAATCAATTCAAGACCCACTAGAAATCTCCTAGCCACTCTCTATAGATTTCTCCCAATGTCTCAAATGTCTATCAAATGTCTAACCTAAACCCTTATGCCAAGCCTTGTTTATATAGGACAAGGTTTGCACATGGGCTTTGGTCTGGGCTAGGCCATTCTCCAAGCCCATTACACTAATTAACTCCCTAACCAATAATGCTAAGCCCAATACAAAATATCCAAAGACTAAATAATCAAACTATTAAGCTGTTGTCACAAAACATGCACCAACACTTGATTTCTTCGGAGGCATTCGAAACTACTCCAAGAGCTAATAGGAATCTGAACGATACTTACACCTTACCATGGAGCCCCTACGACTCAAACAACCTTATGTTTAGTTTCCAACGAACGACTTTTGACGTTGCGAAGCCCACTTTTCTTGATTGTATGCACAAACCCTCACAACTCTAACTCGAAAGATTTCTCAGGAATGCGCGTTTCAGCAGTTGAAGGTAAAACTTTGTTGTACCCCCATTCTTTCGTTACCAGAAGGCACATATGATTTCGTTGTTTATTGTGACGCGTCTATCCAAGAACTTAGTTGTGTGTTGATGCAACGTGAGAGAGTCATTGCTTACGCATTACGCCAACTCAAGGCTCATGAGAAGAACTACATTACCCACGATTTGGAGTTAGGAGCAGTAGTGTTTGCACTCAAGATATGGAGACATTACTTGTACGGTACCAAGTGCACCATCAACACCGATCACAAGAGTCTCCAGCATATCTTGGATCAGAAGGAGTTGAACATGCGACAACGTTGATGGGTCGAACTCCTTAATGACTAAGAATGCGCAGTCAAGTATCATCCGGACAAAGCCAACGTTGTGGCTGACGCCCTCAGTCGTAAGGAAACCAAACCTAAGCGGGTACGCGCGTTATAGCTCACTATCCACCCTAGTCCTTCCACCCAGATCCGTAATACGCAGGTTGATGCCTTGAAAGAAGAGACCCTCCTAGCTGAGTCCATGCGGGGCATGGAAAAGCAACTCGTGTGCAAGGAAGATGGTACTTACTATTTCATGGAACATATCCGGGTTCCATCTTACGGAAACCTACGAGAGCGGGTGATGGACGAAGCACACAATTTTCGTTACTCGGTGCATCCTAGTTTTGACAAGATGCACCAAGATCATAAGACTCTGTACTGGTGGCCCGAAGCCATCAGGACTACTCCAACCCCCAGAAATTCCAACATGGAAATGGGAGCAGATTTCCGTAGATTTCATCACTGGCTTACCTAAATCTCAGCGGGTAAACGACACCATCTGAGTGATCGTGGATCCACTAACCAAGTCTGCAAATTAAAGGCAATCAAGAAAACCGAAAAGTTTTCAAATTTTGCAAACATCTACTTGAAGGAAGTAGTTGCTAGGCGCGGGGCACCGACTCCCATTGTCTCATTGTCTCTGATTATGACTAACGTTTCGCATCCGATTTGTGGCAAGCCATCCATAAATCCTTGGCTCAGGGTCGTGGATGAGCACCACTTAGCACCCACGAACGAGTGGTCAAACCAAACGTACCACCTAAACTGTTGAAGACATGCTGCAGGCATGTGCCACCAATTTTGACAACGACTGCGAATGACACTTACCTCGTAGAGGGCATCAATCGAGCTTGATCTTATGTGAAACCAACTTTACCCCAGTACTGGGCACTTAGGATGCGCAAACATCATTGCTATGCAAGTTCGTATCGTTGACACAAAACTTTTGATATAAACACATGCTCTAAAGTGAGATTCACTGCTTTTTCGCGAGCAGGCATCCCGGAGGGACAAACAAACTACTCTTCTTGGGAGGAATTCTTTTCAATGTTTTGGTTTAATTTCAATGTTAATTGATAAACTCAACTTGTTCACTTCTGTAACACCTCATAAAATCACGACCAATATAATGAAGACACGTGTCATGGACTTTAAACGTGTAACGAATTGAATATGAGGGACTAAAGTTGACAAACGAAGAAAATATATGTATATAAGGATTCAAAGTGTCAACATTTGATAATTATGCCTTTTAACAACCCTACACGATGTTTATACCCTTAAACGAATGAATCTTGAAGCGTATGAAACCGTTTGTGGAAGAACGTAAAAGTTTACAAGACGCGATGGTTAAAAGTGTCAACATGTTTAAGTTATACCTCTGAGTGACCTTTTAGCGAACCTGAAGCCTTGTAACGATTAATTATACTCCCAAGAATAAGTGATAAAAATTTCACAAGGTTTCGATGTTATATGAGGAAGATACGTTAACTTTCGTAATTAAGGGGTTAAAAGCGTCAACAAGGCAAAACCTATATTTTCGGTTATCATTTAACGAAACTGGACCTAACGGTGTTTGGTTATATCTCATGGATCACAAGAATAAAAGTTAAATGGGTTAAAAGTGCTTAAAATGGAAGAAATTACGTTTTAGAAGGTCCAGGGGGTGAAATGTCATTAATTGAAAGTTGCTGATCAGGTTAGCCACATGGTGGCGCTGCGCCACCACCAAAGCATTCTGCCTTCGCGCGAAGCGACGACCTAACCTGGGTAGATTCTCTGCACAGCTGCGAGTAAATCCAGTTCCACCGCCTTAAAAGCCTGGTATTCGAATTCAGGGACTGTTTCTGTGGTTTTTCATGCATAGGGACACTTGGGACTCATCAAGGATCACCCATAGACCTTGTTGGAATGATCTCATGCATTTTAAGTTGCTATATAAGAGCTTCGTGTTGCAACCATTGTTCTTGCTCATTTCAAAGCTACTTAAACTCACTCCAAGGACTTCTCTGGAGATTTCTTAACCTCACACAAGATTCCATTAGCTTCTAAATCGTACTAAGTACTTCAGTAAGCTTCCTTAACCTCTCTAATTTCAGTTTTATTAGTTTAATGGCCTAAAGTCAAACCCGTCGTAATTAAGGTTTGACTTAGTGCTTAATCACTAATGGTCCAGTCAATTCTCGAATTGAAAGTAGCTATGAGTTGGTAATTATGTGGGTAATAAACCCTTAAAAGGGCACCCTCTGATTTCCACTCTAACTAGGTCAATTGTCGGGTCAAACTTAATTGTAAAAAGTCAACAGAAAGCTAATTTCCAAATAAACGCATAATTAGCAATGTAGAAGCCATGAAACATGTTTTATCACTTGTATAAATTGGTAATTAATATAAGAACATGTCTAAGCATGTTCAACCCGACAATTTTTAGTTTAGGCTCGGTTCGGGACCGAAAGTCGCAAAAGTAGACTTTTGCTTTCACTTTCAGCTCTGACCCAATGTAGCATATTTTAGAAATGCCTTAGAGCTCTATTAGGACCAGGTTATAGGATAAATTAACCGAAACGGGTCAAACCTCATCATTTTCACTTCAAAATCCAGAATGTGTTTAGTTTACCCATATTATACAAGTCTTCAAACTTGTCGGGTCTAAACCACATTCTAATCCGGTCTTCGCTTAATCATGCGTTTCGAACCGTGTATCTTTCTTTAAAACTAACCGGTCTAAGTTTAGACTTAATTTAGACCCGTTAGGAATCTAATAGGTTATTAAAACCTTCGTTCCAGATTTAGGAGCCCAGTAAAAGATACTTGCACTTGCTGATTTGTACGGCTGGAATAAATTTATATAATTTGCTCAGGTAAATACTTTTAACTTATTTTCCCTTATACGGGCTTGGGTTACGGTATATAAAATACCGCTTGGTCGGGCATTGAATTTTTAATCATATAAAGGTTAATTTATTGAGATGACCCGTTTAAACTATTATGTTTTCTTAAAGCCTTTGGGGGTTTAATGACCATGTCCCGGATATCCTTGGCATCATTCATTGAAATGGCCACGACCTAAGCACGGGGTGTAGGCATACACCTGCCAGTGCATATATATATATATAAAGGTATAACCGACGGATTGAGAATAACTCGCCGCGGGATTATATCATGTGGTGTGTCTATTAATCTTTAACCCGGTATTCAGCCCGGGCTACTGAACGTATAACGAACATGTAAATCTTTTACAAGTTTATATATAAATAATTATCCCAAGTTATAAAAGATTATTTTGTGCCTTGTGCATTCAAATATATTTTCTTAAACATTTTCAAAATGAGTCGGTTAATTGTATTTACCAGTGAAAACTGACGTATTTTCCAAAAAGGTTAGGTGCAAGTACTAATCAGAATAGGCTGGCTACTCCTAGCATCAATAAAGAGTCTTGCAAGCTTAGATGTTTATAAATCTGCTGAACAATGTTTCTTTTAACTTTGATCTGCCTGTGGATCCTTTACAACCGTTTTGTAATATGAACAATAACATTGGTTCTCTCTTCAAACCACCCATGTTGAAAAGAAATGAATACCACATCTGGGAGCGAAGGTTGGGTCACATCCTAGCTCAACAGAACACCGGATGTTGGAAATCGGTTATCTATGGACCGCACGTTCCTATGGTGCCGAGTGCTGAGGATCTAAAGGTATTTGTTCCTAAGAAAATTGAGAACTATACGGACCAGGATTTTCAGAAAATTGAACTGGATGCCAAGGCATTTAGCATCGTTGCATCTGCACTTCCCAATGAGATCTATGCTGGGCTGTTACATTGTAACAGTGCCAAGGAATTGTGGGATGCATTGAAGGAACAGTTTGGGGGGACTGAGGAATTAATTGAAAACAACAAGGAAATTTTGAACCAACAGTATGAAACCTTTTGTCACATTAAGGGTGAAACATTAACTCAGCAGTTTGAGCGATTTAGTTGTCTCATAAGTGAACTTAAGCTTGTTAAAACTGAATTTCCTAAATCAACTATTAACAACAAGTTTTTAAGATCACTTCCTGAAAAGTGGGACACTATAGCTTTTGTAACCAGAAACTCTGTTGAGTTCAAAGATCTGACACTGACCCAACTTCATGATAGACTCCTGACCTTTGAAAGGGAGTTAAACCAGAAAAAGAAGTTGCAAGAGTCTGGCAAAGTTGCAGATGATTACTCATTTGGCAGCACAGGTCTTTTGGGTCAGGAAGAGTCTGGCAGCAGTAAGGATCAGAGTTATGATCATTTTATTGACATAACTGCTGGTGGAAACTTCAACTCTGATCCTCACTCATCCAATTTTGCTTTCACTGCAAATGGAGAAAGCCAGAACTCTGACAATCTGTGCTTTGAACTCAATGATTTACAACATTTTGATCCAACTGACTTAGAAGAAATGGACATTTTGCATCAACTGGCATTGCTAATTGTAAGAACGAGCAAGTTTTACAAAAGGACAGGGAGAAAATTCCTAGGGTTACATGGTAATCTAAATGTGGGGTTGGATAAGTCAAAGATCAAGTGCTATAAGTGCAATATGCTAGGTCATTTTGCTAGGGAATGCAGGAGTCAAACCACTGGACCAATTATCACACATCCCAGCTCAAATCCTAGACCACAAAATAACCAAAGCACTGTGCACTATGCCCAATATACCCCTGCTGCCCATGTTAACACTTCTCACTATGCACATCCTGCAAACCCTGTTCCTGTTCATTATGTTCAAACCACTGTTCCCCAAATTCAGTATGTCCAAGCCCCTGCTCCTCAGGTTCAGGTGCAACAGGCTGCACCTCAACAAACTGCACCACCAGTGGTTCAACCAGACCAACAAAGCTTTTTCACACAAGGGCTGGTTGACTGGAGCAGTTTACATGAAGAGTTAGGAGATAAAAATTTTGCCCTCTATGCTCTAAGTACTGTTTCTGGTAATGATATCTGTTTTGTAGCATTTGAGACCATACAGGAGGGGTTGGAAGCTGAAGAAGAACCGTCAAGTGATGAAACAGTGGACAAAATTGCTGAAGCAGTGGTTACTGCTGTTGCTGATGAAGTACTGTTGGGAGAAAGTTCAAAACCCCTATTAGAACCACTGTCCGACCCTTGGTCCAAAGAAGAAGAAGATAAGAAAGAAGGTGAGAAAGAAGAGAAAGCTGAAGAAGAAAGTGATCATACCTGTGATTGTGAAATGATGGCTGCAACCAAGGTATCACCTCAGGTTCTTAAAAATCTGTGTTCAGACAAATGCATTATAGCATTTGCTAACAATAAAGAGGTGAATGAAAACCTTAGGGATAGGTTGTTAACTTCTGAAGTTCAATTTGAAAAGTCATTAAAAGAACTTAAAAACAAGTTGAATGAAAAAGAAAGTGAGATTTGCAGCATCAAACAAGAGCATAGCATAACCAAGGACCAACTCCAAACAATGATAGAAAAATATCAAGTTTGCAAAAAGGAGTTGGAAGCCACCCAAATCACTTGTGAAAAATGGGTGGAATCCTGTAAAGGTTATGAGATCATGCTTGAAAAACAGCTTGAAAGTAATGTAAAATTTGGCATTGGGTTTAGAAAAAATGACCAAGTTGAAAACACTGCTGCAAATCAAGCTGGTTCTGTTGAAATCATACCAACCAACAAGGATGGTCAAGAGATTAAAATAACTGACAAACTTGGTAACAAGATCACTTTGGAAAGATCTGTGGGGTCCTCAACTTTTAAGGAAATTGAGAAATACCAATTTAAACCCACATGGTCTGATGAGTGTGACATCCTTGAAAACTTCAAGCCCATGGACTTCACAACCACTGATGGTGTAAAAGCTCCCAAGGCAAAGGTCATTACTCTTAAGGACATCCCAACAGTAGTTCAAAACTCTGTTGCAAAGGAGTCTGAAAAGAAGAAAAGAAAAGAAAAGAAAAGGTTAAAAACTTATTTTGTGATTTCTGTGAAAAGAAGAATCATCTAACAAAAGATTGTTTTCATCTAAAAGCATATGATAACAACAAAACAAGTGTCATTAAGCCTGCTAAGAGCTACACCATCTGTGGTAAATCAAACCATCTCACTCAGGAATGTATGTATCTCAAACCCTTTGATGTAAAAAAGAATGAGAGCACTTCAAAAACATCCATGAGTTCATCAAAACCACCAAACAAGAATCAACCACTGTTTGTGCCAGTTCAAACAGCTGTTACCAAACAGCTGAACCAAACCTCTGTTAAAAGAGATGTTCAGGTGACTGATGCACCCCCTGCTAACCAATACCGAAGAGGTTGTAGGATCGTTTTCACGACCAAATGAGTCGTTCAGAAGAGTTTTTCCTCAATACGAGAGGCGGAAACAAACGTATCAAGTTGATTCAACTAGAATATCACTTTAAACTGTCTTTTGATTGATTTGACAACGTTTTACAGCAAGTAGACACTTTGGCAGCACTTCGGCTCTGAAACCGGAAAATTTCAAATGAAATCTCAAAGCACCTATATATAGGCATGGCTATTTCGCACGGAATTGTCCAAGCGAAATCAAGTTCACACGAAATGACTATTTTGTACGAAATCACCAGTTGATTTCGTGCAAAATGCCCCATTCCCATTTCGTGCGAAATACCAACCTTTCACATTTTCTCGAATAACGTGCCCTGATCTTTCTATTCTAATACAAGACTCGATACAAAACGAAGTCGACAGACGTATGCACCAACAGACTCCCCCTCGGATGTTGACGAAGTCTTCAATGTCGAGTCTTCAATCTTCAGTCTTTATCAGTATTCTCGAACTTTTCCAAAGTATCTAACAATGTAAAGCATCCTCAATCTCTGTCTTCTTTTCATCTCCAGAATTTTGACCTGTCTCTAATCTCTCTAATTCTCTTGATTAGGTCTCTTGATTCCTTAAGTTCATCAGTATCATCAGATTGCATGAACATCAGATCCAGGATCAGAACTTGGCTCTCACAGAATTAGGACTGTGACTTGGCTTACATTCTGCTCACGATCGAAACCTGGCTCTCTTGAAACCATATGATCCTCAGAAATCTGAACCTGGCTCTTTACAAGCTTCATTCCTGCAAACTCTACCTCACAATAAATTTCACAAATTTTAAAATTTGACAAATTTATACATCACCTGTAGGTAATAATCAATCAATAAATGATTTTACAATGTTAAAATCTGATGAACCATTTGTAGGAAAAACATTTTTCTTTTCAAATCCTTTTCTTATTTCAAACAAACTCCCCCTCACTGGTTGTCCATCATGTTAAGCACTTGGAATTTTGAAAATCAGCTTTTCAGCATCAGTTGTCGAAAATCTTTTTGAATTTTTTCAAAATTTATGCTAAAACACACTTAAAATCTTTTTGGATTTTTGAATTTGAAAGAAAATATAGTAATTTTTTTTTCATACAATATTTTTGTGAGTTTGTGTAAGAGGATCATATCAGTTTTTGAGACAAATCACTAACACCGTTAAGCTTTAATCATTTTAAGTTCTAAACGATTCACTTAGATTGTCAGTATACTGATCCACTTAAATTTTCACACAAAGTTCAACTGTTTCGAGATATGAGATTAATGTTTTATAGACTTAAACTTATTCGCGTGTCCCACCACAGAATATACTCCCGTATCCAGATCCCAATATTCAGTCTTACAGGTGAGTATACCTAGATGATATCTGTAAAGGGTTAAAATGCGAGGGCCATGAGAGCTCAGGCTATTGTTTCCGCAAAATCAGAGAGATGATGGCTTCGACTTTAGGTGTGTCCCTTTAGAGAATCTTTTCTTCAACAGCACATGATTAACATTTTTCAATGTTTCATCATTTTTTATGCTGAGGGTGGTGCTATATTTCAAGCAAGGGAAAAGTATTATACGGGGACTAGGCCATTGCTTCCGCAAAATCAGAAGTCCCGGGATAATACCCCAGATATCACTGAGCATAAAGACCTAGTATCTCAGAAAGAGGGACCTTTCAAACAAGATTTCGGAGGTTACCCATATATCCGAGAGATGTTCCCCATGATATAAGTAAGTTTGAAATTTATGTTTATATCTCGACACATTCTACTAAATGTGCAAAAACCTACTAGCACATCATCAGTGAGACCGTTTATCACATTTTAACTTTCCAATTCTTTAACGTGCTGTGATAGTCCACTGATGTACTATCATTTCCTCTTTTTCTCTCGTTTTTCATTTTATCGTGTTTTTGGATTTTTCAAATTTTCTAATGTTTTTGGATTTTCTGATTTCTTACTCCCCCTAAAATGCAAAAACATCTAAAAGAAATTTGAAAACAAACTGTACAAATAAAATGACAACTGTTGTGAATTGCTTCAAATCGCCATCCACTTGACATAAACAATCAGAACTCCCCTTACAACAAACTATTTTCCCATTATGATTTCAAAACACTTAAGTTTGTTTTAATCAAATGGTTTTTCCGGAAAATAAGTTTTGTTGATTTTACCACTTGTAGGTTAGGAGATCAATTCATCACCTTGTTCTTTCAACCACTTGAAAAATTTAACAATTTTAGATTCTAACAACAATTACCACTTGTAGAAAATCAAGTACAAATTAATGTCCCTGATTTACCACTTGTATGTGAAACCAATAACCACTTGTAGGTGTTTCACAAACATACCACTTGTAAATCGAAATATCACAAATGTGAATTTCTCAAGAAAGATGCCGATACCTGCTCCACAGTTACCAACCTGAGAGCTCCGGCAAGTCAGGTTTTTCAGTTAAAGAAGTTCTCCCAAGCCTGACAGACCTTGGGAGATTCCGAGTTATCAACACTCGGTTTCTTTCCTTTCATCTTTTTGTCATAAAATTTCTTCACCCCTTTTACTTTCCCATCAACCATTTTTCCAAAAATATGTTTCATTTTGGGATTAAAAGCTTTCTCAACATCAAATTCTTTCTTTTCAGAAAAAATTTGATTCGAAATCTCAATTTTGCCAATTTTTTGTTTAAAATTCTCAGCCCGCAATGGTGGAAAGTTTGCATCATCCATTGGCGGTACTGAATTTTCAACTTTTGAATCAACTTGTGGCTCCTCTGACTTAGTGGAATCAGATTCATCGCCAGAAGATAGCTCCTCTGATTTTGACGAATCAGAATCATTGCTAGAACTATCTTCAGATTTCTTAACAACCCACTTTTGGTTGTCAAGATTTGCTTTTCTTTTATAAAAACCTTTTGAACATTCACCAACCTCAATTTTTGAATTTTTGAAAAATATAAAAGATTTGATTGGTGGTTCTTTTTCAACCATCTTTTCTTTCATTTTAATAGAAACTCCCTGTTTTGTTTGGATTGCTTTTGGACAATTCCTGGCAATATAACCAACTATTTTGCATTGAAAACAGGTTCTCGTTTCCTTCCTTAAGGAATTCTTTGTTCGTTTGCTTTCTGAACAATTGCTCTTTTTCTTCTTCAGATGATGTTCCTGAAACAAAAACAGTTTTTGTTTTATAAGTTTTTTCATTTTTATGATTTTTCGGTGGAATAAAACCAAGTCCTTTCCTTTTGAAATTACCGTTATGGTTTAGTTTCTTTTGAAAACTAGAACCAGAACTGTAACTTTTTTTCTTGTTTAAACGTTGTTGAACTCTTGAAGTGTAATTTTTAGGTTTTTCAGAAAGATTTACATCTTTTATTTCAGAAATATTAATTTTTGTTAGTTTGAAAACCTTTTTGATCTATTCAGTTTTAACACCTCTTATTGGAAATTCATCATCAGAATATAATTTGTCAGAATCATTCAAAGTATATGCAACTTTGAATATTTCATCATCCAAATTAGATTTTGATAACATAAATTCTTTATTGTAAACCCGTTTCTCCTTTTTGACAGTTGGACTTGACGTTTCAGACTTTGACTCTGAATTTGATTATGACTTTGACTCCTCGGTTTCATCTTTATCCAACACCTGATCGACCACTTTCTTTATTAACTCTGACTCATGATCAGTATCAGACGATGTAAAAGTGACATCAATATTGTCTGGCAAATTTTCTGATGGTTCAGACTCCCACTGTAACTTGGTTGCCTTTTCGACTCTTTCTGAATTTGGATTTCGTGGAGAATATCCATTTTCAAGCGGAGGCGGACACTTGGTATAACTGGCACTAGGTTTCTTACCAGAAATCTTCATTTCAGTATCCTTCTTCTTTTCAGAACTCTTGTCTTCAGATACTTCCTCTTCATCAAATGCCTTCATGCCTTCAACGGTTGGATAAATCCTGTCAATAACATAAGAAGTACATGAGTAACTTTTTAACAATCTATTTACTCTTTCTGTTTCTATTCTCTGAGTTTCCAGTTTCTGTTCCAGCACAGCACATTTCTCAATGTAATTATTGACAACTTTCTGCTTTGTCATGAAAGCTCCTTGAAGAGTATTCATAGTTGTTGCTTGTTCACTGCTTGACTGATTTTACTGATTCATTGCTTTGTTTAGAACATCATAGGATACTTTCAATCTGTTCATGTTATGAATCAAAGTACTGTTTTGCTTTTTCACTGCTTCACAATTTTCACATTTCACCGGAATCTTTTGTGCATCAGCTTCTGCTTAGACTTTGAAAGCGGGAACTTCTTTTATCTTTTTCTTTATCACAGGAACTTCTTCATCATCACTGTTAACATGTTTATTAATTTTCTTCTTTTTCTTTCGAATTATTTCATCATCACTATCACTCTCCTCCATCAATCTTAAATGCTCTTCCATTCGTTTTGCATAATAATCATCATCATTATCATTGTCTTCAGCAACTCGAGCAACAAAAGCTTTGGATTTTAAAATCTCTTTATCCGGACAGTAATTATCCCAGCTAAAACCTTTTGGTAATTTTTCATCATCTTGATCTATTATACCATAAAGAGCTCGCTTTGATGACTCTTCGATAGCCTTCTTAGCATGCGCAGTTTGTGGTTCTTGTTGATGCGACTGTTGAGCAACTTGATGATAAATTGTTTTCCGATAGTAATCATTGTTGTTGAACGGATTTTGAACTCCACTTGCTTCGCGATTTGTGCACAATCTCTTGAAGTGTCCTTTTTCCCTGCAACGAAAACAAGTAACTTTAGATTTATCAAAACCTAAAGTAGAAACATTTGCATCACGGAAATCATCTCTTCCCGTAATTTGTTTAAACTTTTCAGCTCTTCACAAAACACTCGCAAGACACCACTTTATATCCATCAACTCCATTTCTTCAGCATCAATCTGATCGTAATCCTCTTTTGTCAACATTGGATCCACGATCCTTCCTGCTACTAAACTACCATATGATTCTAACACAGTCACCAACAATGACATGTGACTTTTTGCAACTTCTTCTGAGTAATTTTGGTCATTCTCAAGATTTAGTGCAATGTTGCATTGAATAACTTTACCATTCTTTGTTGTTGACAAGTTTGGATCAAATGATGAATATGAAGAAAATACCGTTTTGCTGTTTGATCCTTTAGATGACCCTCCAGACGAAATCTTAGCATTGAATGCTGTCTCAACCTTTGGTGACATGTTGGTCTTATCACTGATACCTCCTTTATAATAAAGTCCAATATCTTGTTCACCATCAAAATCCTTCATTCTTGAGATCTTCCTTTGTTCCATCTCTTGAGCTTCAATTTTTCAATGAACTTACTAAGTGTTAGATTCCCAAAATCTTTCTTGTTTCTCAACATCATGAGATATGTGCCCCAAGTTTCATGTGGCAACGCATCAGCCAATTTTTCAATCAACTCTTCATTATCCTTTGTGATGCTCACTCTCTTCATGTTGACTAACAAATTGCAGTATCTTTCAATGATCTGCTTGGTGCTCTCAGTTCTCAAACCACGAAATAGATCAAACTCTTTTTCAAAGTGACTTTTTATTTTTAATCATTTCTTTACTTCCAACAAACTTTGATTTTAATGCTTTCCAGATAGAGTATGCAGTTCCATTGTGTTGCAATAAAACCAAGATATCTTCTTTCACAGCTTGATGCAATAAACTAGTCATCATTTTTTCATCTTTGTGTTTCTTTTTCTCTTCTGCACTAAGATCTTTAATTGCAATAACCTCCTCATCATCATTCATCGGTCTAACATATTTCGTTTCAACACATTCCCAAGCGTCCAAGTAATTTGTGTTGGATCGTTCGGTGACCCTAAATAGTCAGTATGAGTAGTTTATCATCAAGTACAAAGGCGAAATCAATGTAAACGATGTCAAAACAGCTTGTTCCTTTCTAATTATCCTTCTATTAATCAATCATGAGCTTTTACACAATTCAGATGACAAACGGACAGCACCTCGACTCAGAACTAATAACCAGGTTCCGCTCCAAATGAAACCAGCACACACATATTTATACTAATCTGATTTCGCTCCAAATGACCATATCGGTTTCAAGCGAAATCTTATGTATTTGATTTCGCTTGAACTGCACATCTATACTTTCAAGCGAAATCACTCACAATTACATGTAAAACCCTAATTTCAAACCCTCTTCGGTGCTCGTTCATCCTATCTAGACATAAGACTCGATTAAGACGAAGTTAACAGACACTTGATGCACCAACAGACTCACCCTTGGTTGTTGACGAAGTCTTCAGCGTCGAGTCTTTAGTCTTTGTCTCTTTCTAAATTGTCTTGACATTGTAAAAGCTTCCTTCAATCTTTATATCTTCAAACTTTAATCTACAATCTCCCCTTTAAATGTTGATACAGAATTCTAACTCCCCCTTTCGCAGACTCCCCTTCTCGATATGCTGAGGCTCGAATTCTGGTTCAAACTTTGACATTTTGATGCCATGGGGAACTTTTGTTTCCTTCACAATCTCTACCTCAATATAAGATATATGACAATAACAGTTTCAATTCAAACTTACCATTCACCTTCACTTGTTGTTTTTGTCAGATTTAGAAATCCACTTAAGTATTCAGGTCCAAGTTAATGACCCTGATTACTCAATTTATCTACCAAGTCCAACTTAATGACCTTGGTTGATCTGAGACAATTCACACTGACATTTTGTTCAAACATTTTCTGAAAATTTACAAGTTTCAAATTAATGAACTTGCTTTGACTTTCCAATTTCACAAACTTATCATGTTAAACTCACAACTCATCCTCCAGTTCAGAAACTTCCTGCATCTGCTTCAAATTGAATCTGAAGATCAACTTTCCACTTTGGTTTGTCGGAAAATAGAGCAGAAATGTAAAATCTTTTTGGATTTAAAAAAAAACTTCTAAACTATAAATGAAATACAGAACTAAAATGCAATGAAATTAAACTATTTACAAACATATTTTTGATAAACATGTTAGGGAATCATATCAGCTATTCGACAAGTCACAAGTAACGTTAAGCTTCAATTACATACTCAGAATTAAACAATTCGCTTAGATTGTCGATATACTGATCCACTTAAATTTTCACACAATTTTCAATCTGTCCAGGATACGGAATTAGTGTTTTAAAGACTTAAACTCATACGTGTGTCCCACCTCTTAAATATACTCCCGTATCCAAATCCCAATATTCAGTCTTACAGGTGAGTATACCACAGATGATATTTGTAAGGGGTTAAATTGCGAAGAACCATGAGAGCTCAGGTCAGAACTTCCGTTCAGCAGAGAGATGACGGCTTCGACTTTGGTCTGTCCCCTTTAGAGGATCTTTTTTTTACAATAGCCATGATTAGCATTTTTCAATGTTTTATCATTTTTTAGCTGAGGGCGGTGCTATGTTTCAAGCAATGCAGAAAGTATTATTCGGGGACTAGGCCATTGCTTCCGCATTATCAGAAGTCCCGAAATAATACCCCAGATATCACTGAGTATAAAGAACTAGTATCTCAGAAAGAGGGATCCTTCAAACAAGATTTCATGGGTTACCTATATATCCAAGTAGTGTTCCCCATGAAATAAGCAAGTAAGGATTTTTAGGTTTATATCCCGAACAAACCTACTAAATGTGTAAAAACCTATCGGCATATCATCAGCGAGACTGTTTAATCACAATTAAACATTACAATTCTTTAGCATACCATAACTGTCAAGCCGATGTACTATCATTTTCCCTTTTTACACAAGCTCTTTTTCCGTTTTCTATTGTTTTTGGATTTTGAAAATATCTCATTTTTTTTTTTATATTTATGAAATTTTTTTCTGTTTTTGTATTTTCTGAAAATATTACCCTACTCCCCCTAAATACCAAAACAAGTAAAAAATCGACAAACCATTGAAGATTGCTTCTCAACATCATCATCTACAATAGTACCTTCATCAACGCCAAGAATCTCTTCCAACACCGATAAAAGCTTCATACCATTCAATTTAAGCAAATATTGAAAACGAGTTTTATCAAATGCTTTGGTATGTAAATCAGCTTTTTGTTCGTCAGTGTGGATTTTCTCAATTCGTATCAACTTTTTCTCGAAACAATCTCGGATGAAGTGATGACGAATTTCAATGTGTTTGGTTTTAGCGTGATGAACATGATTTTTCGTAATGTTAATCGCTGCCTCATTATCAACAAAGATAGGGGTGTTTAGAAATTGCAAACCGTAGTCGCGCATCTGTTGCTGGATCCACAAGATCTGAGAGCAGTAACTGCTTGCAGATACATACTCCGCTTCACATGTGGATAAAGCCACAGAGGTCTGCTTTTTGCATTGCCAGGTAACCAATCTTGATCCAAAAAACTGGCACCCCGCTGTTGTTGATTTAGCGTTAACTTTGCAGCTTCCGAAATCCGAATCGGAATAACCTTCGAGCATAAATTCGCCATCTTTTGGATACCCCAACCCCAACGATGGAGTTCCTTTAAGGTAGCGTAATATCCTTTTGACAATAACCATATGCGACGCTCTCAGATTAGATTGAAATCTTGCTGCAAGGCAGGTTGGATACATAATATCGGGTCTTGAAGCTGTCAAATACATCAGCGATCCGATCATGGAACAATACAACGTTTCATCTACCTTCTCTCCGGTGAGATCAGGGTGGTAGCTGGAGTAGACCTGACATCCCGAATTTCTCCAAGATATCATGAACGTACTTCGTTTGATGTATGAAAATTCCCTTAGGCAATTGATCAACCTGAAGTCCCAAAAAAAATTTCATCTCACCTATCGATGACATTTCAAATTTTTGCTTCATAACTTGTTCAAAATCTTTGCACAAATTTTCATTTGTTGACCCAAATATGATGTCATCCACGTATATCTGAACGATCAGAAGATGTCCGTCGACCTCTTTGGTGAAGAGAGTGGCATCCACTTTTCCACGAATGAAGCTGTTGGCTAGTAGGTGTTGAGACAATGTCTCGTACCAAGCTCTCGGGGCCTGGTGTAAACCATACAGCGCTTTATCTAGCAAGGAGACCTTGTCTTTGTGGATTGGATCGGTGAGGCCCGGTGGCTGTCCGACATATACCTCCTCTTTTACCTTCCCGTAGAGAAACGCCGATTTAACATCTAACTGATATACTTTGAAGTTTTTTCAAGATGCAAATGCTTGGAAGATTCTGATCGCTTCTAATCGAGCAACCGGAGCATATACTTCAGTGAAATCTATCCCCTCTTGCTGACTGAAACCCTGGACTACGAGTCGACCTTTGTTACGAATAATAACTCCTCTATCATCCCTCTTGCAATTGAACACCCACTTGGTGTTTATCTTCCTTTGACCATCAGGCAAGTCTACTAACTTCCACACTCCTAACTTCTCAAACTGACTCAATTCTTCTTGCATAGCATTGACCCAAGAATCTTCAGTTAGCGCCTCTTTACATGTTCGCGGTTCGATCTGCGAAATAAAATAACTTAGTGAAAACTCAGTTTGTAAAGGTGCTACTGTAGAATAAAAACAAGTAAGGCCTTGGTCAATTTGACGTCTAGTGCGAACGCCTGATTTCAATTCTCCAATGATCAGCTCCTCTGGATGGTATGAAAGAGTTCTCGGCATCACCTCGCCTGAAACATCTACCTCGCCTTCCAGATTAGTAACATTCTGATTTGCACCTTGTTCACTGACTGGGTTTGTTTGACCTGAAATCTGAATTTGCTCCCCCTCAGAATCTGAATCACCACGATCAAATACTGGCATGTTCTTAGATTCTTGATTATCATTCTGTGCCGTCTGATTATCATGAGCAACTTCATTTTGTTAGATATCATCATGTTCTCCAGCATTGCTTGGACCTGCTTCATCGTCATTTGAAGTTTGTCGCGGTCTTCTTGAATACTCAACTGGGAACCTTTCCTGCGATTCTTCATACTCTCTCAGAATATCCAACTCGTCAAAGAAATCTTGTTCTTCTTCTTCCTCCATGTCAAACGAATCTCACAATTTATCGTAATTAAAACGCCATGAATCTCCAGGATTCTGCGGTGGCATTGTATAACCTTGACACTCAACGTTGTGTGCTTCAATAATCCGCTTCAAGCTTGGAACAAAGACTCGTTTTTGAGGACTTGAGTATCCCACAAATATCCCTTCAATGCTCTTTGGACCAAATTTCCCAAAAGGCTCTAGAACTGTGCAGGGAGACCCAAACGGTTCTAAATACTTTAGGTTCGGCTTGCGATTATTGATCAGCTCGAAACACGTCTTATTGAATTTCTTAACAGTGAGAACCCGATTGAGTGTATAGCATGCGGCAGATACTGCTTCTGCCCAAAAATTAACTGGAAGCTTTGAATCAGCAAGCATCGTCCTAGCCGTTTCAATTAGCGTCCTGTTCTTTCTTTCAGCTACTCCATTCTGTTGCGGAGTGTAAGGAGCACTAAATTCATGCAATATACCTCTTTCATTACAATATTCTTCCATCTTGTTATTCTTGAACTCAGTACCATTGTCACTTCTGATTCTTCTAATGCGTGTTTGGTACAAGTTTTCCATCTTCTTGAAAAGCGTCATCAAACGATCAAATGTCTCATATTTTGATCTCAGAAATAATACCCATGAAAATCTTGAATAATCATCTGTAACTACAAGACAATAGAGATCCCCAGTAATGCTTTTGACGTTTACTGGACCAAACAGATCCATATGGAGTCTCTCTAAAGGTCTCGAAATTGAGTTAACATTCTTTTGAGGATGTGATTTCTTTTTCTGCTTGCCTTTGATGCAGCTAATGCACTCCCCCTCAAGATGAAAACCTTTGACATGAACACCCATAACCAAATCATTGTGCACCAAGTGATTCATTTTTCTAAGATGTATATGACCCATTTTCCGGTGCCACAATTTCGATTCCTTCTCAGTTGCTTTTGAAACAAAACAATGAGCCTGACCCGTTGTTGTAGTTGCTACACTCATGTCCAATACATACAAATCATTCACTTTAGGTGCCCTCATGATAATCCATTCTTCAGGGATAACAAATCCTGGTTTCAAGATCAAACATTCTTTGTCTGTAAAGTGAGTGGTATACATCCTATCACAGATCTGAGATATGCTCAGAAGATTGTTTTCAAGCTCAGCAATGTAGTTAACTCTTTCAAACGTAACAATCCCATTGGATAACGTTCCTTCTCCAACTATTCTACCACCTTGATTTCCTGCGAATCCCACGTAACCTCCATTGAAATTTCTAACATCGTACAACAGGGCTGTTCTCCCTGTCATGTGCCGAGAAGCTCCACTATCCATAATCCATCGTGAAATGGATCTTGGAAGCTCCTGCACATATCAGAAACATTTAGTGAGATTTTGATGCTACCCAAGCCTCTTTCGACTCAGGTAACTGGACTTTAATGTGAGATTTTGTAGTATAAAGTGGCGGAAAATTTTTATCATTCATCTTTAAGCTTTCTGCAAACCCAACCTCAACCTTTTTGTATAAGAAAAATTCGTCTTTTTGAGGTTGACCAGATGGTTGGTCTTTCTTCGAAACAACCTTCTTCTCAGAAGTAATAGCCTCTTTTGGATCAAGTTTCTCATAATACTCCAAAGGAACATTCATCTTTACCGATGTGGTAGAAGACGATTGTTTTTCTGACTCTGAAACCTTTGGTTTTGAAACACTTGATTTCTTTTCAACCACTTTTGGCTTCCATGTTTGTTGAGACGATGCAACCCGTTTGTAAAACTTGTCATTTTTAGTTACCACATTTTTAACAGGTTCAGTTTTGATCTTGATGTTGTCATTTTTCAAAATCTTTTTCTCAACAACCAATGGAGCTTTTCCCTTCACATCAACTTTCTTTCTTGAATTCATCACAACTTCAGTCTTAGGCTTCAAGTTGTTACACTTTCGTGCAATATGCCCAACTTGATTACATTTGAAGCATGTTCGGGTGTCAACTACCTGACTTGTGCCTTCAGACTGAGGCTGTGAGACCTTCTTCTCAAAAAACTCTTTGTTTGATTTAAAAAAAAATCATTTTCCTCATCAGAAAGTGAACTTGAACTGTTCACAAACACCTTTTTCTCAGCAAACTTCTTGTTTTGAAAATTCTTTTTCTGATAACTCTTACCACCCTGATAATCACCCGACCAGCTGTTTCGATTGTTGTTATAAAAACGCGGTGGAACAACAGGTTTCTTGTAGTAAGCTTTATCTTTTTCAAAATTCATTTGCCTCTTTGTCTGATTCAAACCTTCTACTTCAGACAAATCAATTTCAACCAGTTTGAACACATTTTTCAATTTGTTCATATTAACATTCTCTAGAGGAAACTCAGAATCCGAATACAATTTATCAGATCCAGCCATCTTGTACATCACAAGACCCGGTTCATCACTTAAATTGTTTTTGGATTTTGATTTCGAAATATAATTGTTCAGAAAACACTCTTCATCCTCAACTGAATCAACATCAGACTTCAAAACACTTTCAGCCATGCCGTTAACAATATCAGTTTGAACAATATCATCGGATGAAGAAAATGTAACATCAATTGACTCTGGAAGTTTTATTTCATTTGTTTCATCTTCATCATTAACCAACCCGGACTTTTTCTTTGAATAATTGTTTAACACTGGTGGTGGAACCAGATGAAACCCAACCCCAGTTCCATCCGAGTAAACATCTTCGCCTGCTTTGTTTTTCCCGATGGGTTTGGGTACAATGTGTTGTAAAACAAAGCTTGCGGAGTTGTAACTGGTTAATTTCAACTGAATTCGTTCATTTTCAATTTCGGCTTCTTGAAATTGAAGCTTCAACTTAGCAATTTCATCCAGTTGCTGATTGATTAACTCTTCTTTCACTCTAAGAACACCGGTCAGTTGAAGATTTTCCTTGTCTGTCTTACCATTTCTTTCATCACAATCTTTAACCGTTCGTTTTAGCTTCTCAAAATTTTCTGAGATTTGACGATTTTCAAGAATCAATTTTTCATTTTCTTTCCTAATTCTTTCTACGTCATTTTTATCTTTTTCGATTTTCTCAGTTAATTCTTTTAATTTTTCGTTCAAAGCTTTCAACAACTTATCACGGTTTAAGATCTGATCTTCAACACTTCTGACTCTACTAGTCAGATCTTCAACTTTCTTACCACAGAGGTAAGCATTTGTACTACAAACTTTGCACTCTTTCATGCAATTTTTGCAGTTGTTCTCAGATTTAACATTCTTACCTGACTCATGTGTATCATTTGAACTGACCTTATCTTTGGACTCAGTTCCTGAACTAGAAACTACCTCTAGTTCTTTTGCAGCTAGAACTTTGTCAGCCATCTTCTTCAAGTTTTCAGCGGTGAATTCTTGTGACGTATCAATAACTCCGTCATCAATCTTCTTTGGCTCCGGTTCTTTTGCTGTCTCTTTTTCCTTTTCTTTCTCAACGACTTCTCCTCCTCCCCACCATTCTCTCTGTCTGGCTTCCTCTTCATCAGCAATTTGTTTGGTGAGAACTTCAAGATCAACAGTATCTGGATCCACAGCTATGTTACCATTAGGATCAAGATAACATTCTCTATCAGGATCCCATCGCCTTGCCATCTTTGCTTCTTTCCAGGTACGATAGATTTTGGCTTTCATGAATCGAGCTTGATCCTTCCTGTTCACTTATTTCACTTCTTCAGTTCTCTTATCCTTAAATGGAACAATCTTTGCTGCTGTGAAGGCATAACCAACTGCATCTTCCTCAGGCAAAACATCACTCCAATCATAACCTTCATCGTCATGAAAAACTGCAAGTGCCCTGGATTTCTCTTTGGGTGCCTCCTCTATTTGCTTCATCCTGGGAGGTTCTGATTTATTCTGATGATATATCGCTCTCTTGTAATAATCCTCTCGAAAAGGATTTGCAGTATCATCAGTGTAAGCATTTCTGCACTCACGCTTAAAGTGACCTTTCTGTTTACACTTGAAACACGTCACTTTTGACTTGTCAAAGCCTAACTTGGTAGAAGGTCCACCAATAGACTGTCTTCCTGTAATCTCCATGAAACGATGCGCTCTTCTCACTACACTGGCCATACACCACCTTATATCGATCAATTCCATCTCATCAGGATCGATATGATCGTAATCTTCCTTTGTTAGATTGGTGTTGCCTATCTTTCCTGCAACGAGACTTTCGTACGATTCTAACACAGAAGCTAAAAACACCATCTGTTGTTTAGCAGACTCTTCACTGAAATTCTGACCATTCTTCAGATCAACAGCAATGTTACATTGAAAGAGATTCTTTGATGCAGATTGGCTTGGATTTGTTGAAGAAGATCCACCATGGAAGCCACTGCTAGGAGTTTCTTGATTCATAGTATTTGAACTCTCTGCAGAAAATGCAGTTCTTGGAGAACCAGTCTTTGGTAGATTTCCTCTGTAGTGCAACTCCACATTCTGCTGATAAGATGTGTTATTGACTTTGCTGTATTTCTTGATCTCCAATTCATGGCTTTCCAGTCTTTCTATAAGCAGATCAACCTTCAAATCAGCTGGCTTTATCGTATTCTTCAACATCAATGCAAAATACTGCCAGTCTTGCTCATTCGGTAGAGCATCAAACAACTTGTCTACCAGCTCTTCTTGACTGTAAATGATGTCATGTCTAGCAAGCTCCATCTTTAGATGCCCAAATCTTTCGATCATCTTGGAAACAGACTCGTTCTTTAAACAACCAAACAAATCAAACTCTTTTCGTAACAATTTCTTTTTGTTCTTCACTATTTCAGCACTGCCAATACATTTTATTTTTAATTTTCCCAAAGTTCTCTTGAATCTTTGTACTCGATCATTGCGATAATGTCATCTCGAACAGATTGGTGAAGTAGAGCAATACACTTATGTTCAGCAACGTATTTTTCAATTTGATTGTCTTCCAAGTTCTCATAATCATCTCTTCCCAAATCATAGGCATTTTTCAGACTTCTCCAACTCTGATAAGCAAACGCCTTAAGCCATTCCTCAAATCTGGTAGCCCACCTGTTGTAATCTTCAATCGCCATCAGCTTGGGTGGCTTGTTGTATGTTCCATATGCACTGTCTACGCTCATAGCATCATTGAGAATTTTCTTTGCACTCGGTGTTGTTGTAGTCTCATTTGTGTTGTCTAATGTGCCATCTTCTGAACCACCAGTAAATGCAAACACATCACAGAAAGGATTGAAATCATCCATCTTCACGTACCTGAAATGATCAACAAACACTTAAAAAAAATTTTGATTTTGAAAAACAGCAATTTCAAGCGAAATTAGTTAAAGCGAAATAGCTTCAAGCGAAATCAGCTTTTAAGCAAGATAGCTTTTCAAGCGAAATAGCAATACAACCGAAACCTCACTCAAGCGAAATCAGACAAATGTTTCAAGCGAAATCTCTTATTTCGCTCAAACTTTCAAGCGAAATCTGATTTACAAGCGAAATCAGACGAGTGTTTCAAGCGAAATAAGGATGATGTCAGCTATTTCGAAGAGATTTTTGAGCGAAATCACAAGTTTTTATCGGATTTAAGTCGAATTACGGTCCAAAACTTTCAAGGATTAGTTAACAGTATGTTTCGCTTGATATATGTGAGTTTCAGGCCATTTCAACCGTAAAATCTCGTTCAAATCAGAAAAGAATGAGTAGAAGAGTGAGAATCCGGTAAAATCAAGCTGAATTGGTATGAACTCCTCGTCCTGAGCTCTGATACCACTTGTTGGATCGTTCGGTGACCCTAAATAGTCCGTATGAGTAGTTCATCATCAAGTACTGTCACGACCCCCGACCCGGTTTGAGCCGTTTCAGGAGCCGCGGGACAGAAATACTGCGGTATTGATTTAATTGAGTTTAACAGCGGAAACAGGATCGTTTAAAGCTAAAATTTTTCCCCGATTATTTTATTTCACAATTAGGGATAAAACCCCGATAATTTACAATATTATATTTTTACTATAAAAGCGTGATATTACAAAATCATTTATTTATATTGAGCCACTATCTTTAAGCTTGAAATGCTCCCCAGCACTTTTCCTGAATTACAACAGATCACCTGAAACATGTTTGAAAAAGGTTTTGTCAGCGGGAAATACTGAGTGAATCATTCTATTTACTAAAATGACACATTTGTTATAATATACAGTATTAAGAGCGATTACAATGTTTCTGATATCAAGCCAACTACCCACGGTATTTGTCACTCGACCCATTGGCCCATTCGTCCAATGGTGTCTGTGACTATGGTCATATCCCCCATTGGCTGCCCCAATGGTGACGATTATCAAGTAATGTATACAAAACCCCACATACCGGCTGTAACTTGGTGATTACAAAGACTTAATCCCCGTAATTATAACTTTGAAAATAAACATGCTTTTATAAACAAATTTGATAAAAAGAGAGAATGACTCACATTGCTGATTTAATACGGACAGAGTCTAATCTATGATTTAGCCTTGTTAACCTAATATAATAACAATGCACACAAAACTGGGTTAGTAATCAATCCAGCAATTACGATAATTTATGAGATCAAATTCTCACAATGAATGACAAAATGCAATACTTCATCCATCGAATTAACGATGATCCGTTGAATTAACAACGAACGACAAAGTATAATACTTTATCTATCGAATTAACGATGATCCGTCAAATTAATGACGAATAATAAAGTATAACCCTAATGTGGGCGGCACTTAAACATTCATTGGATATATTGATCGTCGGATAAAAGAATCGTAGCAGCGATTGTGCTAATACCCTGTTTTGCAGCAGAATTTCGATACCCGTGTGTGTTTGTGTAGTAATTCTAACGTAATTCAGTGAATTTTGCGAATTTGTACGTCGTTTCTGTACCAGAATTCAAGTCCCAAACCCCACTATTTATAGGTGAAATTTCACCCTTACGCGGCCCGCCTCAGGTTAAGCTTATTCTCACGCGGGCCGCGTGAGACCTATTTTTAGCTATAGGGTTGCCACGTTTGGCACTAGCTTTGCTGAGTTGATAAATTTCGTAAATTCGATTTCTACAGCTCACAATTTGGATAATCGTCAATAGGGTTTTACCCCCCCTGAGTTTTAGGGGCCCTAATCCTGATTCTGAAAATTATGAAAATTTTAGGGTTTGTTCAGAATCACTTGGGTGTCTCAATTAGGGTTTCCTTTTGGACTAATAAATTTAATAATTATGACTTTTGATTAAAGTTGTTACATTCTCCCCACCTTAATAAAAATCTCGTCCTCGAGATTTACTGGAATAATTGAGGATACTTTTTCTTCATTTCTGATTCCAGTTCCCAAGTGTACTCAGCTCCTCTCTTTGAATCCCATCTAACTTTGACTAGAACTAGTCGTTTGTGCTTGAGAAACTTGATCTTTCGATCCTCAATTTGAAGAGGTCTCTCAACGAATTTCAACTTTTCGTTTACCTCTATATCTCGAAGAGGTACTACCAGTGATTCATCTGATAAACATTTCTTGAGATTGGATACATGAAATACATCATGTACTCCAGATAATTCTTCTGGTAATTGTAAACGATAAGCTACTGGTCCTATACGTTGGATCACTGGAAATGGTCCTACGTATCTTGGACTTAGCTTTCCTTTCTTACCAAATCTAACAACTCCTTTCCAAGGAGAAACTTTCAACAGTACTCTGTCTCCAACTTGGAATTCTAATGGCTTGCATCTATTATCAGCATAGCTTTTCTGACGATCTCGAGCTGTCTTCAGTCTTTCCTTGATTTGAGTGATCTTATCAGTTGTTTCTTGCACAATCTCTGGACCTGATAATTGATTTTCTCCTATTTCTGCCCAACAAACTGGAGTTCTACATTTTCTTCCATATAATGCTTCAAATGGAGCAGTATCAATGCTTGAGTGATAACTATTGTTATAGGAGAATTCAATTAATGGTAAGTGATCATCCCAACTTCCACCAAAGTCTATTACACATGCTCGGAGCATGTCTTCTAGAGTTTGGATCGTTCTTTCACTTTGTCCATCTGTTTGGGGATGATATGCAGTGCTTAAATTTAGTCGAGTTCCCATAGCTTGCTGGAAACTTTTCCAGAAATGGGAAGTAAAACGACTATCTCTATCCGAAACAATGGAGAGTGGAACTCCATGTAAGGATACAATTTCATCTACATACAATTTAGCCAGTTTTTCCATGCTAAAGGTTTCTTTCATAGGTAGAAAGTGAGCAGATTTGGTTAATCGATCCACAATTACCCAAATCGCATCATTACCTTTTCTGGTTTTGGGTAACTTAGTAACAAAATCCATTGTTATAAGTTCCCATTTCCATACTGGCATTTCTAATTGTTGTAGTAATCCTGAAGGTTTCTGATGTTCTGCCTTAACTTGTGAACAAGTAAGACATTTAGAAACATAGCTGGCTATGTCCTTTTTCATTCCTATCCACCAAAAGTTCTTTCTTAAATCTTGATACATTTTGTTGTTTCCTGGATGCATAGTGTACCTAGATTTATGAGCTTCTTCTAAAATCTTAGGTCTTAAGTCTCCCTGCTTAGGTACCCAAATTCTACTTTTGTGGAATCTCCAAATTCCATCTGCTCCTTGTTCTAATTCCTTAATTCTTCCTTTCATTCCTTCAGCATCATCCTTGATTGCTATAATTTGAACATTCTTCAATTGTTCCATTAAATCTATTTGTAGATTTAATCTGAGAGCACGAACCCGTCGTTGTTTCTCATAATACTTACGACTTAAGGCATCTGCAACTACATTCGCCTTTCCTTCGTGATACTGAATATCACAGTCGTAATCACTTAGGATTTCCATCCATCTTCTTTGCCTCATGTTTAACTCTTTTTGCCCAAAGATATATCTTAAACTCTTATGATCTGTATAGATAGTAAACTTACTTCCGTACAGATAATGTCTCCAAATCTTAAGGGCAAAAATTACGGCTCCTAATTCTAAATCATGAGTCGTATAGTTTTCTTCGTGCTTTTTTAATTGCCTTGATGCATACGCAATTACCTTCTTGCGTTGCATAAGCACACATCCAAATCCTAATTTTGAAGCATCACAATATACTTCAAAATCTTCAGTTCCTTCTGGTAAGGCTAAGATTGGTGCATGGGTTAATTTCTGTTTTAAAATTCTAAAAGCTTCTTCTTGTTTAGGTCCCCATTCAAATTTAGTAGCTTTACAGGTTAGCTTAGTTAAGGGTACAGCTATCTTGGAAAAATCCTTAATAAACCGTCTATAATATCCAGCTAAACCTATAAAACTTCTAATTTCCATTGCTGTTTGTGGAACCTTCCATTTGGTAATTGCCTCGATCTTAGCAGGATCTACATGAATACCTTCATGGTTTACCATGTGTCCTAAAAATTGCACTTCTTGTAACCAAAATTCACATTTCGAGAATTTGGCATACAACTTTTCTTTTCTTAACAAAGTTAAGAGTGCATGAAGATGTTCACAATGCTCTGTCTGACTTTTGGAATAAATAAGTATATCGTCTATGAAGACAATTACAAATTTATCTAAGTACGGTTTACAGATCCTATTCATCATGTCCATAAATGCTGCAGGCGCATTTGTTAATCCGAAGGGCATGACTGTAAACTCGTAATGACCATACCTAGTTCTGAAAGCAGTCTTAGGTATGTCTTCTTCTTGTACCTTCAATTGATGGTATCCGGAGCGTAAATCTATCTTAGAAAAATATCTAGCCCCCTGAAGTTGATAAAAAAGATCATCAATCCTAGGTAATGGATATCGATTCTTAATTGTAACCTTATTTAATTCTCTATAATCGATACACATTCTCATTGAACCATCCTTTTTCTTTACAAACAACACTGGCGCTCCCCACGGGGACGAGCTAGGTTGTATGAATCCTTTACTTAGTAATTCATCTAATTGCTGTTTCAGTTCTAACATTTCTGTGGGTGCTAACCGATAAGGTGCCTTGGCTATCGGTGTAGTTCCTGGAATTAGATGAATCCTAAATTCTACTTCCCTATCTGGAGGTAATCCCGGTAAATCTTCTGGAAATACATCAGGATATTCTGAGACTACTGGTATTTCCTTAAGATCTTTTCCCTTAGTGCTGATGATTACCGAAATCATATACACTATTCCTTGTTTTCGTTCATAATTAGCAACTTTCATTACTGATATGAACTTCATGGCCTTACGTGGTTTATCTCCTGTAATCCTAATCACTTCTCCGGTAGGTGATTGAATTTCTATGGAATTCTGATCACAAAGGATTCTAGCATGGTTGGCGATTAACCAATCCATTCCTAATACCACATCAAATTCAGCTAATTTCATCGGCAATAGTTTTGCAGAGAATTTATGTCCTAAAAGTTCTACGTTTCCTTCCTGCAAAACTTTATCTATTTTAACTGAATTTCCATCAGCTGTTTCAACTGTAAAAATCTGCCCGATATTGGTTAAAGGTAAACTAAGAGCTTGGCAGAATGAAGTATTTATAAAACTTTGGTTTGCACCAGAGTCAAATAATACTTTTGCATACACATTGTGGACTAAGAACGTACCCGCTATCACATCCGGAATGAGTTCTGCTTCTTGAGTGGTCAGCTGAAATGCCCTGGCATTCTTCTTTGTAGTTCCTTCGGTTGTCTTGGGTTTGTTATCTACTGGCTTGATCAATTTAGGACATTCTGTTTTATAATGCCCTGCTTCTCCACAGTTAAAACAGATTACTGTTTTCTTTTTGCAGTTTTCTTCACGATGTCCTATACCCTTGCAAAAATTGCAAGTGATATCGCATCTTCCATAATGTTTCTTTTTGCATTTCCTGCAGAATGACAGAGTTGGAGCTTGCCCTGTTCCTTTTCTCTTAAAGCTGTTATTATTACCCACACGAAATCCTTGGGTAATTTTCTGGGCTAATGCCTTTTTCCTATCTTCATCTCTTGTGCGCACCAGTTCATCGGTTAGAGTATTGGCTAATTCTACCGCATCATCAATAGTGCGAGGTCTCGCAGCTTTAACAATATTGCGGATTTCGCTAATTAGCCCCCAAATATAGCGAGAAATGAGTACCGGTTCTGGCGAAGCCAGTGTTGGTACCACTCTTGCATATTCAAAGAATGTCGAGGTATACCCACGACAATCCACACCCATCATCCTATGATTTAGAAACTTATTCGCCATCTGTTCCTTTTCATACTCGGGACAAAATTTTCTTTCCACCAAACCCTTAAATTCTTCCAAAGTGATAGCATAAGCTATTACTCTTCCTTTTGAATGTAACACAGTGTTCCACCATTCGAGTGCTCCTTCTTTGAACAGATTGGATGCATACATAACCTGATCATCTTTACCACATTTACTTATTGCAATGACTGCTTCGGTTTTCTCTAACCAACGCAGTGATGCAGTTGCTCCTTCATTGCCTGCAAATTCAGTGGGTTTACAAGCAAGGAATTCTTTGAAAGTGCAACCAGGCGTTGCAGTTTTCATTTTCTTGGGTAATGGAGCTTGATGTGGTTCCTTATTATGGTTAACATGATTGTTGCCTCCATTTACACTATTACTGAAGTTATCTTCAGTAATCTGTTTACTAGGGACAATTTGTTGTGGTTCGGGTGGATTCTTGATAGCAGCAACGAATGCTGGAATAGCATTAGCTATCCCTTGAGCAACAATGTTTTCGATATCTTGCCGAGTCATATATTGATCTCCTGGATGTTGCTCAGATTGATTAACTTCATTTATAGGTTCATTACCACTGTTTGCCATCTGATAATATATATATAAATTTTATTAGTATCTGCTAAATAACAATTATATACACATAATCAGAAAATTTTATAATACAGATATAGTCAAAACAATCGATTTCTCGATTTCATTTTATATCTATTATAGTATGCATCATTACTCACAAATATTATACAGAGTTTTATTCGTTATTTACAGACTAATTTTGTTATTACTATTATACAAACATCGTTTTACCATCCTACTATCTTTCGTCACTTGTTGTTCTAAAAACGCAGTTCCCTCTCATCGTACTTCCAAGCAATCTGTCCCCCTATTTCCCTGATTCTAGTTCCAGCATCAAACAACTCTTCACCAAAGTGGCGAAGTTCAGCCATGTTTTCATTACTCATGGGTGGATTAGGTAGGGGTTCTGGATCAAATTGTGGAAGAAAAGAGTAAGAATCGTTGACAATATTTTGGAATTGCCAATCGTTTGTCCACCATTCGTCCATTCCTATGGTTTGGGAGTGAACTATTGGGTCTGGAATTGCTGGTTCCCAATTCATAGGGAGTTGGTTTTCAAGAGAATAAGTAAAAATATTATTATTATTATTATTGACAGGCTGAATTGTTTCACAGCTTGTCAATAGGAAGTCTATCTCATCTTGAAAAGTCCTTCCCTGGTTTGGATTGGAGCTTTCTCCGATTTCTTTCTGAGTTGGTCTAGAGCCTTGCCCAACTTCCATTTCTATGTCCTTAGAGTATTCCTCAAACTGCCTTTCCATTTGCCTAGAAACTTCTTTAGCTTCAGTCTCCATCTCCTGGAGTCTAGAACTTTTCCTGATTACAATTTCTTTTGTACCTTCCTCCATCTGAATTCCTATCTCCTTATCCTCCTCCTTGTATTCAAATTCCATTTCCGGTTGTTTGGAACTTTCTCCGGTTATAATTTCTTTTCCCTTTTTCAAAGGATTATTTATTTTGGGCAGTTTTTTAGCTGACTTCTTCTTACGTATTTTTCTCCATCCTACATAAGTTCTTTTCTTTTGTTTTGGCTTGCTCAAAGGTGGAACCTTGAATTCTACTGGTTGTTCAACATCGGGATAGTAGCTAGTATATTCTTTGGAAGCTTCGATAGTTACAGGGTAAAGATTAAGGTTCTGAAAAGCTTCGGATATCCCACTCATGCTGATGTAGCATATATGCAAAATGCATAAAATACTAAGTTAAAATTTACAAATAACCGTGTAATTTATTACAAAGATAACTGGAAAACATACTTAGGTTTTGAAATTTTATTTATCACACAGGGTTTCTAGATTGTGAGGGTAGGGTGCTAAACTTAAAGATTTATATTTCTGCTACTGTGGCTAGCATATATAAATTTGCCCATTTTTCATCTAGTTTATCTTCCCAAGGTGATTTATCAATTAATTCCTGGGTTTCCCGTTTAATCTTCTTTTGTCGAATTTGCTCTTTACTTTCTTAATAACCATTTCCCTCCTTTTAGGAGAAAGTGATTCCTCGTATTGTGCCTTCCGCACAAATATTCCTTCTTCAGGAATTTCAGCCTGATTCGAGGATTTGGTTCGGGATGATCTTCCCTTCTCATTGGATGATCTATCTAATTTAAGATAGATACTTGCTAGCTTTTTCTTACCCATACTGTAATTAACAAATAATCAGTTAATAACACAAATAATCACATAATAGTAATCAGGAAAAATTAAGTATTTTTAAATACTTAATTAGCTTAACTCAGTGGCTCTGATACCACCTTTTTCTGTCACGACCCCCGACCCGGTTTGACCCGTTTCAGGAGCCGCGGGACAGAAATACTGCGGTATTGATTTAATTGAGTTTAACAGCGGAAACAGGATCGTTTAAAGCTAAAATTTTTCCCCGATTATTTTATTTCACAATTAGGGATAAAACCCCGATAATTTACAATATTATATTTTTACTATAAAAGCGTGATATTACAAAATCATTTATTTATATTGAGCCACTATCTTTAAGCTTGAAATGCTCCCCAGCACTTTTCCTGAATTACAACAGATTACCTGAAACATGTTTGAAAAATGTTTTGTCAGCGGGAAATACTGAGTGAATCATTCTATTTACTAAAATGACACATTTGTTATAATATACAGTATTAAGAGCGATTACAATGTTTCTGATATCAAGCCAACTACCCACGGTATTTGTCACTCGACCCATTGGCCCATTCGTCCAATGGTGTCTGTGACTATGGTCATATCCCCCATTGGCTGCCCCAATGGTGACGATTATCAAGTAATGTATACAAAACCCCACATACCGGCTGTAACTTGGTGATTACAAAGACTTAATCCCCGTAATTATAACTTTGAAAATAAACATGCTTTTATAAACAAATTTGATAAAAAGAGAGAATGACTCACATTGCTGATTTAATACGGACAGAGTCTAATCTATGATTTAGCCTTGTTAACCTAATATAATAACAATGCACACAAAACTGGGTTAATAATCAATCCAGCAATTACGATAATTTATGAGATCAAATTCTCACAATGAATGACAAAATGCAATACTTCATCCATCGAATTAACGATGATCCGTTGAATTAACAACGAACGACAAAGTATAATACTTTATCTATCGAATTAACGATGATCCGTCAAATTAATGACGAATAATAAAGTATAACCCTAATGTGGGCGGCACTTAAACATTCATTGGATATATTGATCGTCGGATAAAAGAATCGTAGCAGCGATTGTGCTAATACCCTGTTTTGCAGCAGAATTTCGATACCCGTGTGTGTTTATGTAGTAATTCTAACGTAATTCAGTGAATTTTGCGAATTTGTACGTCGTTTCTGTACCAGAATTCAAGTCCCAAACCCCACTATTTATAGGTGAAATTTCACCCTTACGCGGCCCGCCTCAGGTTAAGCTTATTCTCACGCGGGCCGCGTGAGACCTATTTTTAGCTATAGGGTTGCCACGTTTGACACTAGCTTTGCTGAGTTGATAAATTTCGTAAATTCGATTTCTACAGCTCACAATTTGGATAATCGTCAATAGGGTTTTACCCCCCCTGAGTTTTAGGGGCCCTAATCCTGATTCTAAAAATTATGAAAATTTTAGGGTTTGTTCAGAATCACTTGGGTGTCTCAATTAGGGTTTCCTTTTGGACTAATAAATTTAATAATTATGACTTTTGATTAAAGTTGTTACAAGTACAAAGGCGGAATCAATGTAAACGATGTCAAAAGAGCTTGTTCCTTTCTAATTATCCTTCTATTAATCAATCCTGAGCTTTTACACAATTCAGATGACAAACGGACAGCACCTCGACTCAGAACTAATGACCAGGTTCCGCTCCAAATGAAACCAGCACACACATATTTATACTAATCTGATTTCGCTCCAAATGACCATATAGGTTTCAAGCGAAATCTTATGTATTTGATTTCGCTTGAACTACACATCTATACTTTCCAGCGAAATCACTCACAATTACATGTAAAACCCTAATTTCAAACCCTGTTGTGTGCTCGTTCATCCTATCTAGACATAAGACTCGATTAAGACGAAGTTAACAGACACTGGATGCACCAACAATTTGCTTGAACCCAATTCTCAAATCGTTCCTCCCATCCTTTATACTCCATGATATTCATGAGCTTTGGCAGTTTTTGCATGGTACCCGTTTCATTTTCCAACATTGTGTTCTGTGCAATGGTAATCGGAGTAGCAAAGGCGTTGTAAAATTCTTCTTCCATGATTCGGTATCAAAATCTCACAAACTTAATCTTTCAAACGAAATAAAAACTCAAGAGAAATACACTTTCAAGCGAAATAGAATACTTCAAATGAAACACTAATGCGAAATACTCTTCAAAAGAAATCAATTTTCACACGAAATAACTTTGTTCAAACGAAATACCCAATCTGATGCGAAATGACTGTTTTCGTGCGAAATAACACACTTTCAAACGAAATAGGTGATTTCGTGCGAAATGGTCAAAACGAAATACCAACTTGGTGCGAAAAGACTCTGAAAATGCTATTTCGTGCGAAATAAAACTCCTATTTCGTACGAAATACTGCTGATGTCATCATCTCGAACTGTTTTTGTCAAAATTTATCAGGTTTTAGTCCGATTTTAGGTCCAATACTTTAAAGGCTTTGTTAAAACACAGTTTCGCATATAATATGAGAAAATCAAGCCATTTTATCCGTGAAAACTTGTTAATTTTGAAAAGAAGGTGTAGAAGTTAGAATTTTGAGCTGAATCAGTAAGAACTCTTCCTCCTGAGCTCTGATACCACTTGTAGGATCATTTTCACGACCAAACGAGTCGTCCATAAGAGTTTTTCCTCAATACGAGAGGCGGAAACAAACGTATCAAGTTGATTCAGCTAGAATATCACTTTAAACTGTCTTTTGATTGATTTGACAATGTTTTACAGCAAGTAGACACTTCGGCAGCACTTCGGCTCGGAAACCGGAAAGTTCCAAATGAAATCTCAAAGCACCTATATATAGGCATGGCTATTTCGCACGGAATTGTCCAAGCGAAATCAAGTTCACACGAAATGACTATTTCGTACGAAATCACCAGTTGATTTCGTGCGAAATGCCCCATTCCCATTTCGTGCGAAATACCAACCTTTCACATTTTCTCGAATAACGTGCCCTGATCTTTCTATTCTAATACAAGACTCGATACAAGAAGAAGTCGACAGACGTATGCACCAACAGAGGTAAAGGTCAACCACCATACCCAAGGGTCCCACATGTTTATGAGGCTTACAAAAGGCCTTCTAAACCAAGAGTGAACTTGCATCCCTTTGGGTATCAACAGATGATAGGGCAAGACCCCCAACAGTGGTTAGAGAAAAACAGTTCCAAAGCTGTCATAACCCCTGAGCTAACCATTGTCCATCCACCTGAACTTAACATAGACACTGTTGAGACCCCATCCAAAGCCTTATTGGCTTTGGAGACCCTAACGAACTAACCTTTTACTTGATGTGCAGGGAGCTTCTGCATGCTTAGATAGTCTTTGGTATGTAGATAGTGGAGGCTCCAGGCACATGACAGGATGTAGAGCCCTACTCAAAGATTTCAAAACTCATGGAGGGGGTGATATATCCTTTGGTGATATTAGTAAAGGGAAAGTGATGGGGTCTGGTACAGTTCAGTCTGGTAATGTTAAGTTTGAAAATGTCAATCTGATAGACAATCTAAAATTCAACCTCCTAAGTGTTTCACAAATGAGTGATAAGGGCTATGGCTCATTCTTTACCAAAGAGTGTTGTAGGATTGTTGGACCAGAAATGGTTAAAAAGATTGAAGAAATAATAAAAAATGGAAAAACCCAACTTGTTGCTCAAAGTAGTGGCAATGTTTATGTAATTGATTTGTCAAAAGAGAACCCAAGAACTGATGCCTGTCTGTTCTCAGCTGCCTCTAACAAAGAGACAGAACTTTGGCACAGAAGATTGGGACACACAAATCTCAAGACAATCACTACTTTGTCGAAACAGGGGTTAGTAAGAGGTTTGCCTCAAAAACTGTTCACCTGTCCGGAGCATTGTGTTTCCTGCCTAAAAGGAAAACAACATAAAAGCTCTTTTAAGTCTATTGAAGAGTCCAAAATAACCAAGTGCTTGCAAAATGCTTCACATGGATTTGTTTGGCCCAGTTAAAGTCATGAGTCTTAGAAAGAAAAGATATTGTTTGGTTATTGTAGATGACTTTTCTAGGTTTACATGGACTTATTTCTTACATTCCAAAGTTGAGACTGCAGGCATTCTGCAAGACTTTGTCACACTGGTTGGAAAGCAGTTTGACTTGCCAGTAAAAATCTTCAGGAGTGACAATGGCACATAGTTCAGAAATAAGGAGTTGGATGAGTTCTGTGTGTCAAAAGGAATTGTAAGGCAGTACAGCATTCCAAGAACACCAGAGAAAAATGGGGTTGTTGAAAGAAAGAACAGGACATTGATTGAGGCTGCCAAAACCATGCTTGCTGATTCAGGTTTGCCATTAACTTTCTGGACAGAGGCAGTAAACACTGCTTGCTATGTCCAGAACAGAGTTTTAATCAACCCCAGGCATCAAAAGACTGCTTATGAACTACTGTATAAGATAAAACCACTGATCTCATATTTCAAAGTTTTTGGCTGCCCATGCTTCATTTTAAACTTAAAAGATTCTATCTCAAAATTTGCAGCCAAAATTGATTGTGGTTATCATTTGGGATACTAAACCACTGCTAAGGCCTACAATGTATTTAACACAAGGACCAAAACAGTGGAAGAGACTTTGAATGTGAAGTTCAATGAACTTTCATCAATGAAAATCCCTACAAAGCAGAATTGTTTGATCTTGATAAGCTTAGCTTTGAAAATGTTTCTGTCAAGACTAACAGTGCAGGTCCATCAGAAAATCCTCCATCAGACTATGGATATGAAGTCATCATTCCACAACAAAAGTCTGCAACAATTGGAAGAGCAGAAGATGTTCAAAACAGCTGTCAAAGCTCAACCACTGCTACCTCAACAGTTGTTGACCAAAGTAGTCCATTAACCCCTGCTTCCACATCATCAAACACTGTTGATAAAAGTCCTCAAACAGTGGATAAAAGTCAGCATGTTTCCACATCACTTCCTCCTATTCCTCCACCTCCATTTCAAGCCGCTGCTGGATCATCAAAGTCACCAGCAGTGGTTAGCTCAGATGATTCACATCTGCAGCCCTCACCCTTAAATGCCATTGTTCCATACAAAGGAGAGTTAATCTTCTTGAAGTCTCATCCACCTGACCAAATCATTGGCAACATCAGTGTAGGGGTGCTAACCAGAAGCCAATCCCAAAACATCTGTCTTTTTGCTGGTTTCCTATCACTCCATCAGCCAGTCAAGTACCAAGAGGCACTAAAAGACAACAGTTGGGTAGAAGCCATGCAAGAGGAGCTCTAACAGTTTAGAAGACAACAAGTTTGGGAGCTTGTACCACTGCCAGAGGGTGTGAGTCCTATTGGCACAAAGTGGGTCTTCAAAAATAAAACTGATGAAAGGGGTATTTTTGACTATGATGAAACTTTTGCCCCTGTAGCAAGATTAGAAGCTATCAGATTATTCCTGGCCTTTGCTGTCAACCACAACATAAAGGTGTTTCAAATGGACATAAAATGTGCTTTCCTCTATGGTAAAATTCAAGAAGAGGTATATGTTTGTCAACCTCCAGGCTTTGAGGATCCATTTAATCCAAATCATGTCTACAAGCTAAATAAAGCTTTGTATGGCTTGAAACAAGCACCAAGAGCCTGGTATGAAACTCTTTCAACCTTTCTTCTTTCCATTGGATTCACAAGAGGTAAAATTGATAAAACATTGTTTTTAAAATGGAGAGGGAAAGATTTGATGATTGTCCAGATTTATGTGGATGACATCATTTTTGGAAGTACATGTACTAAAATGTGTGAAAAGTGTAGACAACTCATGACAGCTGAGTTTGAGATGAGTGCAATGGGTGAACTCCAATGCTTTATTGGTCTCCAAGTAAGGCAACAACAAAATGGTACTTTCATCCATCAAGGAAAATATTCTAAAGAACTTTTAAAGAAATTTGAGATGGATGATTGTAAGCCATGCAGTACACCCATTGCAACCACAAAGATAGTCATGTCTGATGAAAAGGATGATCTGGTTGATCAAACTCTTTATAGAAGCATGATTGGGTCTTTATTGTACCTAACTGCATCTAGGCCAGACATTATGTTTGCAACATGTGTTTGTGCAAGATCCCAAACAGCCCCTAGAAAGTCAAACCTTATTGCTGTAAAAAGGATATTCAGATACCTAAAAGGTGCTCCCACACTTGGTATCTGGTATCCAGCTGATGGAAATATCAAGCTTTTAGGTTTCTCATATAGTAACTTTGCTGGATGTGACAAAACAAGGAAGTCCACTTCAGGAGGGAGCCAATTCCTAGGCAGTTGCTTAGTGTCTTGGCAAAGCAAAAAGCAAGCAGCTGTTTCCACATCCACTGCTGAGGCAGAGTATATAGCTGCTGCAAGCTGTACAGCCCAACTGTTATGGCTTCAAAATCAATTGCTGGATTTTGGTATCACTGCCCTAAAGACACCTCTCATGTTGGACAGTCAGGCAGCAGAAAATATCATCAAAAATCTAGTATCCCATTCAACCACCAAGCAAATTGATATCATACATCACTTTGTGAGGGATTGCTATGAAAAAGGTTTGATTTCTCTGCACCATGTTCCAACTAAAGATCAGCTGGCAGATGTGCTAACAAAAGCATTAGATACATCCACCTTTGAAAGCTTGATCTCTAGAATTGGCATGCTGAACATGGATTAACAAGCAAAATCTTGTTTTTCTATGAATAAAAGCATTAAAATGTTTTCAAAAAAATCAAAATTCCATCCTTAAAAATAGTTAAAAATGAAAAATTTTCATTAATCCTTAAAAGTCTGCCATAACCACTGTTCTTGGTTCAAACATCTATTCTCCTGTTTATTGTCCACTACTGAAAGTCAACCACTGTTTTTTTCTCATTTCTTTGTTAATCACTGTTGTTCAAAATCAATGTTTTAACCCACTGATAGTTAAAAATCAGCCACTGTTCTCATTATAACCGTTGCAACCACTGATACTTGTTCCATCAGTGGTTTCCTTAACAACTGTCTTCCATTCATCATCAGTGGTTGACACGTGGACAGTACATAGCGGTCAGATCTTTTGTAACCGCTGCCACGTCAGCATTCACTTTTTCCTTTATAAAACCCCGATCAAAACCCCAAACATGGTTTTCACTGTCGAATCGAATTCACAATTCCTTTCTCAAAAGCAGTTACCATCCATTTCTCTCAAATCACTCATTGTCTTTTTCCTCTCACATTCATACTCAAATCACCATGGCTCTTCCTTTCAAAGCTCCTCACAATTACTCCGGTTTACTTACAAAACCAAGTCATACCACCACCTTCGACTCCGTCATTGACGCTCTTTCGTCCTCAAAGTACAAAAGTTTGTTGACTTTTGATGCTCCAGTCTACCTGAAAACCCAACAAGAATTTTGGAAAAATGCTAAGCTTGATTCTAAGGATAAAAAGCCCATAGCCATTAACTCTTCGATATAGGGTGTTCCAGTCACAATAACACCTCAAAACATTTCAGAGGCATTTTAACTCGATGATCTTCAAGGTAAAACTTTTTTCCCTAAAACAGAGTATCAAACAGATTTTCTTGAAAGAGGGTATGAAGAGGAGATGAAAAAGGACACCTTACAAAAAGGCAGTTTTCCTCCTGCAACAAGGTTTTTATTTCATACCCTCCTAGTGTGTGTTTCAAATAAGAACACTGCTTTCAATGAAATTCCATTGAAGGTCCAATACCTGGGTTATGCTATACTGAATGAGGAAAACTTTAACTATTCCTAGGAGATCTTCAATGATTTGGTAAAAAATGTTAATAAAAATCATTTTTACTGTTTCCAAGGTTCTTAAGCTATTAGTTTCAAAAGAAAATTTCAAAGGATAATGCTCATGTGCTTATCCAAGGTGAACCTTGTCAAATAAACAGCCTAACACCTGAAACATTCACAAGGCTGTCAAAAATTTCCAAAACAAAAGCAGAGGTTCTTGAGCAGACTTTAGCAGCAACCACTACTCCTCAGGCACCTGCTGTTGAGCCCACTGCTCAAGGTGATCACAACAGCAAAACAACTGCTGTGAAACCCACACCTAAAACAACCAAAAGACTAAAACAGAAAAAAATCCCAAAAGCCCCCAAACCTACAAAAAAGGCAACTCTAGAAGATGAGATCCCAGAGCAACTGCCAGTGACAATACAAAAGTCACCAATAACCACTGCTGCTACTTCCTAACAGCAGTTGGAAGAAAGATCTCAACCTGAGCCTCAAACTCCTCCTTCTTCTTCTCAAAAAGAACAGGTTGTAAGAACAGGGATACCAAATTATGATGCTCTGGAATCACTTGATTCCATCATCCACAACCCAAATTCCAGCACAAATAGTACCCTTGTTGGATGCACTTGATATAGCTCAGACAGAAATCAGTTCCTCTCAACCACCTATCACTGAGAGTATGCCACCACAAGTGACTGAGTCTGAGCTCCCTATCATTGCTAACCCACCAACAACTGAGGAGGTTACACCCCTTGAGTTACATGTAACTCTTGGTGGCAGTTCAAGTGAAGCCGCTACTACAAGTGTTGAACCCACTGGTTTACACTTGGACAGTAGTTTCATCAATAAGACTTCCTTGAAGGCAATTTCTTCATTGGGAACCAAGGTGTTTCCAGTATTTACTGGTTCACTAAAACTGGTCACCCCTGCTGAAGGAAGAACTCCCCAGTACCAAGACAAAGGGGCATCAGTGGATGATTTCTTGGATACTTTTCCTAAGTCAACCACTGATACAACCACTGCCAGTGGGAAATCAGATGATCCCATTAAGTTGGGTAATGGTTTAATGTACAGAGAATTGATGGAGAGGGTTGATAAACTTGATACATCGGTTGCAGAAATCAAAGACATGCTGCAACAGTTGTTCAAAGCACAAAAGGCCACACCCATTGCTGCACCAACTCAAACAGTTGTTCCATCATCTATTCCTACTCCCACTGAGCTCTAGAGTTTATTTCAACCTATGCTTCACCAACAAAGACAATATGCTGATCAGCAACATGAAATTCAAGTTCAAAAGATCAGAAATTTGATGGAAGCTAGGTTCATGGATACACAAGCAGACATCATGGCAATCAAGGCCCACTTGCTGAAAACCACTGGTTCTGCTCCTTCTACAATAATTTTTGTTGATAATCCTCCACCAGCTGATGCCAAAAAGGGGGAGAAAATGAAGCAGTTGAAGAAAAAGGGATATGAAGATGGTCTGTACATTGCACCAGACAAATCTAGTATGCTTGCAGACATCCCTAAACCAGATGGTTCCAAAAAGGTTGATGTAACCTTAAATCCCGTTGCTGATGAAAAAGCAAGGCTGAAAAAGGACAGGGAGGCAAAGGGTAAGTCAAGGTTTGAGCAGGAGAAAAAAGTTTATATGGAGATGGAAGAGCAGGGTATTTCTGACCCAAAGGATGAAGAAATTCCTAAGCCTAAAAGAAAACAGCCCACTAGAAAAGTGAGGTAACCCAAGTCCATACCTTCCAGACTCACAAAACACACTCCCCAAACTCCCAAAAACTCCACACATCAAACCTCTAAACCAACAGATGTTAAAACACCTGTTGTATCAACATCTGTTGGTATTTTAGTGGTTTCAACAGCTGTTACCCAAACAACTGCCACCACTTCAACACACACTTCAACTACTGCTCCCACTTCAACTACTGCCCACCAAAAATCTCATCACCACCAAAACAGCCACCTGCCAAAAAGCAGAAGACAGCTGATGACACATCATCAGTTGTAATGGCAACAGTGGTTGAAACACCAGTTGTTTCAACAGCTGTTAGTCAGCCACCTTCCACTTCAATCAGCACCACTCAAATTACCACTTCTCAACCCACCAAAACACCACCAACCTCTCCTAAACCTAAAAGGAGTAGGGTGATCTTGGAAGTTGATTCTCCACCACCTCCAACTTCTTCACAACCACTGACCCTTGCTACCATTCCAAACCCTGATCCACTCTCTTCAGTACAAATTCAAAATCCAAACACTGCTATTATTCCTGCAGGTGTTCAGTATCCATTAGATCTTCCAGCAGTTAGAGAGGAGATAAAATCCTTCTACTCTGAAGATGACCCTGCAAAAAGGAACTTGCCATTTGTTCAAGGATATCCTAGGCCTAACAACATTGAAGAATATTTGAAGTTAAAGGCCAGGAATAATCTGATGAAGAGGTATATGTTTGTCAACCTCCAGGCTTTGAGGATCCATTTAATCCAAATCATGTCTACAAGCAAAATAAAGCTTTGTATGGCTTGAAACAAGCACCAAGAGCCTGGTATGAAACTCTTTCAACCTTTCTTCTTTCCATTGGATTCACAAGAGGTAAAATTGATGAAAATGGAGAGGGAAATATTTGATGATTGTCCAGATTTATGTGGATGACATCATTTTTGGAAGTACATGTACTAAAATGTGTGAAAAGTTTAGACAACTCATGACAGCTGAGTTTGAGATGAGTGCAATTGGTGAACTCCAATGCTTTCTTGGTCTCTAAGTAAGGCAACTGCAAAATGGTACTTTCATCCATCAAGGCAAATATGTCAAAGAACTTTTAAAGAAATTTGAGATGGATGATTGTAAGCCATGCAGTACACCCATTGCAACCACAAAGATAGTCATGTCTGATGAAAAGGATGATTTGGTTGATCAAACTCTTTATAGAAGCATGATTGGGTCTTTATTGTACCTAACTGCATCTATGCCAGACATCATGTTTGCAACATGTGTTTGTGCAAGATCCCAATCAGCCCCTAGAAAGTCAAACCTTATTGCTGTAAAAAGGATATTCAGATACCTAAAAGGTGCTCCCGCACTTGGTGTCTGGTATCCAGCTGATGGAAATATCAAGCTTTCAGGTTTCTCAGATAGTGATTTGCTGGATGTGATAAAACAAGGAAGTCCACTTCAGGAGGGAGCCAATTCCTAGGCAGTTGCTTAGTGTCTTGGCAAAACAAAAAGCAAGCAGCTGTTTCCACATCCACTGCTGAGGCAGAGTATATAGCTGCTGCAAGCTGTACAGCCCAACTGTTATGGCTTCAAAATCAATTGCTGGATTTTGGTATCACTGCCCTAAAGACACCTCTCATGTTGAACAGTCAGGCAGCAGAAAATATCATCAAAAATCCAGTATCCCATTCAACCACCAAGCACATTGATATCAGACATCACTTTGTGAGGGATTACTATGAAAAATGTTTGATTTCTCTGCACCATGTTCCAACTAAAGATCAGCTGGCAGATGTGCTAACAAAAGCATTAGATACATCCACCTTTGAAAGCTTGATCTCTAGAATTGGCATGCTGAACATGGATTAACAAGCAAAATCTTGTTTTTCTATGAATAAAAGCATTAAAATGTTTTCAAAAAATCAAAATTCCATCCTTAAAAATAGTTAAAAATGAAATTTTTTCTTTAATCCTTAAAAGTCTGCCATAACCACTGTTCTTGGTTCAAACATCTGTTCTGCTATTTATTGTCCACTACTGAAAGTCAACCACTGTTTTTTCTCATTTCTTTGTTAATCATTGTTGTTCAAAATCAGTGTTTTAACCCACTGATAGGCTATCTACTGATAGTTAAAAATCAGCCACTGTTCTCATTATAACCATTGCAACCACTGATACTTGTTCCATCAGTGGTTTCCTTAACAACTGTCTTCCATTCATCATCAGTGGTTAACACGTGGACAGTACATAGCAGTCAGATCTTTTGTAACCGCTGCCACGTCAGCATTCACTTTTTCCTTTATAAAACCCCAATCAAAACCCCAAACAGGGTTTTCACTGTCCAATCAAATTCACAATTCCTTTCTCAAAAGCATTTACCGTCCATTTCTCTCAAATCACTCATTGTCTTTTTCCTCTAACATTCATACTCAAATCACCATGGCTCTTCCTTTCAAAGCTCCTCACAATTACTCCGGTTTACTTACAAAACCAAGTCATACCACCACCTTCGACTCCGTCATTGACGCTCTTTCGTCCTCAAAGTTCAAAAGTTTGTTGACTTTTGATGCTCCAGTCTACCTGAAAACCCAACAAGAATTTTGGAAAAATGCTAAGCTTCATTCTAAGGATAAAAAGCCCATAGCCATTAACTCTTCGATAAAGGGTGTTCCAGTCACAATAACACCTCAAACCATTTCAGAGGCATTTGAACTCGATGATCTTCAAGGTAAAACTTCTTTCCCTAAAACAGAGTATCAAACATATTTTCTTGAAAGAGGGTATGAAGAGGAGATGAAAAAGGACACCTTACAAAAAGGCAGTTTTCCTCCTGCAACAAGGTTTTTATTTCATACCCTCCTAATCTGTGTTTCAAATAAGAACACTGCTTTCAATGAAATTCCATTGAAGATCCAATACCTGGGTTATGCTATACTGAATGAGGAAAACTTTAACTATTCCCAGGAGATCTTCAATGATTTGGTAAAAAATGTTAATAAAAATCATTTTTACTGTTTCCAAGGTTCTTAAGCTATTATTTTCAAAAGAAAGTTTCAAAGGATAATGCTCATGTGCTTATCCAAGGTGAACCTTGTCAAATAAACAGCCTAACACCTGAAACATTCACAAGGCTGTCAAAAATTTCCAAAACACAAGCAGAGGTTCTTGAGCAGACTTTAGCAGCAACCACTACTCCTCAGGCACCTGCTGTTGAGCCCACTGCTCAAGGTGATCACAGCAGCAAAACAACTTCTGTGAAACCCACACCTAAAACCACCAAAAGACCAAAACAGAAAAAATCCCAAAAGCCCCCCAAACCTACAAAAAAAGGCAACTTTGGAAGATGAGATCCCAGAGCAACTGCCAGTGACAACACAAAAGTCACCAATAACCACTGCTGCTACTTCCTCACAGCAGTTGGAAGAAAGATCTCAACCTGAGCCTCAAACTCCTCCTTCTTCTTCTAAAAAAGAACAGGTTGTAAGAACAGGGATACCAAATTATGATGCTCTGGAATCACTTGATTCCATCATCCATAGCCCAAATTCCAGCACAAATATTACCCTTGTTGGATGCAATTGATATAGCTCAGACAGAAATCAGTTCCTCTCAACCACCTATCACTAAGAGTATGCCACCACAAGTGACTGAGTCTGAGCTCCCTATCATTACTAACCCACCAACAACTGAGGAGGTTACACCCCTTGAGTTACATGTAACTCTTGGTGGCAGTTCAAGTGAAGCAGCTACTACAAGTGTTGAACCCACTGGTTTACACTTGGACAGTAGTTTCATCAATAAGACTTCCTTGAAGGCAATTTCTTTTTTGGGAACCAGGGTGTTTCCAGTATTTATTGGTTCACTAAAACTGGTCACCCCTGCTGATGGAAGAAGTCCCCAGTACCAAGACAATGGGGCATCAGTGGATGATTTCTGGGATACTTTTCCTAATTCAACCACTGATACAACCACTGCCAGTGGGAAATCAGATGATCCCATTAAGTTGGATGATGGTTTAATGTACAGAGAATTGACGGAGAGGGTTAATAAACTTGATACATCTGTTGCAGAAATCAAAGACATTCTGCAACAGTTGTTCAAAGCACAAAAGGCCACACCTATTGCTGCACCAACTCAAACAGTTGTTCCATCATCTGCTCCTACTCCCACTGAGCTCTAGAGTTTATTTCAACCTATGCTTCACCAACAAAGAGAATATGCTGATCAGCAATATGAAATTCAAGTTCAAAAGATCAGAAATTTGATGGAAGCTAGGTTCATGGATACACAAGCAGACATCAAGGCAATCAAGGCCCACTTGCTGAAAACCACTGGTTCTGCTCCTTCTACAATAATTTTTGTTGATAATCCTCCACCAGCTGATGCCAAAAAGGGGGAGAAAATGAAGCAGTTGAAGAAAAAGGGATATGAAGATGGTCTGTACATTGCACCAGACAAATCTAGTATGCTTGCAGACATCCCTAAACCAGATGGTTCCAAAAAGGTTGATGTAACCTTAAATGCCATTGCTGATGAAAAAGCAACGCCGAAAAAGGACAGGGAGGCAAAGGGTAAGTCAAGGTTTGAGCAGGAGAAGAAAGTTTATATGGAGATGGAAGAGCAGGGTATTTCTGAGCCAAAGGATGAAGAAAGTCTTAAGCCTAAAAGAAAACAGCCCACTAGAAAAGTGAGGCAACCCAAGTCCATACCTTCCAGACTCACAAAACACACTCCCCAAACTCCCAAAAACTCCATACATCAAACCTCCAAACCAACAGATGTTAAAACACTTGTTGTATCAACAGTTGTTGGTACTTCAGTGGTTTCAACAACTGTTACCCAAACAACTGCCACCACTTCAACACACACTTCAACTACTGCTCCCACTTCAACTACTGCCCACCAAAAATCTCATCACCACCAAAAAAGCCACCTGCCAAAAAGCAGAAGACAGCTGATGACACATTATCAGTTGTAATGGCGACAGTGGTTGAAACACCAGTTGTTTCAACAGCTGTTAGTCAGCCACCTTCCACTTCAATCAGCACCACTCAAATTACCACTTCTCAACCCACCAAAACACCACCAACCTCTCCTAAACCTAAAAGGAGAAGGGTGATCTTGGAAGATGATTCTCCACCACCTCCAACTTCTTCACAACCACTGACCCTTGCTACCATTCCAAGCCCTGATCCACTCTCTTCAGTACAAATTCAAAATCCAAACACTGCCATTATTCCTGCAGCTGTTCAGTATCCATTAGATCTTCCAGCAGTTAGAGAGGAGATAAAATCCTTCTACTCTGAAGATGACCCTGCAAAAAGGAACTTGCCATCTGTTCAAGGATATCCTAGGCCTAACAACATTGAAGAATATTTGAAGTTAAAGGCTCAACAAGCAGAGGATATCTCCAAAAGAAATACAGAAGGAAAATCTGACAGAGAAATTCAAAGATACTACCAATATCTGCTAACTCAAGTCAAAACTTTGGAGCAGTTTTCAAAAGATCTTTGTCAGAAATTATCAGAAAGAGATGATGAAACCTTGAGGAAAGAGTATCTTGATTATATCATGGCTTACAAAAAGTACAAGGCAGATAGGTACCAGTACAAAGAATGGACCATCAGTGAGCTAGAAAATGAAACAGCCAGAATTCAAGATATGATAAAAAACAAGGTGAAGCAGACTCCTCCAATCTGGGCAAAATATAAGAAAAATGTACCAGAAAGAACTTTGCAGCTGAAGAGAATGAAAGAAGAGCTAATAACAGCTGATTTTGGGTCTAGGAATCAGGTGACAAGGTGGTCAGAGGATAAAGTGATGGCTTCTTACAAAAAGCTGGAAGAACTAAGAAAGAAAAATCCTAATGTTCCTCAAAATCTTATTTACCCTGAAGCAGTGGTTCTAGCTAAACCACAAAAACTGCAAGTCAGGAAATCCACTGCTCCACCTACTACTATCCTTTATCAAAGAAGGAAACAAAAGCAGATGGATGCAGAAACAACAGAAGATGTAGCAGCAGGGGATCACATTATAATAATGGTCCTTCAACAGATGATAGCAGAAGATTATGAATTGGCTAAAGCTATAAACACTGCCGCTCAAAATGTTATAACCAGGCCACCATCTCCAAACTCATCTGCAATAAAATCTCTCCCAAGAAACCCACTAGATTCAAAGATACTAAAGTGGAAATCTGACAAACAGACCCACGTATTGACTCTGATCAAATCTAGTGTTGAGGTGAAGAAAATATCAAGGGAACAAGCACTAGGCCTGGGTGTTGAAGATCTACAAGATCTCCTTGATCTTATCCATGCGTGTATATCAACAAACCCCATCTTCTCCACTAGTCGTTGTCACCAGAAACGAAGCAGTCACAGTTACACGCATTTGTCGTTCTACAACTCGAAACCCTATTATCCAAACTCTGTTTTGGACCAATGATATACTCACGTTACCATGAGGCAACAAATTTTCCTTTCGTGTCGTTGCCGCCTTCTACCATTACTGGAACTGCCTCTGGAGAGCGGAATAGTTGGTGGAATTATTCGGTTATTTGTTGGATTTTGTTTTTGCTTATTTCTTCGTATGTACATCACCAACCTTCTGTTTCTTCGATCCGTAACAGATATAACGAAACGCTTACAACCATACCACGATTTCCACCAATCACAAGATCCCCCCCCCATTACCCTGTTGGGTGGTAAATTATTATTCTAGTTTGATTTACACCTTCGTATACCCAACTTAGCAAGTGGATGCCTCCTAATGATGGGATAGTCTTCGGGACATTCGAGGATGGCGATACGGATTACTTAACCTACATACGGACACGATGAACTACACATTTACCTCACCCCTTTCCCCCTTACACTACAAGAGTCGCACTTTGATCCTACGATAGTTTATCTTAATTATGTGAAATCTTTTCGCCAGCCTTTGTACCGACCTATGCTTGTCGATTAATACAATGCCTAATTGCTACTATTGACTTAGACAAAACCATCATTCCTTTACCACACTGACACTACGTCCTCGCTTCTCCATGCCGAGACACTAATACGAACTCAGTCTAGTTTAGAGAATTTGGAAGGCTCGACTCTCGATCATTGGTGATCACATCTTGAAACCTTGAGAATGGTGATGTGTTGTTGATATGATCATACCCTCTTGAACATGTTTTCTCGTCTTTTCTTTGAAACCTCTTGACTACACAAGCATGTTTCAGATTCATTCACACGACTTTAGGAAATTCCTTCGAATTTTGCTGCTTACCGACTCGATAAATCGCAAACTCATCTAAGTTCATGGATCAAGGTGAATTATTCCTCATTCGCATGTAGGCGAGGCCAACAACTTTGACGGAAGTTTTAGCGAACCTTAACACTACAAACTTGTGCGACAACCATTCTTCTTTGGGAACTTCTTGTTAGGATTAATATACCCGCGTGGCACCTCTATTCGACAAACGGCATTCTTCATTTTAACCTTATGCAGCTTGTGTACGACTAGTTATACCCTCGACGACAGGTAAAACCCTACTACGGATCCCTAAACGCCTATGCATCGATTACGGCTACCCTTTTTGCATGTTTCCACATCCAATCGTGATAAACTTCTCAAATCCTATGATCCTCGTCCTAACAACATTCTCCGCGAACTCTCGCCTGGAAGAGTTACTCTCTACGAACGTTACTCGAGGAGCAATGAGTTATGAATATCACAGATATGGAGGTATCACAAGAACTGTCCTTAGAACTCGATACGACCGAGATAGGTTCCCAGTCACGACATTCGAATTTAGCCTACCTTGACGGATATGTCACTTGATTTCTTCGGCGGCATTCAAAACTACTCCAAGAGCTAATTGGAATCCGAACGATACTTACACCTTACCATGGAGCCCCTATGACTCAAACAACCTTATGTTTAGTTTCCAACGAACGACTTTTGACGTTGCGAAGCCCACTTTTCTTGATTGTATGCACAAACCCTCATAACTCTAACTCGAAAGATTTCTCAGGAATGCGCGTTTCAGCAGTTGAAGGTGAAACTCTGTTGTACCCCCTTATTTCGTTACTAGAAGGCACAGGCGATTTCATTGTTTATTGTGACGCGTCTATCCAAGAACTTAGTTGTGTGTTGATGCAACGTGAGAGAGTCATTGCTTATGCATTACGCCAACTCAAGGCTCACAAGAAGAACTACATTACCCATGATTTGGAGTTAGGAGCAGTAGTGTTTGCACTCAAGATATGGAGACATTACTTGTACGGTACCAAGTGCACCATCTACACCGATAATAAGACATTACTTGTACGGTACCAAGTGCACCATCTACACCGATCATATCTTGGATCAGAAGGATTTGAACATGCGACAACGTTGATGGGTCGAACTCCTTAACGACTAAGAATGCGCAGTCAAGTATCATCCGGGCAAAGCCAACGTTGTGGCTGACGCCCTCAGTCGTAAGGAAACCAAACCTAAGCTGGTACGCGCGTTATAGCTCACTATCCACCCTAGTCATTCCACCCAGATCCGTAATACGCAGGTTGAAGCATTGAAAGAAGAGACCCTCCTAGCTGAGTCCATGCGGGGCATGGAAAAGCAACTCGTGTGCAAGGAAGATGGTACTTACTATTTCATGGAACGTATCCGAGTTCCATCTTACAGAAACCTACGAGAGCGGGTGATGGACGAAGCATACAAGTTTCGTTACTCGGTGCATCCTAGTTTTGACAAGATGCACCAAGATCATAAGACTCTGTACTGGTGGCCTGATGCCATCAGGACTACTCCAACCCCCAGAAATTCCAACATGGAAATGGGAGCATATTTCCATAGATTTCGTCACTGGCTTACCTAAATCTCAGCGGGTAAACAACACCATCCGAGTGTTCGTTGATCCACTAACCAAGTCTACAAACTAAAGGCAATCAAGAAAACCGACAAGTTTTCAAATTTTGCAAACATCTACTTGTAGGAAGTAGTTGCTAGGAACGGGGCGCCGACTCCCATTGTCTCATTGTCTCTTATTATGACTAACGTTTCGCATCCGATTTGTGGCAAGTCATCCATAAATCCTTGGCTCAGGGTTGTGCATGAGCACCACTTAGCACCCATGAACGAGTGGTCGAACCAAACGTACCGTCTAAACTCTTGAAGACATGTTGCAGGCATGTGCCACCAATTTTGACAATGACTGGGAATGACACTTACCTCGTAGAGGGCATCAATCGAGTTTGATCTTATGTGAAACCAACTTTACCCCAGTATTGGGCACTTAGGATACGCAAACATCATTGCTATGCAAGTGTGACACCTGTGCCTCTGCGACCATCAAACAAATACAAAATTTATGAAATATTGTGTTTCATACTTGGTATTTTTAAAAATACGTGTATTGTTTGCACATATCAATTCATGTTCGATTTCAAGCTTTAAATCTCTTTCTAGAAGGTTATACGCGCACTGATGCGTAAATATAACCAGTTTAATGCAACGAACACTTTGGAATAGTGAAATAGGCTTAACATACCTTAAATAACCTTTACATAAGTTAGAAATAAGTTTTAGAGGGTTTGGTGTGGCGAAATCAAGTTTATTCGCTTACAGGGACTAATTTTGACAAACTGCGAAAGTATGCCGATTTGTACTGTAACGAACATTACGGAACTTGATCATAAGTTAAATATCCCCTAAATATCCTTTACAAAGCTTAGAAATAGGCTTTGAGGTGTTTGGTGCGCAAAAATAAACTTTCTTGATCAATAGGGACTAAAAGCGTCAAAAAGTGCATAAGTTTGCATTTTCGCGCATATCTTACGTTCTGAATACATCCGGATATCCAAAAATTTATGTAATCATTAAAATATTTTATTTTAGTGATTGGCTTGATAAAAATCCATTCGTCGCGTAATTTGGACCGTTTTTCGCGTTCGTTCGTGTTTCGTCGTAATTAACCGAACAACGCAACCGTACGGTCAAACGAACCGACATCCGAGATATTTTTGAGCATTTTTCATGTTCCCTATACTTTAACTTCATTTTAGAGCCTTGAAATGGGATTAACGGGGCTTAAACGGGTCAAAAATGCATCAAAAACCAAGTTTTGCACATTCAGGGACCAAAATTGACAATCTGCCATAGTTATCTAAGGAAGGGACCAAAATGGAAAATCTGATTTTCAGCTTGTTCCAGCTGTTCCCCTCATTTGCACATGGTTTATAACTTACTATGGGCTATTTTTAAGGTGCCCATGGTTTTGCAAAACCATGGGTGCATGTGTACGGTCCAGATTTAAGCTCTGTTTTCGAGGAACGATCCTAACGGTCCTAGAAATCCTATAAATACCCATGCTCCTCATTGTTGCAACTCACACAATCTGATCTATTTTCTCTAAGTTGGGGCTTAGCACCTCATACCTGAGCAAGTTGGATCTAGATTTCCATTCTTGGACCTTTTGTAAGTCCTCTTTCGTTCTTTTACGCGTTTTTAGCATGAAAGTCAAACAAACTTTCTGCATTGACCAGTTTATGGTCAACACAAAGTTCGTTTGAACTTCATAACGTGAGCGTAATCACGATGGTTTTAGTCTCTTATGACTATACCTACTGATTACCATGTTATCTAGGCATAGTGGCGAGTCGTAGTTTCGGCCAAAATACGTATTCTTGCTTATTTTGTAACCAAACTACTTTTAGGTATCAAAACCGTTTGTTTTGATACCAAACCTGTTTTCAAACCTCATTAAACATGTTTTAACATGTTTAGCTCGTCACTTTAGGTTTAGTGCTTATGTAGGGTCGTAAGGCAAGCGGTCTAAACAACCGCTTATACTTTCGAACCCGACCCGTTTGGTCGATCATTAGGATCCGACCAAACACATTAGGTGACCATAGTTGCATAGGGAATAACCTTCCGAGGTTATACCTTATTGTCACTTCGTTTAAGTATTTGTATGATAGGTAGTTTATATGCCTTAGGTAAATGACCAAAATGCCCTTTTTGGCGCATAAATTTATTTTAAGCATATGTAACATAATTTTTGATATCTAAACTGATTAGACAACAATATTAGACATATTAAGGCATATAGTACTTGTCATAGGACTAGTTAGGCGTTTCGAACGCGTTTTACGTGAACGACGCGTTAAAGTGGCGAAACTACCTAAACGGGTCATAATGGGTCGTAAGCACTTAGGTTAGGTTTCATTTTAGTATGTAGGCTTTGTTAAACCATATTACATGAGTTCCTATACTCATTTGGTTTACGAAACCTCATTCTATCCGATTTTCCGATTTAGGTCCGTTGATTTACATAATTACCTATATTAGGTGTCGTTTGATTCCGTGATCCCTCTAGCTTTGCTTGGTTGTTATTCAAGACTTCTAAGCAATCTCAAGTGAGTACATAGTCTCCTCTTTTACTATTTTCAAATGTTTTGGGGTAAAACACATGTGCCTACTTGTTACTTTCGTGTTTTCCATGTTTTCATATCATATACTTGCTATGTTCATTAGTACACGATTAGTACATGATTTCATTATGTATTGCTATGTATGTTCACTTAACATGCTAGCACAATTGTTTTACGTTGTGAACCATTTGTAATCGTTGGATGTATGTGAACCATTTGTAATCATTGGATGTATGTGAACCATTTGTAATCGTTTGATTTATGTGAACCGTTCATAACCATTTGATTTATGTGAACCTTTTGTAATTTTTTGAACCATTGGGTTAGGGAAGTGATTAGGTAACGGGGCGGGTGTAATGTGTTAAAAGCATGGTGGATACGCCGCTGGTACTTCCTATATATAAGTGCTTTTAACACATTATATATCGTTGCGTTATCTAGATCACTTGGGTAAATGATTTTGAAACAATGTCACACAATTATGTTTTCTGAATAATATAAACCATACGAGTCTTATTAACGAGTTTCTACGAGATGTTTTATGATTTGATTTAATAAAACAAAATGTTTTGGAGTTAAGAATCATGGCTACGAGATTTTATAAATCATATCCAACTTGATTTGAGTTGGATAATTATGTCGCAATACTATACTTTTCAAAATAAGGTTTTTAAATAAGTATTGCAACATGTAAACGAGCCATGAATCGGACACTCACATAAAACATATGTACTCGCCGGCATTTTTATGCTGACGTATTTTCACATGTGTTTCTGGTACTATAGTTGATGATATTTGATGATGATATTGATGCATGCTCACATAGGAACGGACGAGGCCTTAGCGACTTAATAACAATAAAAGTCTATTTGTTCAGGTTTTGTTTCTAATTCCAATGTAATGTAATACATTTAATTAAATAAAACGAAGTTGTTTAATCCATGGTTGTTAAACAATGATTCTGTTACAACACTCCCCGACGTTTCCACAACGTTTTGTTGTTTTACATGGTCGGGGTGTGACAGAAAAGTTGGTATCAGAGCTCATGGTTATAGGGAATTAGGTTATTAGTAATGCTTTGACCTAGTCTATAACCTTCCTAGGACCCTAACGCGAGTTTACTTGCGTTTAGTCTTAAAACAATACCGTTGCCTATCTTTAGGCAACAACCACAATAAGAACACAAATTTCGAATCTTCTTTGAAAACTAATCATCTGTTCTAGGATGATTTATTATAAGGTTTTGAACCTTCAAAAGTTTTCAAACTCTCGTCAAAATTTGGGGCTAAATAATGTGAACACGTGCAAACCGGAAGGGTGGATGCCTGTACCCTGAGCTTTCTGTCTAAGGCTAGAGTGTTCGTACAAATCCGCAGTATCGGACCAGTCACTCTTACCTGGGAACTCTTGGGGTGAGTGTCCACTTATAGGCGAGCATGTTTTCGTGATACATTATGAGAACTCATTTACTTTTATTCAGCCTTTGTGTGTCGCTTGTTTGCTTTGTGGTTCAAACAAATGACAGTCACCCATGATTTTTGGTTGGTAATTGTAACATCCTAATCTAACCCAATGCCATTTCATTTGTTTTCTCTCTTGTTTCCCCTTTTTAGAATGCCTCCACGACGCGAAAATCAGGTACCTATTGAAGAGCTGGCAGCTGTCATTACGCAGCAAATGACTGCTGCAATCTCGAACATCGTTGCTCAATGTAACCAAGCTCTCAACAACAATAATGCCCCCTGCAACTTCAAGACGTTCAACTCGGCTAAGCCATCAAAGTTTTCTGGGTCTCAAGGAGCGACTGCACTTCTACAATGGTTTGAGAGTCTAGAGAGAACCTTCAAGCATGTTCAATGCCCAAATGAGCGAAAGGTAGAATTCGCATCTAGTGTCTTTGAGAAACGAGCTTTGACATGGTGGAATGGTGTGATGAGAGATAGGGGTGCCGATGTGGCACTGGCTCAAACGTGGGAAGAGCTTCGAGCTCTGATGATGAAGGAATTATGTCCTCATCACGAGATCAGGCCTTGGAAAGGGAATTCGACGATCTTAAGCAAGATAGCGGTGATCATCGAGCCTGCACGGATCGTTATGAGGAGTTAAGTCTGTTATGCCCGAATATGGTTACGCCTTTGGATAAGGCAATCGCAAAGTACATTGATGGCCTCCCTGACCCAGTACAAGACATTGTGACTGGTAGTAACCCCACTATGCTTAGGCAGGCCATTGAGCTATCTGCTACCTTGACTGAATCTCAAATCAGAAAAGGTAAACTTTTCCGAAAAGGTGATAAGAAACCAATCGAGGAATCGAAACCCAAAGATGAGCAGACTGAATCCTCCAAGAAGTCAAGGAAGCGAAAAGCTTCCCAGAACTTCGCCGTGGTTGCTCACAATGATCAAGTTGCCCCCAACCAACCAGCTCAACCCCCTGCTAGGAAGCCATACAACGGAACTGCACCCTTGTGCAACGAATGTAACCTTCATCATCATGCTAGTGTGAAGTGCCGCAAATACCAAATTTGTGGACTTATAGGTCACACAGCAAGAGTTTGCCGAGCTGAAGTTGCACCAAATCAAGCTGACAACAATCCTGCTCAAGCTCGTTTTCCACCAGGTTCTTGCTACAACTGTGGCGAGATGGGTCATTTCCGAAGAAATTGCCCAAAGCTTGCTAATGCAAATCCAGCACAGGGATGAGCATCTGACCGACTAGAAGACAACGCCGTTTAGAAATAATAACGTCTTATGTATTATTTTCTTTTGTTTTCAAGGTCCATGAAACAGTTTTTATCGTTGTTTATAAATAAATCTTTTATTTACATTGCAATGTATTTATGTGGTTGCATGTATAAACAACATATCCCCTACAATACCGACAATCAGGGAATCGTATTCCTTGAAGAACAGACTACCCCCAAAATTCTTCCATTTTATGATCTCTTGCGTTTTCCACGAAAATCCTAAGTACGCGTTTCTTCCAAAGAAACGAAGTACAAGGCGCAAGTTACAACTCTGGACGAATACCCAAAGTACCACTATAAATCCTTAATACGGTACCTAAGGGTATTTCCGTAAATCCTAAAATTGTTGTGTACCTTAATTCGAATATTACGTTTCTTTGAAAACAAAATCGAATTTTTGGAAGATCATCCTATCTTCATAGATAGATTTTTGAAAATGATTAAAGTGCCAAATGAAATCCACTGATTGGATTCCTGGTGTGCTTTAAATATCCGTGTCCAAAGATAACAAATTAAAGGTCGAATTAAACAATTATGTGATTATGTGCTTATGTGTTCCCTTTTATCTTTCTATGTGATCCAAGTTTTTGCTATCCAAATCCTCGTAGAATCTTCCATATCTTCGTATAAGGGATTCATAGTAGGATATCCAAAGGGACTACCTTAAATCCTTAATGGGCTTCTACGTAATAGTAAAGACCCTTGGATTATAATGTACTATTCCATAATTAGACCCTTTGAGTGGTCTAGTTAAATAGATTGATCCAAAAAACTGGTTAGGAATATCATGTGATGATATAGCTGAAAAGACTCCTCGGTGGTCTAATTAAAGAGATCATTTGTCAATCTAATTAAAATGACCCTATGATAGTCTAGTCACACTCATCACAGGTTTGATTTTCTTCCCCTTCACATAACAAAACAAACTGTGCGGACTGTGCAAGGAATTACGTAATTATGGATGCATACATAATTATGGAATTCAGTGCACAGAAACCACATCAAGTTTTGTCATGTGTCTAGAGTTGACTCGATTCATTTTCGTTTCTGAAGAATACCCATTGAGGAAAATGACTCATTCCGTTCATTTTCGTTTCTGAAGAATATCCTTCGAGGGAAATGAATATCCCTGATTTTTCTTTTTCCTTCATTTCCGTTTATGAAGAATACCCATTGAGGAAAATGACTCATTCCGTTAATTTTCGTTTCTGAAGAATATCCATCGAGGGAAATGAATATTCTTGATTTTTCCTTCATTTCCGTTTCTGAAGAATACCCATTGAGGAAAATGACTCATTCCATTCATTTTCGTTTCTGAAGAATATCCATCGAGGGAAATGAATATTCTTGATTTTTCCTTCATTTCCGTTTCTGAAGAATACCCATTGAGGAAAATGACTCATTCCGTTCATTTTCGTTTCTGAAGAATATCCACCGAGGGAAAAGAATATTCTTGATTATTCGTTCATTTTCGTTTCTGAAGAATACCCATTGAGGAAAATGACTCATTCCGTTCATTTTCGTTTCTAAAGAATACCCATTGAGAAAAATGACTCATTCCGTTCATTTTCATTTCTGAAGAATATCCATCGAGGGAAATGAATATCCTTGATTTTTCCTTCATTTTCATTTTTAAAGATTGTCCGTTGAGAGAAACGACAGGATTATGCCTTGCATAATCTTTGATGGGGTATTCTACGCAAATAGATAAACACCCTAGATTCCATGCAAGACAATTATTTAACACAGCGTCACATACTGACTCCTACGAATAAATTTCAGGACGAAATTTCCTAAAGTAGGGGAGACTGTGACACCTATGCCTCTGCGATCATCAAACAAATACCAAATTTATGAAATATTGTGTTTCATACTTGGGATTTGTAAAAATACGTGTATTGTTTGCACATATCAATTCATGTTCGATTTCAAGCTTTAAATCTCTTTCTGGAAGGTTATACGCGCACTGATGCGTAAATATAACCAGTTTAATGCAACGAACACTCCGGAATAGTGAAATAGGCTTAACATACCTTAAATAACCTTTACATAAATTAGAAATAAGTTTTGGAGGGTTTGGTGTGGCGAAATCAAGTTTATTCACTTACAGGGACTAATTTCGACAAACTGCGAAAGTATGCCCTAAATATCCTTTACATAGCTTAGAAATAGGCTTTGAGGTGTTTGGTGCGCAAAGATAAACTTTCTTGATCAATAGGGACTAAAAGCGTCAAAAAGTAGTTTGCATTTTCGCGCATATCTTACGTTCTGAATACATCCGGACATCCAAAAATTTATGTAATCATTAAAATATTTTATTTTAGTGATTGGCTTGATAAAAATCCATTCGTCGCGTAATTTGGACCGTTTTTCGCATTCGTTCGTGTTTCGTCGTAATTAACAAAATAACGCAACCGTACGGTCAAACGAACCGACATCCGAGATATTTTTGAGTATGTTTCATGTTCCCTATACTTTAACTTCATTTTAGAGCCTTGAAATGGGATTAACGGGGCTTAAACGTGTCAAAAATGCATCAAAAACCATGTTTTGCACATTCAGGGACCAAAATTGACAATCTGCCATAGTTATCTTAGGAAGGGACCAAAATGGAAAATCTAATTTTCAGCTTGTTCCAGATGTTCCTCTCATTTTCACATGGTTTATAACTTACTATGGGCTATTTTTAAGGTGCCCATGGTTTTGCAAAACCATGGGTGCATGTGTACGGTCCAGATTTAAGCTCGGTTTTTTAGGAACGATCCTAACGGTCCTAGAAATCCTATAAATACCCATGCTCCTCATTGTTGCAACTCACACAATCTGATCTATTTGCTCTAAGTTGGGGCTTAGCACCTCATACCTGAGTAAGTTGGATCTAGATTTCCATTCTTGGACCTTTTGTAAGTCCTATTTCGTTCTTTTACCCGTTTTTAGCATGAAAGTCAAACTTTGTTTGACTTTCTGCATTGACCAGTTTATGGTCAACACGAAGTTCGTTTGAACTTCATAATGTGAGCGTAATCACGATGGTTTTAGTCTCTTATGACTATACCTACTGATTACAACGTTATCTAGGCATAGTGGCGAGTCGTAGTTTCATCCAAAATACGTATTCTTGCGTATTTTGTAACCAAATTACTTTTAGGTATCAAAACCATTTGTTTTGATACCAAACCTGTTTTCCAACCTCGTTAAACATGTTTTAACATGTTTAGTTCGTCACTTTAGGTTTAGTGCTTATGTAGGGTCGTAAGGCAAGCGGTCTAAACAACCGCTTATACTTTCGAACCCGACCCGTTTGGTCGATCATTAGGATCCGACCAAACACATTAGGTGACCATAGTTGCATAGGGAATAAACTTCCGATGTTATACCTTATGGTTACTTCGTTTAAGTAGTTGTATGATAGGTAGTTTATATGCCTTAGGTAAATTACCAAAATACCCTTTTTGGCGCATAAATTTATTTTAAGCATATGTAACATAATTTTTGATATCTAAACTGACTAAACAACAATATTAGACATATTAAGGCATATAATACTTGTCATAGGACTAGTTAGGCGTTCCGAACGCGTTTTACACGCGTTAAAGTGGCGTAAGCTACCTAAACGGGTCATAATGGGTCGTAAGCACTTAGGTTAGGTTTCATTTTAGTATGTAGGCTTTGTTAAACCATATTACATGAGTTCCTATACACATTTGGTTTACGAAACCTCATTCTATCCGATCTTCTGATTTAGGTCCGTTGATTTACATAATTACCTATATTAGGTGCCGTTTGATTCCGTGATCCCTCTAGCTTTGCTTGGTTGTTATTCAAGACTTCTAAGCAATCTCAAGTGAGTACATAGTCCCCTCTTTTACTATTTTTCAAACATTTTGGGGTGAAACACATGTGCCTACTTGTTACTTTCGTGTTTTCCATGTTTTCATATCATATACTTGCTATGTTCATTAGTACACTATTGGTACATGATTTCATTATGTTTTGCTATGTATGTTCACTTAACATGCTAGCACAATTGTTTTACGTTTTGAACCATTTGTAATCGTTGTATGTATATGAACCATTTGTAATCATTGGATGTATGTGAACCATTTGTAATCATTGGATTTATGTGAACCGTTCGTAACCATTTGATTTATGTGAACCATTTGTAACTGTTTGAACCATTGGGTTAGGGAAGTGACTAGGTAACGGGGCGGGTGTAATGTGTTAAAAGCATGGTGGATACGCCGCTAGTACTTCCTATATATAAGTGCTTTTAACACATTATATATCGTTGCGTTATCTAGATCACTTGGGTAAACGATTTTGAAACAATGTCACACAATTATGTTTTCTGAATAATATAAACCATACGAGTCTTATTTACGAGTTTCTACGAGATGTTTTACGATTTGATTTAATAAAACAAAATGTTTTGGAGTTAAGAATCATGGCTACGAGATTTTATAAATCATATCCAACTTGATTTGAGTTGGATAATTATGTTGCAATACTATACTTTTCAAAATAAGGTTTTTAAATAAGTATTGCAACATGTAAAACGAGCCATGAATCTGACACTCACATAAAACCTATGTACTCGCCGGCATTTTTATGCTGACGTATTTTCACATGTGTTTCAGGTACCATAGTTAATGATCTTTGATGACGATATTGATGCGTGCTCACATAGGAACGGACGAGGCCTTAGCGACTTAATAACTATTTATTCATGTTTTGTTTCTAATTCCAATGTAATGTAATACATTTAATTAAATAAAACGAAATTGTTTAATCCATGGTTGTGAAACAATGATTCTGTTACAACACTCCCCGACGTTTTCGCCACGTTTTGTTGTTTTACGTGGTCGGGGTGTGACAGCAAGTTCGTATCGTTGACACAAAACTTTTAATATAAACACACGCTCTAAAGTGAGATTCACTGCTTTTTCGCGAGCAGGCGTCCCGGGGGGACAAACAAACTACTATTCTTGGGAGGAATGCTTTTTCAATGTTTTGGTTTAATTTCAATGTTAATTGATAAACTCAACTTGTTCACTTCGTTAAGGAATCAGGTGAGACCCTAACCCTCAACCGTAGCAAGTTACCTATAGACCAAGTTCGTTAAACTCACGTCGTGGCCCAGAGATTTACCCGGGAACTGGGAGGACCTGATGATGCGCATGTATCCCTAGTCTTTTAAGAACAAACTTTCAACCATCATCTTAGAACAATGTAATTTAAATTTTCGGGAAGAAAATTCTTTCAACTAGGGGATGATGTGACAACCAGACTTAACAGGGTAAACACAAACCCTGTTAACTTAGGCTTTCACTTAGGCATTTCGTTTAAGTTCGGGTTAACCAAGTGTCTCAAATATTTCACATACATTCACGACACAATATTCTTGAGCAAATAGATATAATTTACGTGATATTCCTCGCGATGTGAAATAAGTATAAACTATGTGAATTTTTCATGTTATATGAATTACGTAACTTTACGTGCTACATGACTTTATGTGCTATGTGACTTACATGTTCATTTTGTGAGCTTTCATGAAACCACGTGTATTTACGTATAACAATAAGGTCATTAACGAATCTATAAATAGGAGCGTATCGTATATCTTAGGTTAAATTTCGAGGACGAAATTCCTGTAACATGGGGAGAATGTGACAACTCGTGCTCTCGACCCCAATCGGTAATTGACTATTATTGTTGGGATTGAACCCTACAGAGGAACAGTTGATTAAAGCCAAAACTGGATCAGAGAAGTGGATCCAGAATAAGCAGATGTTTGTATTCAATTCTCTCCCCTTGAAAGTGTTCTAACAACTGATGACCTCCATCCACTGTTCGTCTACAACTGCTGTCCTATAAAAACTTATCAAGTCTAAAGACTGACGAAGACTAAAGCACTGATGCTCAATCTACTGATATGGGTCAAGCACTGCTGAAGATATAAAGTCCTGCTGGAGTCACAACAGTGTAATGAGAAGCAGTAGTTTTAGTTTCATTTCTTGTAATGTATTGTAATCAGTAGTTAGCAAGCAGTACTTGTATAGAACAGTAGTTCTAGGTTGTTAGGAGGTTAGATGTCACTTTCATGGTGATGTCAGCCAAGATGCTTCAGTGGTTTGCTCGTGCCTATAAATAGAACAGTACCCTGTACTGTTCTATTAGCTTTTTCATCACTTGTCATTCTGTACGAACAAACTATTGTGAGCTCAGGCTGAGGGGGAGTTTGTAATACATGCATGCATTTGTAATTGAAGATTGAAATAAATTTAATAATTCGGTTCAAAGTTAAACATGTATGTTGAAAGCATTTCTCCTGTTTGATTGTGTGTGAAAGTTTTGTTTCCATCTTAATTCCGCTGCAATTCTGATTTCATCTTCATAATTGTTAAACAAAAACACAATCATAAGAAACTCAGATCCTAACAATTATTATTATTATTATTATTATTATTATTATTATTATTATTATTATTATTATTTAATAATAACCGCATCGAAAGGAACGTATCGCTTAAACAACTAACCCGAGCCAAACCTATTCACCATAAATATATATAATTTCCATTATATTGTTAATTAATCGGGCTAGTTCTTTAGATAAGACACATGGTATTTTTCGGATCCATACGCACGGGCCCAAGCCCAACCCAACCCACATACACCTCCTAAACCCTACCATATATATATATATATATTTATATATATATTCCTCTTATAATTCTCCCGAAGGAGAAACCCTAGCCCCATTGATCAACCTACTGCTTTCTCTCCTCTTTCCTTCGACGACCGGAGCCGGATTCCGGCCGGCACTCCGGCGTCGTTTCATCCAACGACACACCCACAACACCCCCAACCTCCCTTTCGCCTTAAACCGACAACCAGCCCCCATTTTTCCCTCAATTTAAATGGTAGGTCACCACCATCTAGTGGTGGTGCGCAGTGGCGGTGAACGGAGACGACCAGCGACGGCAGCCTCTTTGAAGTCAGAAAAGCAGCGGCCGAGGGAGAGAAAGTCTAGAGAGAGAGAGAGAGAGGTAGGACGGTGGCGGTGCGGTGGTGGTGTTACGGCTCTGGCAGTCGGCGCAGTAAGCCCCTTTCACTCCGGTTTGTAACTTCAGGCGATGGTTCCATCAAGACCGTGGTGGCGGTGGTTGTCTAAAGTAGCACCAGCTGGGGAGGCGGCATAATGGAGATTCTCTTTGGGTTTGAGTCATGGATTCGGTCTCGGTGAGAGGGGAAACAGCGGCAGCACACATAGTTACCCGTTCCATGCTTTCTCCGGATGTGGTTGGCCAACTTAGGACAAACACTTTATCTACCGAGCAAAGTAAAGGCGAGTTCACACTTTCTACAAGGCATGGGATTCCAGATAGTTTGGGAATGGGTTAACGTTTGATAAGGAAACATGCGTATTCTCCTTGGGTAGAATACGTACTCCCACCCTCTTAGGTGAAGGGTGACAACATTGAAACCTATGTGTTCTCCTTGGGTAGGACACGTACTCGCACCCTCTTATGTGAAGGGTGACAACATTGAATGACACTATACAAAACTCTATCATTAAGTTCCTCATTTCATATCGACTTAATCGCCGGGCCAATGGCGAACGGGTCATTAGTGGTTTGACAAGCCTCACACCGTGCCGCAGAGGACGGGCGTGGACTAATGGACTTGGGCACTAGTCAATGATGATAGACATTGACGCAGGGCATATAAACATAACTATAGTCAGTAGTCGATATGGTAACGGGTCTAGTGGGATACATGGGGATGTCCCCACTGAGTATGGTTTGGGAAACAATGAACTGGTTAACTCGTGGTTTTCGAAACAAAACTGTGGTTTTTGGAACAACGTTAAAATGGACAACCAACTGTGAACTCGCTCAACTTTGTTGTTGACTCGTTGTTACATGCCTTGCAGGTCGTTAGGTACTTAGTAGGAGCTTGCATGGGAGGTGTCGTTGTGGAGCATGGACCATTGAGTGTTCATGATAAACTTATGAACTTTTAAACTTATGTTTTGGGTTTTGAACTTTATGCTTCCGCTGATAACTTAACCTTTTGTTGAATTGTTTTGACACCAATTATATTGTTTGGTTTAGACTTTTATTTATTTAATTATATTGTTCAATATGATTGGTGGCTGGATCTTGGTCAGTCACGCTCCCTGCGGTGATACTCCGCTTGTGGATTTTAGGGGTGTGACATTATGTTTTAGAAAAGATTTACATATTTGACTCGAGTTTGACCAAGTTTGACCCGATGACCTGTTGGTGACCCATTAAGTGAATTAATCTTCGTTTATGATCACACAGTCATAATAAGCCAATAAAGTACATCACATTGCACGTATGATTCACATCTAAACTTTATTACCAATAAAGTTTCACTTTCTAGCAAGTTATGCATGGAATTCCAATTTCCATTATTCTACAAACCAACACCTCTAAACATGTTAATACATCCTAATTAACATATCAACATCTTTACACATCATCATGCACATCGAATTCATAAATCCTACGCGTCTAGGATAATAAAGTTTCTACTTTTAGAAAGGTATGATCTAACATGCGAGTTTTCATCACTCTATACTATAAAACACATTTACACATTCCATGTAACAAATTTCTCATAAGATTTGGTACTAGCAAGGAATCCTTTAAGTGGATATCATTATAGATCTTGGATTGACTAATATGTGAAATAGAAGGGAGTTACCATTTGCAAACATCACGCTAGCATCACCCATATAACAGGCGGGGTTATTGATAGGGGCAAATGGGTTTGCCATGTGGCTAGTTGCACATGTATCAGCGGTCTAGTCTAGATCTATGTTTTTCACATTACACTAAGCCAAAAAAAAAAGCTTTAGCCAAATCAAAATCAATAGCATTAGAGTGATAAGAAAAAAAAAAGAGATTAGGGCACTGATCTGCAAAGTTCCCATCAACATGGCACAATTAGCGTTGGGGAGGCCGAAGGCCCCTGCCACGACCGCACGACCCCTGGTTTCCCAGTAAATTTCGACCCTATGACCCATATAGGTAGGAGGCGAACAGGCAGTCTAAGAATTAAAAGCCACTGGCGGTAGGCTGGTTCCGTGAAGGGATCTTAGATCAGTTCGTGGGATTCAACCTGAATAAGGAGATCTCGAAACAGAGGGATCGGTTTGGAGTTACACACAACAATAGAGAAGGTGTTCGAATGGGGTGCCAAGACCATATAAGAACCAATGGGTTTTGTCCAGTTCATCAACCGGTTGCCTACTGCCGCCAACTGGTCACAGAGATGCTTAAGCTTACTTCCAAAATCTGAAACTAAAGAGGCCAATGACTTCAGCTATGGCTTCCTCAAACAAAGAGGCACTGTTGATCATAACAGCCTTTTGGTCTTTCGTAACCCATTTACCATATAGGGGAATTGGGACGGGTTTATTTTTATCAAGGGTTTCGTGTTCAGGTACGTTAACAATAGCATCCACCTAAGAGAGCAGGTCTTGGAATGAGAGGATTGGCCTGATTTGGCTTCGCCAATAGAGATAATTTATGGGTGTGAGTTTGATTGAGAGCACATGGAGAAGAGTGTTCAAGGAAATGTAATTTTTCGTTGTAGGGTGAGAAGAGGGGGAGATGCCATGGGAGAGGAAGAGAGGGGGACTTGAAGATTAAGGGTAAAGGAGGAAGAAGTATCGAAAGGAAGGGAAGAGGTCAAAATCTTCTGGCCTATGAAACCATGTGAGGATTTCACTGAATGTCTTGCCTCTAATGTGAGGCAAGGGGATAACATATAATGAATGAAGTTACAATTTGGTACAAGGTAAATTGTGTAATGACAAATACGATTATATAACTATAACATTTTACAACTCACATAAACAGTAGGTGAATCTAATTGGTTGGTGGCTGCACGTGGCATCTATTAGCGAACTGTTCTTTTGTGTTTTCCAGATTGCATATATAGGATCAAGATCAAAGGAAAACTCCCCCGAGTTGTGAAAACATAGAGAATTCGGCCTTCCCGTGCGAGTTTTCCCCTATTTTTTCACACCCCATAGATTAAAACGTTTAAAAGGACTGCCATAAAAAAAATTTGAAGTGGTGTTTTTCAGCCCCCTTACAGCAGCTGTAAAAAGCTGATGACATAACCATGACTTCACTTTTTACAGCATTTACGGCTGTCGTAAATGAAAAAAAAAAACAAGTTTTTTTTGGAAAAGTTGATTTTTTAAGATTTTTGGTAAAAACAAAATTAAAAAAACCTCTCTTAAGGCCGAGTTCTCTAAGTTCTCACAACTCATATAAGTTTTCATTTTACATTAACCCTAGTGTATTTGTGAACTGGGTGAACAAATTCTGGGCATTGGTTTACATCATTTAATCGTAAATACACTAATGTATTTTCATTATCAAATCCTAGCCATTGATTTACATTTGTGTATTGATAATTAAGGGCTAGGATTAGTTCACTATCAAGGGGGTTGTTCACATATGAACTTAACCCTATATGTATGTGTATATATATATAGAAAAAGTGTATCGTACAATAGGGCTTATTGTACGAGCGTACGCGATTGTGAAATTGAATGTTACAAAAAAAGCGTTGATGAAATCGCATGTTGGAAAGTTTGATGAAATCGCATGGTATGGAATTCAAATTCGCATGTTGTTTTGTTTGACAAAATCACATGTTAAAGATTGAATTCGCACCAGATCGTACGGCTGGGATGATCGCGTACGTAATGTAGGATAAGGGCTTTTGTACGTTAACCGGCCTCTATATATATATATAGTGAAAGTGTAAAATACAATATTACTTAAAGTATGAGCGTACGCTGTGAAATTATGCATGTTGTAAAATTTAAAACCCTAATCACGCATGTTATACTTATGTAATGTAGCATGTTATGGTTTTCAACATGCGTGATTATGGTTTTCAACATGCGTAATTAGGGTTTTGAGTTTTAAAACGTGTGTAATTTTACAACGTACGCTCGTACGTTAAGAAATATTATACGTTAACCGGTCTCTCTCTATATAGCTAACTGGAATTATAAAGAAAATTAAAGTATGGTGTGGTGGTTGTTGTGCTAGTATCTAAGTCAAAATAATCTGGACTCAGACCCTGTCATGCTCTTTCTTTTATTTTATTTTTTTAAATTTATTTCATAACAAATTTGGGAATCTAGTCCCCCGCAACTAAACCAACAATGGCGGAGGCTTCCCCTTCACCGGATTTCTTCTCCCAAAATTGGTTAATAGACAAGAGGTATAGGTTTGTGCGCTTTGACAACGGATTAAGTCAGCAATAACCGGATGATGTCGATGATTCAGGATGGCTTCCGGCAACTTACAACAATAACAAATGCGTAAGGCTTCCCCTTCACCGGATTTCTTCCCCCAAATTCGGTTAATAGATAAGGGGTATAGGTTTGTGCGCTGTGACAACGAATTAAGTCAGCAATAACAGGACTATATTAATGATTCGGTGTTCGGATGGTTTCCGACAACTTACAACAATAACAATTGCGTAATGAATCGAACCGACACCGACTAAATTCTAGCTGCAACGCACGAGGATTTTTACTAGTTACAAACAATAATATAATAGCTATTGGTGTCTAACAGTAACTAGTCTTTTTGTAGCTTATAGAAGTGTTAAACATAATTGTAAAATAATGGAAACTAGTAGGTTTTTCCCCGCGTTATGCGGCAGTAACTCATATATTATCAGTTCGGTTGGGTTCGTTTCAATACCGACACTCGTTATAGTAACTGAAAGAGAAAACTAAAGAAATAAAGTCGGGATATGCTCAAAAGGATATCGACACATCTTTTATATCAATCAAAAACCTTAAAAACGAATACTGGTTTCTAATATTGCCGATACCAGTACCGATGTTATTTGGTCGAAATCGATTAGATGCGTCACATATCGAGACTCGTATAGTTTACAATAAAAAAATACATTTTTAATATTGCTATCGGCACTCGTATAATATATAATACAAAAAATATGTTGTTTTGAATACAAAAAAAAAAGTAAATACTATACATCGTCGGTTCCGGTTCTATTTGTTTTGATAGCGGCACGATATCAATTTTCATGAAAAACTGTACCACAATGTTTAAAAAGTATAGTTACGTAGTTAGATTAAAAAAACTAACATGAGCAAGGTATTAAAAATAAACTAAATGATAAATAATCTTTTATCAAAAAACTCAAAAAGAATATTTAAAAAATTCAAAACACTATTCATCGCTAATTTAAATTAATATGTATAACTAGTCTTAACACCCCCGCGTTGCGGTGCGGGGGGCGTAAAATCATGACACCAACGTTATGGGGCGTAAGGGCGTAAATACCATGCTTAAGTAGCAACCGAAAGACGACCAAAACCTGAAAAAAAGAATAAAATATAAATATAAATTTCTAATACCAGGTGACTCACGTGACGAAAACGTAGATGAAATCGAATTTATACCAACATGTATTAAAAAGGAGTGGGAGTAAAAAAACATGAGGGACCAAAAGTGATCACTAAATACAATGCTAAATAGCAAACAAATAATAACCAAATTCAGGAAAAAACATAAACAGAAACTAATAAAAAAACTAAACTCATTTATTTTTTATGACAAAACTATAATAAAAAAACTAAAGTTTCTTTTACAAAAAATAAAAAATTTTGAAATCTACTATGCAATAAAAAAACCACAAAAGAGAACTAAAAAACAAAAGAGTCACTGTTCGTAATGTTAAGAATGAATATGAATATGAATATGAATATGAATATGAATATGAATATGAATATGAATTATGAATATAAATATGTATAATATAATTAATATGTATAATATAATATAAAGCTACCTTCAATCCTTCATCGTATTTCTGTAAGCTTATAGAAAAAAACTTTGTAGGTTGTTTATTTTTTATTTTTTTATAATTGTAATATGGATATTTTTTTAGCATTATTTAATTAAATTTTATTTTCCGCTTATAACTTTTAATATACAAATTTTATAAATTTTAAAATATGTCATTGACGTGCCTATTTTTATATATGTCTATATATAAATTTACTTAAAACCGAGTTGTGATCAGTAGCAATGTACAAGTGACCGAAGAAAAAACATACATTTTTTATAACTTATCGTTTTCGTTTTTATAGTAATAATATAATTTTACGTTTTATAAAATTTCGAATATACTGCTGCGATTTGATAAAAGTTTTGTTCGAACGGGTCAACTATATATAGTTGATATTTTTGTTCTTTATCGTCACGAATGAAAAGATATCAACCAAACAACATCAGTGTTGGTACCGTATTCGTTTTTATGGTTTTTGCGACGTTACGGTATAAAATCGTTGAATACAAAGTTGTATTTGTAATAGAGAATTTTTTGTATCGCAAGTAATATCGAGTGTCGATACCATACCGCTACCGCGACGAAATGAACCAATACTGACAAACAACACTGAAACCGGTACTGGTATTTTTTTAGTTTCTATTGTCGATTGCTATACAGAGTATCGGTACCGTACTGGTATTGTAATGAAGCAAACTGATACTGACCGAAAGCCCGCCACACAGCACAAGAATGTCGCGCTACTTATAACTATACCTATAAACGGATCATAAAGGCTTGTAAAATTTACAAAGTATTTTTTTAATATTTACTTATTTATGAAAAACATTGTCAAAAAATAACTAATACAAATTTTCTTTTAGATTTCTTTAAACAATACCAAAAATTACAAAACGTTTATGAATTATACAATCTTGTTAATAGTTAAAAAGAATTTACTAACCTAAAGTTTTTGAAATTAAAATTATTCATATATTCCCATAATACATTTATGATAGCTATCTTTTATGCCTTCATCACAATCATGATAGCTTTCCTTTGAAAATTTTGCTACTTAAGTTTATGCATACACAATGTTTATCTGCATTATGGGCTTGAGTGCTTGACCTCCCCATCCCAGATGAGTATTTCGAATCTTTTTCACCTTTCACTCACTTTATCTATAGCCATTCATTTGAAGCTAAATCATAAATCAAGCCGTTTATATATAATAATATTGTATAAACCAAGCAAAACAAAGCAATAATATAACCAGTGTATATGAAGGCTCTAGCTTCTTATGATAATATCGATTGAAAAACGAATTCACATACTATATTTACTAAATAAAGGAGAAATGTGCTTTCGCTCATGGATGTATTCACATGTACTGATGTACATCAGGCTTAATATCGATCGACTAAAGTACAGTATTCACCACCACACCAACTTCGAAAAAAACAATGTCCCATGCATGTAGTGAAGTGTTAAAGTTCTTGATGTGATACCATCAAAGACATTAGCTTAAATTTGTTCCCTGGTGTTGCTAAGTTTAAAGAAAGCACCAGGTGCCTTGTCTGCCAATGCTCTTTATTAAACCGAAGTAACAATTATCACAAATACATTATCATGAGGATTCACTCAAAGCCAATAACAATTGACAAACAATTTCACCAACAGACAGAAACCAAAAGCTACCACAAATCTCTATTTTTTGTTACAACCATAGTTTCCACAGTTCGAAAACTTTCTTTAATCGACGAAAGCTTAATGACGGAAAAATCCGTCGTTGATTACCATTGGATTATGGATGAATCCTACAATATGTTGGGTTAATCGGTTGTTTTATGGGTCACGGGTCGGCACGTTATCGGGTGAGGATTCAACGGGTCGAACGGGTTACGTGTTTACTCGGGTTTGTTCGCGGGTTACACGAGTTACAGGTCATGCAACTGGGTCATGCATGCTAGAATAATTAAATAATATTATGTTGGTTTGAGTTTGAAAAAGTATGTACCTAGTTGTCCTAGTTTGTAGGAAATTGCCGAGTCTTATGTTTAGTGGCTAGTTTTTAGGATAGAATGTTATTTTATTCTTTTACTTTATTCGCATGCGCAGTTCTTGTTTGTAAGGCTATATATAGCTATTGAACTGTAATGTATATTAATTCTGTGTAATTTACAAGAAGAGAATGAGCCAATATATAGTTGTACAGAGGAGATATTACAGGAGGAATTACAGCCCTAAAGGCACAATCTTTGACTATTAATTAAGGTAGGGTATTATTGTGATTGAGAGAATTATGTGCAGAATTATGTGATGTAGAATCTTGATGATTTGGTGTAGAATCAGTATCCTTGACACGCCCCCGCAAGATGGAGGCTCCATTGGAGACTCCAATCTTGGACCGAAATTTGATAAAAAGCCGTCTAGCAAGCGGTTTGGTGAGAGTATCCGCGGGTTGATCTTCGGAGTTGATATGATAGACCTTTAGTAAGCCAGCCGCTACCTTTTCCCGAACAAAATGATAATCGAGTGCCACATGCTTCATTCTTGAGTGATACACCGGATTGGCGCAAAGGTATGTGGCTCCCATGTTGTCACAGTAAAGTTTTGGTGGCGAAGCGGGTTTGATTTGAAGCTCTTGTAGAAGATTTTCTACCCATGTGACTTCGGCCGCGGCATTTGCTAAAGCTTTATATTCGGCTTCTATGGAGGACCTCGAGACTGTTTTTTGTCTAGTTGACTTCCAAGAGACAATGTTTGACCCAAGATATATAAGATAGGCCGAGGTGGACCGTCCCCCATCATTGATGCCTCCCCAATCAGAGTCGGCAAAGGCCGTTATAGATATTGGTTGTCTTCGATTTAGAAATAAGCCATAATGGATGGTACCCTTTAAATACCGCATGACTCGCTTTAATGCTTGCATGTGTTTAGTCGTAGGTGCATGCATGTATTGAGACAACTTGTTAACCGCAAAGCAAACATCCGGTCTAGTGAATGCAAGGTATTGAAGGGAGCCAATAATTTTTCTATAAGAGGTTGGATCAATGCGAGAAGAACCATCATCCGGGTAGAGTGGTTCGGATGAGCTTAGAGGAGTGACAACATCCTTTGCACCATCCATGTGAAAGTTGGTGAGAAGGTCATTAATGTGCCTATGTTGCGAAAGAAAGATGCCATGATTGGTAGGAATTACTTCAATGCCCAAGAAGTGGTGGAGTTCGCCTAGGTCCTTGAGAGAGAACCGTTGAGATAGAAGTGTCACAAAGGTGTCTATGAAACTTGTGCAATTGCCTGTCAAAACAATGTCATCAACATATACAAGAAAATACATAATTTTTCCTTTTTGATTGTAGATAAAAAGCGAGGCATCCGAATGAGATTTTTTGAAGCCATAGTGTAAGAGGAACGTTTTAAGTTCCAAGTACCATGCCCTTGGTGCTTGTTTGAGACCATAGAGAGACTTTCGGAGCTTACACACATGGTTGGGAAACTGTTCGTTTTTATACCCCGGTGGTTGGATCATGTAAACATCTTCATGTAAAGTACCATAGAGAGCTAAGGAGAGAACAACACGAATGGTGACCGGCTTAGTGACCGGGCTAAATGTTTCAAAGAAATCTTTCCCTGGTTGTTGGTGAAAGCCCTTGGCCACTAGACGTGCTTTATACTTATCAATGGACCCGTCTGTTTTCCTTTTAACTCGAAAAACCCATTTGCAACCAATGGGTTGGTGTGAGGAGGGCGGAACTAGTTCCCAAGTGTGGTTGTGAAGAAGAGCATTGTACTCGTCATCCATTGCTTTTCTCCATAATGGATCTTTGAATGCTTGGGAAACACATGTAGGTTCGAGTGTGGAAGGGATGGGATGAATGGTGGTGTGATTAACAAAGTTGGTACCATAGTATTTGGGGTTTGGTTTACGAGTTCGAGGTGGTGGGGTTGGGTTTGATGGTGGAGATAAGTTGGCAGTGGGTGTGGAGGGAGTGGGTGTGGGTGTGGAGGGAGATGGTGAATTGATGTTGTGAGTAACGGATGTGGGTGAGGTGGTGTGAAGGGGATCGATGTGTAGGGAAGTGGGGTGAGGCGAAGTGGGGTTGGTCGGATGGACGACAGGTGTGGTTTGGGGCTGGTTGGTGTCGTTAGGGTGCCCAGTAGGGGCTGGTATGTGCGGTTGGTTAGGTTGAGTGAAAGTATGGTCGGGTTATGTGAGCGGGAGAGGGAGGTGTTGTATGGATATTTGTGGGAGTAGTCGGCATAAAGAGATGAGACTGTGTGGGTTGAGGAGTGAGTGTAGGGTCAGTAGATAATGGTGATGGAGGTGAGTAATCTAAGAAGTCATCAATGGGAAGTGGGAAAGTGGGATTAGCATGTGGATTGCGAGTGGGAAAAATATGGGGTACGAATTGAACATGACGTGAGTGATATAGGCATTTGGTAGAGATGTCTAGACATTTGTAGGCTGACTTGGAACTGGAGTAGCCAATGAAGATACATCTTGATGATTTTGGGTGTAGTTTTGAAGCTGAGTATGGTTTTAACCATGGATAGCAAAGACAACCGAATGGTTTTAATTAAGTGTAATTTGGTGGAGAATGATGCAACATTTCGTAAGGAGTTTTGTGATTGAGGATAGGTGTGGGTAGTCGATTAATTAGGTAGACCGCCGTTTGAAAGGCGTGAGACCAATAAGAGAGAGGTAGACCGGCATAATGTAATAGGGCTAGCCCGGTTTCCACTATGTGCCGATGACGTCTTTCGGCGGTACCATTTTGTTCGGGTGTGTGTGGTGGGGTAGTGAAGTGAGAGATACCCATGGATTGAAACATGGATATTAAGGCTTGGTATTCGCCGCCGTTATCCGAGAAAACGGATATGATGGGAGTTTGAAAGTAGTGTTCAACCATTTTTTTGAAACGTGGGAATAAAACGGAGACGTCTGATTTATGCCGCATTGGGTAGAGCCATACATATTTTGTATGGAAATCGACAAAGTTGATGTAATATTGATAGCCATCAATCGACTTTTGTGTTGGTCCCCAAACATCTGTATAAATAAGTTGCAAGGGTTTGGTAGTCACAAATGAATTGTTACTAAAAGGAAGTTTATGACTTTTATTTAGAGAACATGACTCACAATGAAATTTAGAGTTTGACAATTTATTAAAAGGAAAACCAAGACACTTTGACATGGACTTGAAAATCTTGATGGATGGATGACCAAGGCAGTGGTGCCAATCATGAGAGGTGGAGGTGGAGACCGTGTTTATTTGTGAGAAGGATGGAGTGGGTGCATAGTACACATCATTGTCGTTCACTCCCTGAAGTAGAGGCGCCCCCGTGATTAGATCCTTCACAAAAAAACAAGAGGGAAAAAATTCGACAGAAACTTTGTTAGTTTTGCATAATTTTGCAACCGAAACTAAGTTACGTTGTAATGTAGGAACACATAAAACACATGAAAGAGTGAGTGGACGAGAAAGTGTAGGGATTTTAGAATCCCCAATGTGGGTGATTTTTAAATTCGTACCGTCACCAAGTAAGATTTCATCGGGTCCCCCATATTCCCGAGGAGTTTGGACATGAGATTGATTCAAGACAGCATGATCAGATGCACCGGTGTCAAAGATCCAAGATGGTGAAACCATGTTTGCATTTGTGGTAGTGGTATTGATTGTGGGCCCAGTGTTGGTGGTTATGTTATTGTCACGAAGAAACCGAGCAAGCTTACGACATTCTTTAGTGTCATGACCATTTAAAGAGCAAAATTGGCAATAAGAATTAGCTCGGTAGGATCGATTACCAGTATGATTGTTTTGGGATCTTGACCATTGTGAGCGAGAGTTCCTTGGACCATTACGAGACCCGTGATTGGGCCGTGAGTTCGGGCCATAGGATTCATTGGGTCGGTTAGGATTGGTAGATCCATTACGTGAGGCGTAAGTATAGTTAGCAGTGATAATTTCTGGTAAGGCTACCTCATATTGCTTCAAGTGGGTCTCATAGTCCACCAGTTTATCATGCAATTCAGAGTAGGTAATGGCTGTATCTCATGCTTTGATGGCAGCAACAATTGGTTTGAAGGAGTCACCGAGTTGATTGACGATGTGAATCATAAGATCCTCATCTTTGATAGGGTTTTGGGCAAGGGCCAGGTCATCCGCAATAGTCCGCATTTCGCGTAGGTAGTCAGCAATATTACGGGTTCCTCTTTGGGTTGGTGGAAAGCTTTGATTTCAAAGAGATTATGCGTGAGCGGGAGACATTAGCATAGGTGGTATTGAGCCTAGTCCAAGCCTCGCGGGATGTGTCAGCAGAGGCGAGTAGAGGCTGAATTGCGTCGGTGCAGCTGCCGAGGATGGCGCTGAACAAGATCTGGTCTTGTCGGTACCAGGCGGCATAGTCGGCACTGGTGTTAGTCGGAGGAGTCGACGAGCCATCGATAAAATGCTGCAAATCAAGGCCGGTTAGGGTGGAAAGAACATGCTTTCGCCAAACAGGGAAGTTGGAGGGTGTGAGTTTGATTGTCAAATGGGTTGCAGCAGTGAGATGAACGATGGCTGGGATTGTTGCTGTTTTGTCTCCCATTTGAGGCTGTGAAGAAAAAAAAGGATCGAGGTGAAAAAAAAATAGGTCGGTGGAGGGCTGGGATATGGGATCGGAAATTTTCCTCAGTGGAGGTATTATGCTCTTGATACCATATTGAACAGTAATGTATATTAATTCTGTGTAATTTACAAGAAGAGAATGAGCCAATATATAGTTGTACAGAGGAGATATTAAAGGAGGAATTACAGCCCTAAAGGCACAATCTTTAACTATTAATTAAGGTAGGGTATTATTGTGATTGAGAGAATTATGTGCAGAATTATGTGATGTAGAATCTTGATGATTTGGTGTAGAATCAGTATCCTTGACAATAGCCAGGTGTTTTATTAATATATGCAACCCTTTTCATCGAATACGTGAGTTCTGTGTGTTGAGTGAGGGACCTGAACCAACATTTGGTATCAGAGCCTAGGGCTCGTGAAAACGGAGAAGGCGGTTTGAGAGTCGGTTTCGAGAAAGGGGTGTAGCCCGTCGCTGCGGGGCAAACGCAGCAGGAAGAAACCGAGTTTCGGTAGTTATTCTTCGTAGCCTATTTTCGGGTTTTCAAAACAGGGTATTTGCGGGTGTTTCAGGACAGCAGGTGGCTGTTCGGGACTGGTTGCAGCGTTAGACGGAAACAGAAAGATGTTTCGGGTCAACCGTTGTTGTGGTAGACGTACCGGTTTAGACAACGGGGTGATTGACATCAGTTTTCAGTGCTGTTTCGGGACTATTATACAGTAGAAGGCGGAGGGTGTTCGTGTCAGTCGTTGTCGCGGGTGAAGTACCGGTTTGGACGACGGGGGGTGACGGGTGAACACCGGTGTGTTCCGTGGCTGTAAGTGGTGATCAAAGAAAGACGATTCAGGGCTGTTTTGATTGATGGTTGCGGGTTTGCGCAGCGGGTGTACAACCAGTAACAACATTAGAAGTGAGAACGAGTGCCTTGATCGTGTTGTTTCGTGAAAAGAGGAGACCGACGTGTTGCGTGAAAAACGGGCGTAAGGGATCCGTCAAAGTAGGTGGCTTTGGATTCGGTTCGTTTAGCAGTTGAAAGAAAACGTTATAAGCGGGTGGTTTGTTTTCTTGGCCGGTGGAGAGGCTTCTTGGAACAAGTTTGATCGGGAAAAGGTACGGGTGTCAAGATAATGGCGTTGGAGTTCAAATCGGGTGACTCGGATGTGACCGGGTAAAGGTCGTTGATCCGTGATGAGTCAAGATGTTAGTGAACGTTTCCAACGTGAAGCCATGTGAGATGTTAAAAGTGTAGTGAGGTTTTATTTGGGTTGAACCGAGAAGGCTTTGGACATGATCAAGGTGGAGATCGGGAGTCCGGTAGAAGTCGAGATGGTTCGGAAAAAAAGGGTGATTCGGTGCTGCGGTGACGGGTGTGAACAAACCGATTAAGGGGGTGATTGTTGGGTTAATCGGTTGTTTTATGGGTCACGGATCGGCACGTTATCGGGTGAGGATTCAACGGGTCGAACGGGTTACGTGTTTACTCGGGTTTGTTCGCGGGTTACACGAGTTACGGGTCATGCAACTGGGTCATGCATGCTAGAATAATTAAATAATATTATGTTGGTTTGAGTTTGAAAAAGTATGTACCTAGTTATCCTAGTTTGTAGGAAATTGCCGAGTCTTATGTTTAGTGGCTAGTTTTTAGGATAGAATGTTATTTTATTCTTTTACTTTATTCGCATGTGCAGTTCTTGTTTGTAAGGCTATATATAGCCAGGTGTTTTATTAATATATGCAACCCTTTTCATCGAATACGTGAGTTCTGTGTGTTGAGTGAGGGACCTGAACCAACAAATCCTACAATATAAAAAATAATAATTTTTAATTATGGTCAGAAAATTAGTCGAAGATTACTTTACTAATTGATCCGCAAAATCCCAAGCCTTGATGCACCAAGGCATGAAATACATCCAACTCACTAAGCACATCATCATATCTTTGAGATGTTTCATTGATTGCTACAGTGTTAATTGCTTGTTAATTGTTGCAAGAATCCAAAGACATTTCCCAACCGGAATTCAGTTTATACATGAGTGCTACTTCAAGTTCAAATCTTTCCTCGTATCACATACTTTGTTGGGTTATTCGGTTTGTTTGCGGGTCACACGAGCCGACGTGTTATTGGGTCACGGGTACGAATCAAGCAAAGTTAGTCTTGGTTCAACTTTGCATGAAGTAAAGCATGAGTCACAAGGGTTCACCTGACATTCACATGGCTGGAACTTGATGAGTAATAGATTTAATTATGCTAGTTTAGTTTATTTAATAGTTCGTAAGTCAGAATTGGCATATTCTAATTTGACCGGATTTTATGGAGGTGAACGTTGAGGAGTGGGTCATTAGTGTACCGGTTCTCTAGGAGTACTAGTAGTTTCATTGGTTGGAATTGTCAATTTCGATAATATCATTCCATCTTTACCTTGTGTATATTCACATTCAAGTTTACACAATTGTGAGTTTGTGTTGAGTGTGTTTATTGGGGCCTGAACCAACATTTGGTATCAGAGCCTGGGGCTTGAGAAGATCGGAGGAAGCCTCCGCCGGCGGCGGCTGTGTTGGTTGGTGGAGGGCAGGAGTGAAAGAAGGTGACGAAGGTTCGAGACGGCAGGTGGCTGTTTTCGGATCGTTTAACAGCAGAAGACGGACGCGTTAAGGTGTTTTGGTCAGCCGTTGTTGTGGTAGACGTACCGGTTAAGACGACGGGGTGACCAGTGATAAACACTTGTGTTCGGTGGCTGTTAGTGGTGATTAAAGCAGGAGAAAGAAGGGCTGTTTGGGACTGATTAACAGCGGAAGACGAAGACGTTATGGTGTTCGGGTCAACCGTTGTTGCGGGTAAGAACCGGTTGAGATGACGGGGGTGACCGTGATGAACATCGGTGTTCGTGGCTGTTAGCGATGTTCAAAGGAAGAAGATACTAGGCTGTTCGGTTGTTAGTTGCGGGTTTGCCCGGCTGGTATACAACCGGTGATAACAATAGATGGTGAGAACGGTTGCCTTGATCGGTTGTTCGTGATAAGAGGAGACCGGCGTAGTGCGTGAAAAGCGGGCAGAATGGATCCGTCAAAGCAGGTGGCTTTGGATTCGTCTCGTTTGGCAAGGAGAAAACGGAAGAAGCGGGTGGCTTGTTTTCTTTGTCGGTGGAGAGCCTCTTGAACAAAGGTGATCAGAAAAAGGTAAAGAATGGAGAAAACACGGTGACATTATGGCGTTGGAGTTCAATCGGGTGGCTTTGGATGTGACCGGGGAGAGGTCGTTGAACCGTGATAAGTCGTGATGTTAGTGAACGGTTTCCAACGTGATGCCATGTGAGATGTTACAAGTGTAGTGAGTATTTGTTCGGGTTGAACCGAGAAGGCTTTGACCGTGGTTGAGGTCGGGTGTCTAGAAGAAGTTGAGATGGTTTGATAAGAGACGGTGACTCGGGTGTCGTGAACAAGTGGTGTGGTGAACAAGTGGTGTGAACAAACCGATTAACGGTGAGATTATGGCGTTGGAGTTCAATCGGGTGGCTTTGGATGTGACCGGGGAGAGGTCGTTGATCCGTGATAAGTCGTGATGTTAGTGCACGGTTTCCAACGTGATGCCATGTGAGATGTTACAAGTGTAGTGAGTTTTTGTTCGGGTTGAACCGAGAAGGCTTTGGGCGTGACAATGATTGAGGTCGGGTGTCCAGAAGAAGTTGAGATGGTTCGATAGGAGACGGTGACTCGGGTGTCGTGAACGAGTGGTGTCAACAAACCGACTAAGGGGGTGATTGTTGGGTTATTCGGTTTGTTTGCGGGTCACACGAGCCGACGTGTTATTGGGTCACGGGTACGAATCAAGCAAAGTTAGTCTTGGTTCAAGTTTGCATGAAGTAAAGCATGAGTCACATGAGGGTTCACGTGACATTTGCATGGCTGGAACTTGATGAGTAATAGATTTAATTATGCTTTTAGTTTAGTTTATTTAATAGTTCGTAAGTCAGAATTGGCATATTCTAATTTGACCGGATTTTATGGAGGTGAACGTTGAGGAGTGGGTCATTAGTGTACCGGTTCTCTAGGAGTACTAGTAGTTTCATGGGTTGGAATTGTCAATTTCGATAATATCATTCCATCTTTACCTTCTGTATAATCACATTCAAGTTTACACAATTGTGAGTTTGTGTTGAGTGTGTTTATTGGGGCCTAAACCAACATACTTTGGCTTCTCGTCCATACCCTCCCTCCTCTATATTGGTCGCCTTTACTCCATCTCTCTTTCACTTTTACGTCCGTAAGATCTATGATTCTATGGATACCATTACAGATGCTCTTCGTAGGTGAACACATCTATTCACACACTTTCATTTTATTTGTACGTCAATATGTTGTATGAATGTGTCAAGAAATTGTATAATGTGACTAATTAGCTATTATTATACTTATTCAGTTTTCTAAGTCATGATTAATATACCATAAAAGGTGATTTATATATTAGAAATTAACCTCATTGAGGAACATAATTATACATCACACATATACGTTCTAAGATGTACAAGTCATCTTAATTCTAGAAAAAGAAAACTATTATATTTTTACTTTTATATAATCAGTTGTATGGACCGGGATCGGCATAACCGTCATTATAGCGTGAGAGTGATGTCATGATAAGTCCCACGAATTAATGGGGAGTGCTAGTGGCATAGCTATCATCAAATCCTCGGTTAAGGAATTGTAGAAAACAAAACAAAACAAATATTTTGAAGGAAAGAAGTCCTAAAAAGGTTAAACAAAGTGTGTCATGGGGACCAAAGTTGCCACGCGTGTGACCACAATATGCATTCCAAAATTTTAATAAAAAAATAAAGATTGTGATTAACTTTTTATTAAAACTAGCAGAACTTGCTCGTGTGATGCGGTGGGAAGTCGGTCTATATCGTATCGGTTCTTTACATAAGGGAATCTGGTAGGTACCATTTCGGTTTGTTACGGTATCGATAGGTACAGACACTCAGTTTAAAGTCATGATATCCAAAATAACTATACCGGTACCAATGCTTGTATAGATTCGACGTATCACGTTACGCTATAGGTATGAAACTGACACTCAGTATTTGTCCAAAATAACTATACCGGTACCTGTATCGATTCAACGCATCATGATACTATTTGGATAAAACTCGTTCTTCAATAAAGTTTAAACAGGAATGGCGAGAAAAAAAATTAAACCGAATCACGTATTCACCTTTATAAAAAAGATAAAGAAGGCGAGTTATTGGATAAAAAATCTTAGTATATTAATAAATGAAAATCTTTTTTAGACACATGTCACTTCCTGGTGTTTTCTCACCTTATTTTCCTATTTATCTCTCATATTAAATAATAATATTATCTTACTATATTAATAAATGAAAATTCTTTTAGACACGTGTCACTTCTTGGCGCTTTCTCTCCTTATTTTCTTATTTATCTCTCATATTAAATAATAATAATAATTTTAAACAAAAATATTAGAAAAGAATAAATATTTAGATAAGAGTGAACATTTGTTTTTATTATGAACATAATAAATAATAATAATAATTTTAAACAAAAAATTAGATAAGAATATAAATGTTTATTTTTATTATGATCATATTAAATAATAATAATAATAATAATAATAATAATAATTTTAAACAAAAAATTAGTTAAGAATACATGTTTAACAAAACAAAATGTTATAATAAGTAAATAGTACATTAAAGTTCATTTTTAAAAGATAAATCTATAATAAGTAAATAGTACATTAATATTCGTTTTTAAAAGATAAATCTTGATGATTGTTTGTATTAACATATGACATTATATTTTATTCAATACGTACAATATACGAGTTTATTTAAAAATATTTTTTTTATTATTTATTATATAAAATTATATTTATTCAACTCGTGTAATACACGAGGTTTTAACCTAGTAAATTAATAAAACAAAATGGGTTAGAAGCATATATATTTTAAAGTATATACTTATACCAGTTTCAATAATACCGAAACCGATATTTATGTCGCTTGGTCGGCACTGATTTCGTTCGTCACAGTACCATTATAACGACACTTGATCTAGCCTGCAATACAAAAAAAGACTATTTCCAACGAAGACCCGTTTAAAATAATATTCATAAAATCAAACACAGTTATGTAAACGAGTTTTTGGACCCGTGCGTTGCGACGGAACCATTAAAACGAACAAAATAGACGTAGAAATGAGAGCCACACACACGTTGCAGAGTGTTGCATATAACATTATCAAAGAAAAGAATCACGAAATTGAAACGATAACAAAATCCACGTAGAAAAGGAAATAAAAACGCTAAAAAAATTAATGACTATAATTAATAATAAGAATGACGGTTTTAATAATAGTGTGTTTGAATTTATAAACTTATTACACAATGCAATCACTGAAGCCCCATTGTATGAAAATTATCTACTTTATACACTTTCTTACAAAATTGTTCTACCGAAAAGGGTGCCAAATTCAAGATTATCATCATATGATTTTTGAACAAAATCACATAATATAAAAAGATTTATTATGTTGACTAAGACTTTTTGCAATAGCTTGAAATATAACAAATGCAGAAGTAGGTTAATAAGTGAAAAGAACACAGTTGATATGAAACAGAAGAACTATTTCATGTGCAAGAAGAGATATATTTACCGCCATATTTACTTGGGAGAAAGTTAGGTAGCAAGAAAACATACCATAAATAGCAGTGTACATCATTTCCTCCCCAAGTAGACCAAAAAAAACCATGAATTTCGTAACTGGAAACTGAAAATTAAGGCTTGCAGGTTCGTCTTTTGTGGGAGAGAGATGAAAATGGAGGAAGTGCTTTGGAGAAGCGGCGTCGTGTCACTGGTTGAACTCCGATTGGGTGGGTTTACTCCTCAATTAGACAATGAGGCGAAATAATCCGAACTATTGTGTTAGCTGGAATGAAGTGCTAATACAATCAGATCGTCATCAGAAACAAATGAAGATGAGACACGTGTTTGAAGTCTCCCGATATGTAGAATGAGAGTAAACAATAAAAACAAAGCTCTGCATTGAATGTTAGTAAAGAAAGCATAAGTAGTTATACAAAATTAAACAGTAAAAAGTAGACTGATGAGCAATTTGATAAATAATATAGGGGAAATATAGTTTTTTAAGCCAATGAATCTAAGTTATCAAGGAAAAGCTAAATTAGTAAAAAGAGTTGATACATTAAAAACATACATAATATATATAGTACAGGGGTAAAAGATAATAAGAAAAAAATTTAAAAACACAATAATATAACTGATGTTGAAAAAAAAAAACAAAACAAAAAAAATTTAATATTATTAGAAAAAACACAAATAATATTAAAAAGTAAAAATTTATTACTATAAATTTATTTTTGAGGCAGCTTTATATTTTATTGGAATCATGGTTGTAAAAGTCGCTAGGCGCTCCCTAGTCAGTCGACCGGGGAGTTGAGAGTACTCGGCCTAGGCGGAGAGTACACGGTGAGTACTCGGAGATGCCAAACTATAAAGAAATTAGTTTTCGGAAATTAAATATATGTCAAATAACATAACTTTACTAATATTTATAACAAAATACGTGAAATTGATATTCATTCTTTCTTTAACATGATAGGCATAGAAATTATGTTTTATTTTATTTTAAGTCAAACTGGGCCCGAGTTGACCTAGTAGATCCGATTTTGGCCAATGTTGACCGCATTTGATCAATTCCGAGTAATTAGTCGGAGTTGAAGAAAGTCGCCTAGGCAGCCTACCTGTAGCGACTACTCGAGGAGTACTCGGCTTTGGAGACCTTGTTTTACAACCATGATTGGAATAATGATTTTTAATAATCACAACTATTGTCGGTTGGCCGGCAACAGTCCCAACTTCAAAAATTTTCCCACTAGCGGTCCTATCTTTTCACATATTGGCCTTCGATGGACCCTGACTAACAGAACCCTAACGCCGCTAGTCTTCGATCGTCGGAAAAACGTTTTTGGCCAGAAAACTCCATTTTGGCCAGAAAACTTAACATTTTCGTTTCAAACCTCTTTATAAACTTATTACGCACCTTTAGGAACATTTTCTAGTAAAAACCTCAATTATTAAGGTCGTCAGAAAAACTCATTTTTCGCTGGAAAACTTCTTTTTGAACGGAAAACTCAACTTTTTAGCCAGAAAACTTTATCACTTTAAAAAAATCAAAAAAGTACGAGTTGAAAAAAAAAACTAGGTTTATTTTGGGAAAAAAGTTGATTTCTTTTAGGATTTTTGATAAAAAAAATTTATCACTTTAAAAAAACTCAACATTTTTTCACATCCCTAAATTAAAATGTTATGCAGACGCCCATAAAAAAATTCAAAGTGGTGTTACAGCTCTGCTGTAAATGAAAAAAAAAAACTAGGTTTATTTTTGGAAAAAGTTGATTTCTTTTAGGATTTTTGATAAAAAAAAATTTTGAAAAAAACTTTCATAAGGCCGAGTTCTCTAAGTTCTCACAACTCGTATGAGTTTTCATATTATCTTAACCATGCATATATATATATAGGGTCAGGATTTAGAGAAAACGGTGAAAATTGTGAGAACAGTGTGAACGGTTATGGATCGTCAGATCAAAACAATCTATGGACTAGATGGCGCAGTGGAGTTTTCGTAAATAACATCAATTTTATTACGTGGACGCGCTTCATTAATGGTAAAAAGTCTTTTGACTTCCATACACAAAACGCCAAACTCATGAATAAAATGTCATTAAATTCCTGCCTTAAACTACAAAGCACACCATCATCCTAATCTAAACGCCATTATATATAAAACGTCAAACTTTGTTTTTAAACGATAAAGCTAACAAACAGTAACTGAAACGACGGAACTTAATTACTAACATTTATTATAATAAAATCCCGCCTAAAATACGCGCAAAAAACTTCCTATATAAACAACATCCCAGACCTTCTAATAACCACACCAAACCCAAAAACGCCATATTTTCCTATATACCATTCATCTTAGAAACGCCAAAAAAACCAAACATCAAAGATTCCAATCGACGTTTCTTTTAGATACACTCTTTTCTCAGTAAACTTTCACTCAATGTGATGGGTAAAATCCTTATGTAGGGATATTGTCCATCTCATTGAGCAAAATCTTATTGAGTCTATCCTCAATATAAACGCCAAAACATACAAAAACCACAAAATTGCAAAACCTCATTTCTTGGAGATTCAGTTTTGTTCTCAATAAAGTTTAGCTGAATGGGGTGGACAACATTGTTAGACATCTTTCTTAACTGAGGATTAACAATCACTACAAAAAAATTGTCATTTAGTGACACACAAAAAGTGCCATAAAAAACAAATAAGTGCCATAAAAAACAAATAAGTGCCACTAAAGACCTCTTTGTGAATGAGCGACACACAAAAAAAGTGCCGCAAGAAGCGGTGACGCTAAAGGCTTTTAGTGGCACTTTTTTGGTCTACCGCTACAAACTTTTTGACTTTTAGTGGCACTTTTTTGGTACATCACTATTAACTTTTTAGCTTTTAGTGGCATTTTTTGTATGCCATTGAAAACTTTTTAATGGCATTTTTTGCCACAATAATCGAATCAATTTAAATGTTGGTACATGCATTTATTATATTGTAAAAAGGTAGAAATCATAATATCAACACTTCATTTAAATGTTGATCGTTATCCAAACATTCCAAATATTTACAATCAAATTTCTAATAAGTAGCATAAGTGCATAACTGCTATGAGTTTTACAAAATTGATGAACAATCCTACACATGCTTTAATTTAGTCAGACCAACATAAGTGCTCAGGTATCAGGCCTTCAAGAGCTGTTCTTTTAAGTCACCTGCATAACATTAACAAAGTTCCATAACTATTAAACGAAACTTTCATAATTAGAAAAAAAAATAAACAATAGTCATGCTTAAAATGTTCTGTTGTTAGATGTGTAAAGGTTTCAAAAACATCAAGTAAAACCTCCAAGCAAGGATATAGAACTGTTGAATTAAAACCCTACTCCTGAAAAAGAATTATATTGGTGTATGTGACGTTGTGTATGTGATTGAGAGGAAGGGAGAGGGAGATGTACTCACGAGTCACGAACAACTAGCATAAAAGAAAAGCATGCAAATAACATAACATCAACAACCTCAAGGGTAAGATCACCAACAGATATGTTGTAGTGACCTGCAAACCAAAAGTATGAATGCCATTAGATCGAATTCACATAAAAATAGTAACCTAACTGGTGTGTCGTCCTTCTGTCTACTAGCATATGCCTAGTTAATTTTAACATGTTGACGAAAACTAAAAAAACGTTGATAAAAGTGGTGACATTAGATAAGCTCTAGTAAAAATATTTACAAATACCTCCCATTTAAAGATAATATAGCAAGTGCAACTAATCGACAATCAAATCCATATAATAGATGACTACACAATTAAGAAAAACAAGATAGCATAATTACGAACTCTAACTCTGGCACACTACTAGAAAACATGGTTTTTGTCATGTAACTCTGGCGAGGAGCTGCTGACATGGGCGCTGGACACGTTCAACCGACATCCTACCATTGTCTTCGCGATCAGTCACATCAGTTGCTGATGTGGAAGCATTCGCTCTTTCCGCTGAGGACTTGACGTTAATCACCACACATTTTCGCAAGCTGCACAACAAGAAAAGAAGCTGAGGCATATGTTTCGGGTTCACTCACACCAGTGGAAGACTGAGGACTTGGGCTGCTTGTTATATACAAGCTGCTTGGAAACGGTATAAAAAGCGCAAGTTGGTTAGTATGCTTAAGGCTAAATAGAGTTATAACAAAGTGAATCTTAGTGAGCAAAGCCGGAACAAAGCAAGGATTAGGGAGAATGGACTATCTTTGTATACAAAGACTCAGAGAAGAGGTGAGATATTTGAATCTGATGAGATTATTCGTACCCCGGTCCCAAAGCCAAAGGATTCTGACTATTTTGATTGAGAGTTTATGAATCAGATCGTTGAAATAATGTGTGTACATCGCCTTTGTTTTTGTTAAAATGGTCATATAAGATGTAACCATATTCACATGATTTCTTGGATTGCATCTGTAATTCTAAAATTGCCTTTTGTTCTCCTAATAGTTATGAGCTCAGGTCTCACCACCAAAAAGACATAAGAATTCAATATATCAACTATTCAGTAGAGGTGCAAAAAACTGAGTTGGGAACCAGACCCGTTTTGAACCCCAACCGAACATGATTGTGAACATGGTTGGGTTGAGCCTGAACCGAACCGTGGGGTTGAAACCAGCTTTGCTCACAAGAGATACTTGACAATTGTCAATTTTTTTATATTTTAAATTTTTTTTAATTTTTTAATTTTTTAATAATTTTTTAAATTTTTTTATATTTTTTATTACTTTATTAAATTTTTTAATTTTTTATTATTTTAGTTTATTTTTTTATTTTTTTATCTCATTTTTACCCAAACCTATCCTAACCTAAACCTATCCTAACCCAAACCCATCTTGACCCATTACCCATCCGACCTTTTTTTTAATATACCCATCCTAACCCAAACTCATCTTGACCCTTACCCAAGTCCCAAACCCACCCAAAGTTACCCACTTTCCCACCACTACTTTTGAATAACATAAATCAGATAGTTGGTGGGGTGGTGTGGTTGTGGTTGTTGGTACCTGTTGCTGCATGTACGATATAAAAGGTCCATTTTACAACATTTTGATGTACAAAAAAGTCACCATGTGCATTGTGTACGTGCCTAGCTGCGCTTTAAGTCGGTTTTGGTGCGCCTTTTGCATTTTGACATCGCCTTTTGTACCTATCGTGTCCTACTTTGACTATTGCATTCCTAATCTAATATCTTCTGATGGATATAATTTTTTAGCTCTCTTCCAGCTCTAGGATGAATACTTTTAGTTACCATCATAATTGGATATTCACTAGCCATAAATTTTGTTTGACCAAACAAAATGAACATACTGCAAGCACATAATCAAACTGAAAAACAAGAACTAATTAATTGCTAATCAAACAGAGAAACAGTTTACCTTTAAGAGTTTATTGCTATTCAATTGAGGTGAAGCTGGAATCTCATTTAGATATGAGTCTCCTTCTAAAGCTTTAACGTCTAATTCATTCATTCATGAACTACCTTAACCTGATACATTCAATTGAGGTGCATAATTTATGATTTAGGTGTGATAGGGGCAATAGTAGTTATAGAGACCTGTACAGAATATTCATCTGAAATTGAAATAGTATGATTGATAATTAATGGTTGATGACTGATACCTTATCGAATCTCATATTCTCTAAAGAAACAAGACTTTTCTGGCTACTTTATTTAGGCCGAGACCCGAGCTTAAGTTATATCTCACCCATCTCCTAACAATTTCAGAACTATCATTCTATAGAGGAACAATAAATGCAGTGACTGTATCACTGAAACATTCCTTCTTTTAGGTGTGGTTCTTCAGACTCCATGTTTCAATAGCCAGCCTGCAGTGTAACAGTATGAAAACTGAGATTAGTGAAATGAGGTGAATCAATAAAAGTTAGTGTTGCCAGGTGCGTACCATGGATGGAACTGTATCACTGAAACATTCACTCTCCCCCACATCACATTAAAGCCAAGGCATTTCTGTTGATCCACCCAAAGCAAATGGAACTGATCGATGATGAATGACACGATTCGATCAGGTGAGTACCATGGATGGAGCTTTTGTGGTTGGTGATGTGGCTAACTTCGTAGGGTCATAGACCATGAACAAAGATTTCCATTCACTTCAAAAAGACCGAACCGGCTCTCAAGGTTACATAAATAGGTCTAACTTTATGAGGTTATTCGTGGCTATTACCACCTTTCTTTAACCAATGGTCAGCTCGTTACTCTCCGTGTAGCCTAATTAAACTATCAAAATTGAAGTCTTAAGATTGGAAATTAAAATCTATCATTTATACCTACGTTTACCAGTACCAAATTTAATCAAAGTTGAACTGTTGGGTTGCTTAAACTCAAATTTAGAATTCAGACCAGCGATTAGTAGTATCAAATTCCATTAACAAACATATTTGCAAACACATCAACCTAATATTAACTGATGTTGTTGTGCGTACATGTGAGCCATTTTGGAAGTGGATCTTGGCGCCCTCAACAGCGGCTACAAAGAGAAGGATAACATGAAATGGATCTCGACGGCCTCAATGGAAATATAAATTGAGAATTAAAATACATCGAATTGTAACATGAATTGAACAATCGACCTGAAAGCTTGTAAAGCCCAAGGGTTTACGCCAAATTAGCTAATCATGAATCGAACACAATGTCAATATTTGTCAAATTAACAAAGTTAACACAAACAACTAAATAATATCAAACTACTTATCATCAAATCATCCAAACTGTAACACCCCGAAAACGGGTTTGGTAATTAACCCACGTTAATACTAAAAGACGGGTAAAGTGCCGCTAGTAGTAAAAATAACCCGGTAAATATTTGGGATTTAATAAGAAATCCTAATATTAGATACAAGCGAAACAAAGTTTTGATGAATTGAGTTTATAAGAGCCCGAGTTAACGGGACTTAAAATACTACGAATTATAACTCCCGGAACCCACCAAGTAACTAGGAGTATTAACCTAGTTAGATAATGTCTTGACATTTATAGAACAAATATGGTTAAGATATCCTTTAAATAATTTGTGTAGAGTTGAGGGACCAAAATGGGATAACCTGAAAATGGTTTTAATTAAACTAAACAAAATAACACAACACACACACACAAGTGTGTGTGGTGCGTGTTCTGGTCGACCAAGAAAAGGCTCCCAGGAGCCAAGAACCCTAACTCAACAAGATCCAGCAAATTGAAGGTCAAATTTAGCCCAAATCGGATGCATGAACACATATAAATGATCACCTAGTCGTGGGGATCACAAGGTATGTCGAATTTTCAGATTTGGTGATACTTTGAGATTATGATGAACAATCATAATCGAGATTTTGGAATGAATGTTGAATCTATGAGTGTTATTGTGATTATATATTGGTTTAGAAACAAACCCTAGTAGAAATCTTGATGAATTGTTGTCAAACTAGGGATTTGATAATTACCCTATTATGAGCTAAGTGGGTTTTGGTTGAATTGATGAAATTGATGTTCTAATGGTGTTTATAAACATCATACTAACTCATATGAATGAACTACTTGAACAAATTAGAGATTTTGTTAAGAGTTCATAAGTAATTAGAAGTGGGTTTTGTTAGATATGATGAATCATGAAGAACTTGAAGTAATATCACTTGTATGTGATTAACAAGTAAACTAGGAAGTGGGTTTTTATGTAATAGTAAAGATGATGATAAGTTCATGTTTAAAATCATCATAATGGATAATAGAAACAAGGCACTCAAACAAATTAGGTGATTTGGGAACTTGTTCATACATGATTGAAATGGGTTTGAATGTTATGATGAAATTTGGTAGCCATGTTCATATAACTAAGTGTATAAGATCATGTTAGCTACCAATTGATAGATAGAACTTGGATGTGCATTTATATGCTAAGGGGCGTTTGACTTTTAGTAGTCAAACCGACCATTAATAAGATCGAATGGTAATTGTGATAGAAAATATGTAAGATGGAATAGTCATAATTAATGATGACTAATATAACCGTCTTACAAATTATGATGATAGTTTGACGCTTGACAAGCTAGGTGGAGGCTTGGAAAGGAAGCGGGTCAAACGAAGCAAGAATGGCGGAAAAGCATAATTCGGATGCAAGGTAAGTATAGCTTACACTAGTCTTATAGGTTAGAATACTCCCTTACCATAATAGTTACTAAAAAGACAATTACATGATTGAGGTATGATGTTCCGACGTGTAAACGTACGGAACAAGGTAGTCTAGCACGACAAGAAACCATGTTGATGGTTAAAAAGGAATTAAATCGGTAATTCGATCAATTTATGACAAATGGAAAATGAGCTTTCGAATGGTTACCTTATAGGGTAAACCCAAAACAAACAATAAGGGTAAAAAGGTAAATTGGTCATGCGTTGACCATAACTATTAGTTTTGAAAGACACTGTAAGGCGTAAGCCATAACAGGCTAAAAAGCGTTAAGAAAATCAATTAATAAGTGAAATGGCCACACGGTGTAAATCGAAGCGAGTCGTATAGATGAGATGGTAATAAATATCATCTCGCCAACATAATCGGTCACTTAGACCAAATGGGTCAAAAGGTGAAGATATCACCCTTTGACAATAGCGACTAATGATTATTGTCGAGCTATATTATTTCAGGTGTAAATGTCAAATTGGTGTTAGCAACGCTATGAATTAGCGGTTATAAAAGCAAGGTATTAAAAACGGGTCAATATATTGATCTGCGCCAGGTATGTGAAATAAGGCAACACTCATTTAGAACATATGGTTCAAGAGCGTTAAAAGGGGTCAAAACGGACATTTGGTTACTTGTTAGGTAAACCAAATGTTTTATGTAATGAACATGGCGTTTGGAAAGCTTAATGACTTTTCAAACATAATTATAGGTTAAAAGAGGGATTATGGGTTCAATATACTTTCAAAAGTCCTTCATTGTTAATAAAGGACTAAAATGGACCAAAACGCCCTTGGTGGCTAAATTGACCAAACAACCTTTAAAAGTTGTTCGGAAATAAGTGTTATGATTAAATGAATACTTAGATTAATTATAGAAGCAATTGAAAGTGATTATAGGCTCGAAAGTACTTAAGAACCCTTAACGGGTCAAAATAAGCATACGAGTGAAAACGGGTCTAAATTGTGTAATAAACCTATGAATAGAACCTAAAATGGTAAGCAATATTAAATTAAAGAGTTGTATGTGATATAGGAATCAAACAAATACGTTTGTTTGATAAAACCGCGAATGGGTCAAAAATTGGTAAAAAGGGAAATAAGCCGAAGACTTAAAAGTATTAAATCTTGTTAAGTCGGATGTCGGATTTTAGCTCCATATGATGGAGAAGCAAATTACAAACATGTAGGAAGAAACGGTAGGTCAAACGGATAAGCGGTTTGAAAGATACGAAAGATTTCGTATCAATAAACGGCAAAATAGAAGGGTTGAAATGCAGGTACCACCGTAAATTACGGTGCCACCGTAATTTACGGTGGAGCTTAAAATGTTACGGTGGTTATATACTGATTTACGGTGAAAGGCTAAACTCCCAGGGGTTACCGTAAATTACGGTCCCACCGTAATTTACGGTGGACCAGAAACAAAAATATATTTTATTTTAGTTTAAGTTCCCAGATTTGTTTAGATGCGTTTTAAATCCTATATGGCTAAAGCATTTCATGTTTTTATGAAATGTAGGTACTTGACGGATGCCGGAAGAAGATCAAGCTCAACGAAGAACCGAACACGATATAGAATCACGCTTCCGCACTTTGCCACGTTGTAGATTTTAAACAACGGATTCGATTCACGTTATGTAGAATAACTTATAATTTGTAAAAGCTTTAATAAACTCGTATTTTTATAGCATGTGTAGTCTTAACTACACATCTAATCGCTGGTATTTACATACAAAATCGTTAATTAGTAACTAGGGTGTTACAAGTTGGTATCAGAGCCTTGGTTTAAGAGATTCGAGTATGGTTGGGAGGAACCATGCTTGGACTTAAACCTTATGCTCTTGACAAAGAATAGTGTTCGGTTCGAGGCTTGATCGCAAATCCGGTAAGTACAAGTACGTTAATAGTTAGTAGGCTAAAGTGTTATAAACAACACATAGGGCTATCGTGTGGTACACGTTACCCCAATTAAATGATTGATATAGTTGACGAAAATACGCGCGTTGACGCGTATAGTAGAAAAAGCCTTGTATTATAATACGGGCGATTATTGAAGTTGACGTTACTAACTTTTGTGAATGTCTTAATTGAAGGACACTCGCGTTTGAAGACGACGAGAGTCAAAGGAACTGTGAATACGAAGATGGAAAGGTCCGAAGCATGACAAGAGGAGCATGCTCACCGAGGACAAAATCGCGTAACGGTCGCGAACAAGACTAATGACAAGAGAAGCCCGTTAGGGCAAGCATTATCAGGTGCACACTTTTAAATTTAATCGCACGAGTCGTTATATGCAACAAACACGTAAATAATAACGGTTGCATACACATATGATAGAACTTGGAAAACCTGATTTCCAAGAGAAATTTAATAGCAAATGTGTTATTCACAATGATGAATAACAAATGAATAACAAGACTTGTTTATGTAGAAACTTGGACGAGAGTGATCATCCAAGTAAGTATTCTCAATATAAATCATATTGAGAAAAGTAATGATCACATCAATGAATGTGAATAAATGTTTATAAAAAGGGACATTGTACATGTTCAAGGATAAACGACTAAAACTAATAATTGTTAACTAACAATTAAATAAAGTTTTACCAAATGAAACCATAAACATGGAGATAATTTGAGGAGTTACTTACATAGGGCGCGATGTGAAAACTATAAAAAGGTCATGTGTGTCATGTGTTAACCACTTACTCTGGCCAAGTAAGTAGTGGCATATGATACCATGAACTTCTTATGGCGGACACGTTTACGTCCGATGTGGTAATGGCGGTGTGAATGGGACTAAGTAAAAAGTACCCAAATGAATCAGACAAGCAAAATATTTGATAATAATGTAAACGCACAACCGAGTGACGGAAGCGTATTACATTAGGATAATGAGCCCGAGTGAAGGGACAAAGAAGCATGATTAAACAAGTATTGGGAGGGAGTGTACTTACACTCGAACCCAGAAAACGCAAGCATGATTAAACAAGTATTGGGAGGGAGTGTACTTACACTCGAACCCAGAAAACGCAAGCATGATTAAACAAGTATTGGGAGGGAGTGTACTTACACTCGAACCCAGAAAACGCAAGCATGATTAAACAAGTATTGGGAGGGAGTGTACTTACACTCGAACCCAGAAAACGCAAGCATGATTAAACAAGTATTGGGAGGGAGTGTACTTACACTCGAACCCAGAAAACGCAAACATGATTAGACAAGTATTGGGAGGGAGTGTACTTGCGCTCGAACCCGGAAATTGCAAATGAGTCCCTTAACGGGTCGTTTTTGTAAAACGCCCAACTTAAAGACAAAGTCGGAATATAAAAATGAAGCGAGGTCTTAATGCATACCGGAAGGGTTGCAATAATAACGACTTCGGTAAAACACCCGGTTGATGGGTAAGGATTTAAACACATGCGTAAACCGAGAGACGAGAACAAGAATTTAAAGTCAAAAGACTCAGATTATGAGTTATGACTAAAAGACCATAAAAATTTCGTAAACAGAAATTTTGATAATTATATCCAACCATTTTGAGGTTGAACGGGTTGAATAAAGTATAAATGCTTAATGGCATAAGTAGGCGCAATCCGGATAATGGTAAGCTTGAGACAAACGGACGCGTAAATAACGTCAGAAGTCATAAAGTCGGAGGATTAGCCCGGAAGTAAACAAATGAAGCCTTAGACTACGGTCAAGGTCAACTAAATCTCATAAGCGAAAGTATACGATTTTAAACATAGCAAGACATGCTTTGAAGCTATATATGAATATATATATGTACATTTGAATGTAGATACAAATAAAGGATGATTTACGGGATCATCGTAACCTACGGGATTAAACACAATGTTAAGGTCTACGGGACCAGAATGACCCTTGGGTCACGAAAAGAAAAGGAAATAAACCTTAGTGTTTTTAGTAAAAAGAGTGATCTACGGGATCAACATAACCTTTAGGGTTATAAACAAATGAGAGATCTACGGACTAAAACGACCCACGGGTCCTGATTATAAAGAAGTTATAAGGACTTCGCCCTAAAGAGGTGAATGTCTAATCAAAAATATCCCATAAGGCTAAGTGATAAAAACTACGGGTTAGATTGGATAAAGCGAGGAAATCAGTTAAGAATCCCCGCATAAAACTAAGACTGTAAAGGATTGAATTACGGACTGTCAATATCCCGGTATGGATGATTGACACAAGTTAAAGAAAAGATCCTAAAACTAAAACTTCGGTTTTAGTAAGAAATAATGTTTTTTTTTACAAACATAAATTCTGATAGGAATTTAAATAGTAAGCATGAAAGATACAAGTTTTGACACTGTTAGGCGCAAGACAATATATTTGAAAAGTGAGATATTTTCGAAAATGAAAGGTTGATATAAATTAAATATGATGTAACACATTCACGGTCAAGAAATGTAATGTGAAGTAGAATCACATTATAACAAAGCAAGCGGTAAAAAGGAACTGGACAAATAAGTCTAGTTAGTGAAACCGACCAAAGTCAGCAATTCAAGTTAAGAAATTTGGTTCGCTTGTAAACGGTAAATTCGATATAACTAAACCGAATGAATAAATTTGAAAATAAAAGAAATTGTTGCTAGAGGTGAAAGATTTCACTAGAGACCTTTAAACGGGTCAAAGTAATGGATTCATAAAGAATTCGATAGTATATGAAAGCGAGGAATATCGCTAAGTTAATTAAACTAGTGGAAATAACGAGATTACGTTATTTCCAGTCGCATTATGTCATGTAAGATACGTAGATGATTAATAACCAAAAGAATATTACCATACTTTTCTGGTAATACTAACAATCAATTAAGATATGAGAAATGCTTAATTGATTATCGAGAACAAATACATGGAATTGAACTCGATAAATTAAGTAAGAAAAGGTTTCGAGGACGAAACCTCTTTAAGGGGGGTAGACTTGTAACACCCCGAAAACGGGTTTGGTAATTAACCCACGTTAATACTAAAAGACGGGTAAAGTGCCGCTAGTAGTAAAAATAACCCGGTAAATATTTGGGATTTAATAAGAAATCCTAATATTAGATACAAGCGAAACAAAGTTTTGATGAATTGAGTTTATAAGAGCCCGAGTTAACGGGACTTAAAATACTACGAATTATAACTCCCGGAACCCACCAAGTAACTAGGAGTATTAACCTAGTTAGATAATGTCTTGACATTTATAGAACAAATATGGTTAAGATATCCTTTAAATAATTTGTGTAGAGTTGAGGGACCAAAATGGGATAACCTGAAAATGGTTTTAATTAAACTAAACAAAATAACACAACACACACACACAAGTGTGTGTGGTGCGTGTTCTGGTCGACCAAGAAAAGGCTCCCAGGAGCCAAGAACCCTAACTCAACAAGATCCAGCAAATTGAAGGTCAAATTTAGCCCAAATCGGATGCATGAACACATATAAATGATCACCTAGTCGTGGGGATCACAAGGTATGTCGAATTTTCAGATTTGGTGATACTTTGAGATTATGATGAACAATCATAATCGAGATTTTGGAATGAATGTTGAATCTATGAGTGTTATTGTGATTATATATTGGTTTAGAAACAAACCCTAGTAGAAATCTTGATGAATTGTTGTCAAACTAGGGATTTGATAATTACCCTATTATGAGCTAAGTGGGTTTTGGTTGAATTGATGAAATTGATGTTCTAATGGTGTTTATAAACATCATACTAACTCATATGAATGAACTACTTGAACAAATTAGAGATTTTGTTAAGAGTTCATAAGTAATTAGAAGTGGGTTTTGTTAGATATGATGAATCATGAAGAACTTGAAGTAATATCACTTGTATGTGATTAACAAGTAAACTAGGAAGTGGGTTTTTATGTAATAGTAAAGATGATGATAAGTTCATGTTTAAAATCATCATAATGGATAATAGAAACAAGGCACTCAAACAAATTAGGTGATTTGGGAACTTGTTCATACATGATTGAAATGGGTTTGAATGTTATGATGAAATTTGGTAGCCATGTTCATATAACTAAGTGTATAAGATCATGTTAGCTACCAATTGATAGATAGAACTTGGATGTGCATTTATATGCTAAGGGGCGTTTGACTTTTAGTAGTCAAACCGACCATTAATAAGATCGAATGGTAATTGTGATAGAAAATATGTAAGATGGAATAGTCATAATTAATGATGACTAATATAACCGTCTTACAAATTATGATGATAGTTTGACGCTTGACAAGCTAGGTGGAGGCTTGGAAAGGAAGCGGGTCAAACGAAGCAAGAATGGCGGAAAAGCATAATTCGGATGCAAGGTAAGTATAGCTTACACTAGTCTTATAGGTTAGAATACTCCCTTACCATAATAGTTACTAAAAAGACAATTACATGATTGAGGTATGATGTTCCGACGTGTAAACGTACGGAACAAGGTAGTCTAGCACGACAAGAAACCATGTTGATGGTTAAAAAGGAATTAAATCGGTAATTCGATCAATTTATGACAAATGGAAAATGAGCTTTCGAATGGTTACCTTATAGGGTAAACCCAAAACAAACAATAAGGGTAAAAAGGTAAATTGGTCATGCGTTGACCATAACTATTAGTTTTGAAAGACACTGTAAGGCGTAAGCCATAACAGGCTAAAAAGCGTTAAGAAAATCAATTAATAAGTGAAATGGCCACACGGTGTAAATCGAAGCGAGTCGTATAGATGAGATGGTAATAAATATCATCTCGCCAACATAATCGGTCACTTAGACCAAATGGGTCAAAAGGTGAAGATATCACCCTTTGACAATAGCGACTAATGATTATTGTCGAGCTATATTATTTCAGGTGTAAATGTCAAATTGGTGTTAGCAACGCTATGAATTAGCGGTTATAAAAGCAAGGTATTAAAAACGGGTCAATATATTGATCTGCGCCAGGTATGTGAAATAAGGCAACACTCATTTAGAACATATGGTTCAAGAGCGTTAAAAGGGGTCAAAACGGACATTTGGTTACTTGTTAGGTAAACCAAATGTTTTATGTAATGAACATGGCGTTTGGAAAGCTTAATGACTTTTCAAACATAATTATAGGTTAAAAGAGGGATTATGGGTTCAATATACTTTCAAAAGTCCTTCATTGTTAATAAAGGACTAAAATGGACCAAAACGCCCTTGGTGGCTAAATTGACCAAACAACCTTTAAAAGTTGTTCGGAAATAAGTGTTATGATTAAATGAATACTTAGATTAATTATAGAAGCAATTGAAAGTGATTATAGGCTCGAAAGTACTTAAGAACCCTTAACGGGTCAAAATAAGCATACGAGTGAAAACGGGTCTAAATTGTGTAATAAACCTATGAATAGAACCTAAAATGGTAAGCAATATTAAATTAAAGAGTTGTATGTGATATAGGAATCAAACAAATACGTTTGTTTGATAAAACCGCGAATGGGTCAAAAATTGGTAAAAAGGGAAATAAGCCGAAGACTTAAAAGTCTTAAATCTTGTTAAGTCGGATGTCGGATTTTAGCTCCATATGATGGAGAAGCAAATTACAAACATGTAGGAAGAAACGGTAGGTCAAACGGATAAGCGGTTTGAAAGATACGAAAGATTTCGTATCAATAAACGGCAAAATAGAAGGGTTGAAATGCAGGTACCACCGTAAATTACGGTGCCACCGTAATTTACGGTGGAGCTTAAAATGTTACGGTGGTTATATACTGATTTACGGTGAAAGGCTAAACTCCCAGGGGTTACCGTAAATTACGGTCCCACCGTAATTTACGGTGGACCAGAAACAAAAATATATTTTATTTTAGTTTAAGTTCCCAGATTTGTTTAGATGCGTTTTAAATCCTATATGGCTAAAGCATTTCATGTTTTTATGAAATGTAGGTACTTGACGGATGCCGGAAGAAGATCAAGCTCAACGAAGAACCGAACACGATATAGAATCACGCTTCCGCACTTTGCCACGTTGTAGATTTTAAACAACGGATTCGATTCACGTTATGTAGAATAACTTATAATTTGTAAAAGCTTTAATAAACTCGTATTTTTATAGCATGTGTAGTCTTAACTACACATCTAATCGCTGGTATTTACATACAAAATCGTTAATTAGTAACTAGGGTGTTACACAAACCGTTTCAAGTAACTAATATAACCGTACCAAAGAAGAGATGTGATGCCAAACGAAGTAGCCAATTCAACCTATTTACTGCCAATGTCAAAAAAGAAGGGGTCACTAGTTCAGTTATCAATTCACTACAACCAGAGGAATGCTCATCATTTTATCGAATGATTAAAATGTAGAAAAGAGATGCAATGTAAATACAGGATCAACAGGTCCGTTTACGCAATTTTGAAGATGAAGCTAAACGATTTTGTAGATGAAGTGAATTAGGGTTCCAACTGAAGTATTTTGATTAGGGTTCCAACCGAACGATTTTGAGCAATTTGACAAATAAAAATTATAGATGAGAGGGAGATGGTGGCGCCAGATGAAGAGAAGTTACATGTTTAATTGGTCTTGAAAATTAGGGTTCCTTTTCAATGAGAGGGAAATTTTAAAGTGGGAGGGAATTTTTAGAGGCATAAAAGCATTCAAACTTTTGGGATGAGAGGGAAATTGAAGTGTAGAAATTTTAGTGGAATGAAAGAAATTTTAGTGACACACGTTAAGTGCCATAAAAACCTATAGTAATGGCATAAACAGGTAATTGCCACTAAAAGTGTGTATTAAGCAAATGTGCCAAACGAAATGTGCCACTAAAAACCTAAATTAATGGCACAAAAGCTAAATGCCATTAAAAACGTGTGCCACTAAATGGCATTTTTTTGTAGTGAATGTTGTCCATCTCGTTCAGCAAAACATTATTGAGTTTAGCATGACCAAAATTAGAGGTTTAAGTTAATTTTATTTAGTGGCGTTGTTTTTTTTTTTTTTGGCGTTTGGTTTGCTTGTCTGATCTTGTATTGTTTGTTATGTAACTTCGAAGTAACATGTTATGAACAAATAAGTAGAAGAAAAAGATGGAAAAAAGGATGTATAAGAGATGTAAAACGCCAAACTCAAATCTATGTGTGTTCTGTAAGAATGAAAAATGCAAAACGCCAAACTACTCTTCACTTGCTCTCGAAGACCTTTTCGTTCTTCTTTTAATTACGGCTTGTTTGCATGTCGATGCGTAGTGTCCGTAGCCTTTGCAGTTCTGACACTGTTTTTCTTTGGCCCCGGGTTTCGACTTTGATCTCTTTTTCTCGATTGCTATCTCCTGTTTAGATTTCAGGTGCTTCCGAGTTCCAGAACCCTTGGATTTATACCCAACAGGAACTCTTATCAGATTCTTGTCGTTTTTATATTGACCGGTTATCTCTACAAATCTATCCCTAGTGCTTGCAGGAGGAGCAACAATCTACATATCTTAAACCTTCTTCATATAAGATTGAACATGATCCTTGTATAAGGATAGCTCCTCTTTATTACCAAATAAACGGTTCAAAGTATACTCCGTTGAAAAAATAATATCTCGCATCATACTTTGCACGTCTTGATCAAGCTCGGTCATATATTCACGACTACCTGAGTATTCGGAAGAGCAGTTTGGGGAAGCCTCTTTACGCCATCTATTCAAAATGTATTTTTTTAGAAATTCCCTAATGTCCAAACTTCTCAAAACATAGAATATATGTCTAGATAGCAAACCAAACTGGTCAAAACGCCTGCATGAGCAACTTCATGTGCAATCAGACTTACGGTACATTACCTGAAAAACGCGAAAACACTATCTCTATAACGTCATGCAGAGAATGTTTGTATAAAAATTAAAAAAAAAAACCAAAATATGGATAAAAAACAAATTAAATGTTATAATAGAATATGATAAACGCCAAGTACAGAAAACGCCATATAAAAAACTAAAACGCCATTGTTTACCTCAAATAAGGATGTACAAGGCTGCTGGAAATCATTTATGTAAAACTTAACAAAACCATTGGGCTGATCTTCGTAACGTTGATTTATGCAATCCGCAATTCCGATTAGCTCAGCTTGAACGGCACAAAAAATATTTTTCGTGTATATGTCAGCAGCTTGGCCCTCCAACACTTGGTAATTACTCTTCAACTGGGGGCGTTTGTATCGAGATTCATGATCTTTTTTTCCGGTGCATGTGATGTTGTGCTTCTATTGCAGTTTTGTAATGAGTCATGAACTTAACAAGAGTAGCTTTTGAATTGCACACTTGACCAAAAAAATGATTCTCACTCTCCGACCTCGATGTCGTTCGCATAAGGCCCGACAGCTCTTCCATTCTATAGTATGCAAGGATCCAAGATTCACCGAGTGCAAAAATATCAGATAGCCAGTCATTATCTGCTAAAGTGAACTCTCCGATAACCACTTCCCATTCTGATTCAAACTCCTCGGGTGTAAGAATATCCGTCCACACAACACCACAAATACGTTCTTTGAAATTGGTGGAATTGCATAGCCTAACACCAACCTATGTATAACACGAAAACACCATGGGAAAAACATATATATTACACACAGACAAACTTACATGAAAAACAGTAACAAAAGGTTAAAGAACGCCATACATCTTAAAACTCCAAACATAAAAAAAGGAAATCAACCTTCAAAGAAAGTTTATGCATCATATGCCACATGCATAACCGATGCCTCGTGTTAACAAATACACCAGAAATAGCTGTCACAGCCCCCGACCCCTGCCCTGGGAGGCGGGCGGCTGTGAGCCACTGAGAGTTGGTGGTATCGGTGTTTATTAATTTGGCAGCGGAAATTTACATCAGGACCGTGTTAGGAAATATTTTTATCAGAGTTAAACACCAAAATGTTTAAAATTACATAAATGGGATAAAACCCAAGTTTTGCGGATAATGCATTTAAAATTGACAAGTGGGATAAAACCCGATTTTTCATTTGTAATATATTTATAGGGACAAACCGTAATTATTGAAAACAATTCTCCTTTTTATTTAGGTAACTTTTATAGCCACTTTTCTAAGCCTTCAATGCTCTCCAGCTGGCTTTTATTGGCTTCCCTCTAAGTTACCTAAAACGCGTTTTAAAACATTTTATCAGCAAGAAATACTGGTGAGTACATCCCAGTTTAATCAAAACAATTTTTATCACTTTACAGTATTGAGAGCATCCGTAATTACATTTGTTTATATCTACCAAATTACCACCCACGGTACTGTCAATCCTGACTTGTGGTCATGTTACTATTCACGGTATTAGTAACAAGTAATGTATACAAAACCCCAACATACCGACAGTAATTGTAGAATCACAAATACTCAATCACCGTTAATTATACTTTAAAACAATTGAGGTTTTGTAAAAAAACAGTTTACAAAAAGTGAATGTACTCACAAAAAGATTAACAAAATAAGATGTACTCACTTTGCTATTTTAGATAATACTGCTTTCTGGTGACATCCTGGTTATAATCTATTAGATTAAACAATGCACACGTATTAGTAAGATAACCCAATTTACATTAGCTATACCCCCGAGACAGAATTCCAACGACTGAGTCAGGAAGAACCTTGACATGCGTTATGGAACTCTAGATCAATTGGGCAGAGTAACCAATACGTAACCGAGGGTTATAATACTTACATGTAACACCCGTTTAATTTAACTTGAATTTAATAATAATTCACACTATTTAAATAAAGATGTTTAGTTATAACATGGATTTCATAAATAAGTTCTAGTGTGACAAAACCTTAGTCAACTATCGACTAAGTTAAAACTTTCAAAAGATGTTTAACAATTTGTTAACATCACAAGAGCTTTGACTATTAATGATTTGAAATATTGCGGAAGCTTCAAAAATCGTGTTCGGTTCTTCAACATTTGCTTGATCGCCATCCGTAAGATCCACATTATCACCTAGGGTCAAAACCACTAAAATATTAGTTTTGACATTATCATATAATGTATAAACACAAGATCCGACATCGAAATATGATAAATAAATTACAAGTTTCTGAGTTCCACCGTAACTTACGGTGTCACCGTAAGTTACGGTAGGTTCTGGAGACTTTTGATTCACCGTAAACCAGGGGAAACCCACCGTAACTTCCTGGACTCTACCGTAAGTTACGGTACCACCGTAACTTACGGTGGTCGCTGGAATTATATATTTTTGTTTGACTTGTTCATTTCACTCAAACCCAAATATCGGATTTCCCCTTTCTAACTTTTACCAATACGTTAAATTCTCTTATTTCTAACATGTTATATATTAACCAATATCAAAGATCATTCCATCATATTCCGGAGCATTAACCATGCCTTACTTGATTATTCGACCCGTTTGGCTCATCTACGGAATCCTCCATTATGATGACTACCAACGAGAATTAACCAAGTCTTGTCATATTGTTTAATATAACAACAACATCACTTTACCTCAATATAACTTTTATTCTACGACTCAACTACACATATACTAGTTATCAAAATTTAACCAATGTAACGGGTCAAGTTACATACCTTTAGTGCACGCCCTCAAACGCAAGTCGCCACCGGCTTATCCACTTGGAGCTCCGGTATCCTTTCCTATTGAGTTCAACGAAAACACGTTTAGAACTCTTTTTAATTCACAATTCGCATATTTTGCCTAGACATCACAATCATACGGTTTAACTCAAATTTTCAGATTTAAGTCTTCTTTGAGGCATTTATGCGAACACCTAACAGGCAGAATTTTATATCATTCATATTTCAAGTTCATAGTTTGCTATTTAGCTAAACTTATTCATCAATAAAGCTTTCATATAACTTTTAAACATCATAATTTCAGAAATTGCTTTCTATGACCAAATCACACTAGAATAATCCTTCTAAACCCGAGTGTTTACTAGTTTTCCACAAAACCCATGAATCACCTTCATGGTGTTCATGAGAATTTCAGGAATTAGCCATAATTTCACATGTTATTGTCTAGGTTTTTACTCCTAGACACTATATCATCCCTAATCAAACCAAATAACCAACATGCATTCACAAATTTCAGAATTCCCAACTTCATGAGAATTTCAAGTAGGAGATTTTCAACAAATTTTACATACCTTATAACCCCCTTGCTATGAGGATCAATAATCTAAGCTCAGATTTCGTTTTTGATCAGGTTTGGACCTTCAATTTGGTTGTTTTGTGAATGTTAGGGTTTTGGAGAGCTATGGTCGCCCTCCCCTGGCTTCTGGTCGATCCCACCAACTCAATTTCTATTGAGTTTGTGTTTTAATAAAATGTTTATTAAAACTAGTTTCCAAGTTTGACACTTCAGTCCCTCTAGTTTCTTTTATTTTGTTTTGATGTCTTTAACTACTCATAAGTGTTAAACTAACTAAGTTAGTACCACTTCTAATTAGATTACTTTACTTAATTTATTCACAACTTAATTGCAAATTTAAAAATTTATATTTTCGGGATGTTACATTACAACGAGGAAGAGCTTCGCTTATTAGGGGGTATTAGGCTAGAACTTTAGCCTATAGAAGTTGAGAGAGAATCAGAGAAAATGAACAATTTGAAATGAGACCATCGGCTGCTATTTATAGGCTGACATCAGGGCGGGTCGCGGCCCGCGACACCCTCGTCTTCATCTCCACATTTCATCACCACATTTCTTATCCTATAATCTCCCACCACATCTGTATTTATGGTGGGTTTAATGTGGTGATCTATATAAACCAAATTTTACCTCTCGAATCATTATTTTACGGCAAAAACTCAAATAGTGTCATTTGACTAATATAATACCTCTTTCAGCTTCTATACTTATTCTAAGTATTTACCTAATCATAAAACTCGTTTCCAAACAACCTTTAAAGGTTGTTTATTCGAATTAGCTAACAAGGGCGTTTTGGTTCTTTTTAGTCTTTCAATTACGACAAGGTCTTTTGAGAGCATGTTTGACCCATAATTCTTCTTTTGAGTTATGATCTTGTTTGAAAAGTCATTATGCTTTTCGAAACGCCACGACCCTCCTTTAAAACATTCGGTTTACCCATTTAAGTAACCCATTGTCTATCTAAGTGTAACACCTCGAAAATTCACGTCCTATAATGTATTGACACGTGTCATAAGCTTGAACGTGTGAAATTATATTTAGAGGGACTAAAGTTGACAAACATGGAAAGTATGTGAATATAAGGGTTCAAAATGTCAACAAGGGATAAATATACTTTACAGTAACCCTACATGATGTTCATAACCTCAACCGAATAAATCTTGGATCGTACGAAGCCAATTGTGAAAGAAAGTGAGGAATTACAAACTACAGGGGTTAAATGTGTCAACATGTTTAAAGGTATACCTCTGAGTGACCTTTTAGCGAACCCGGAGCTTTGTAATGCTTAATTATACTCACAAGAATGTGTGATAAAAATTTCACAAGGTTTCGTTAAGGTATGAGAAAGTTATGGCAATATTCGGATACGAGGGGTTAAAAACGTCAACGATTTAATTTCTCGCGATTTTTACACAACCGACGAACGAACACGCAAACATCGACTACCGATCCTAATTTGCGTATTTTAGTATTAATATTATGCTCTACGATGCTTCCATGATGTTCGGGTGCGAAGACGGGCTTGTGGGCCTTGGGCCCAAGCCCACAAAACCGCCACTATATAAATAAAAAAATAAATAAATAAATAAAAATTATTTTTCACCATCTCTTTCTCTCTCTAAAACTCTCTCTACTCTCTCTAGAAACTTTCCGGCGACCGACGATTTTTCCGGCGGCCGTTTTCCGGCCAAGAGTACACTTTTTCGACTATATCCGACGTTCCGGATCGCGTGTTGTGGTTAGTTTTAGCTAATTCTTAGCGGTTTGAACTCTATGGCAACTCCGGCGACATTCCGGTCAAATTCCGGCGAGTCCGTTTTGAACTTTTGACTTTGCAGATGCTTCGATCGGGACTTTAGGAGCATTCCTGCACAGTTTCAAGAAATTCTATTCTCCGGCGAAATCTCGACTTCTGACATGATTCTGGCGAGTTCCAGCCATCAGTTTTCGATGAAAAATATATTTTTGGACTCCTAGTGACCTGTAGAGTCCATCGAACCACTTTCGACTCGGGTGAAAAATTTAAGTTCGGGACGCTCTCGGGCTCGACTTCTGACATGGTTCTAGCAATTTCCAGCCATCAGTTTTCGAAGAAAAATATATTTTTGGACTCCTAGTGACCTGTAGAGTCCATCGAACCACTTTCGACTCGGGTGAAAAATTTAAGTTCGGGACGCTCTCGGGCTCGGTTCAACTTGGTCAACAGGTCAAACGTGGTCAAAACTGGTCAAGGGGAAGTTTTGAGTCATGTTAGTGCCTCGGTTCAGTTTTGGGTTCGGTCAAACCTGGTCAACATCGGTCAAACGTGGTCAACTGCTGGTCAACGCAGTCAACACGAGGCTCGGTAAAATTTTTAACGATTCGAATTTTGTTATATTATGTGGGCATTAAACCCTTAAAAGGGTACCCTCTGATTCCCACTCTAACTAGGTCAAATGTCGGGTCAAACTTGTTTTTAAAAAAAATCAACAGAATGTGTAAATTACAATTTATGCATAATTAGCAATGTAGAACACATACAACATGTTTGATCATTAATATAACTTGGTAATTAGTGTAAGAACATGTCTAAACATGTTCAACCCGACAATTTCCTGTTTAGACCCGGTTCGGAATCGAAAGTCGCATAGTTTAACTTATACTTCGACTCTCAGTTCTGACCCGTTATGGTATGTTTTAGAAATACCTTAGAGCTTCATTTGGACCAGGTTACATGCTAGTATAATCCTCTGTGATTATACACCTCGGATCATTAGTTATCCAATTAATATGCATGATTCCGTTAATTGCTCATATGTTGACCATTATGCATTTTTACCTTAAAACGTGATTTATGAAAATGTAAAAGAGTAGAAACCTTAACTACTGATATATAAACTTGTATGCAAAGTTTGACATCAGTTTGAGGTGTAGAATAAGAGTTATGCTCGTTAGCGTAAAAATTAAAGCTTTATGTTAATAAAACGGCGTAATTAGCGTATAGCCTAGTTAAGCCTACTTTTTGATACCAAATCTTTTACCCACTGATATAATATATTATTTTGGGATTTTGAAATATTTTTAATAAATTTTAGGCTGAGCATAACTTATAGTCGTAGGCTTAATCCGGTAATTGTCGGTTTTGCCCTTACGGGCTATAAAATGAGTTTTACATATCTAAACGACTCCAAACCTTTTGCTACTGATCTTAAATGATAAATAATTTATTTTAAGCCTTCTGGAATGGTAAAATATCAGCTTTATGTATCGAACCCGTAAACGGCTTTTAATCGCCTAATTAAGCGTTTTTAACGCATAGTATGTACTAAGAGTATTTTAAACATACCATGGGTGATACCTACTGATATTTGAGGCAAATTATAATATTTTAACAGTAAGCAAAGGTTGTTAAACTCAGACTTCAGTTTTGAGCTTTTCGGCTTATGTGAAATTACCAAACTACCCCTACGGGGCACAGTTTGCGATTAAATTCATTTCGGGCATAATAAAAGACATCTTACTGATGTCACAACATATATGAAGCATATTAACTTAGGAAACCTGTAAATGACTCTCATTACTACCCGTTACGCTTATTACGCGTTCGGTTCGGTTTATGTAACTAGTTTACAAAAACTAGCCTAAACGGGTCAAACCTTATCGGTTTTATCTCAAAATCCAGAGTGTGCATGAAATACCCATATTAAACAAGTCTCTGAACTTGTAGGGTCTAAATCACATTCTATCCGGTCATCGCTTAATCGTGCGTACGAACCGTATCTTTGAAACTAGCCAGTCTAAGCTTAAGCTTAAATAAAAGACCCGTTAGGATTCTAATAGGTTATTTAAAAACCTTCGTTCCAGATTTAGGAGCCCAGTAAAAGCTATCTGTACTTGCTGATTTGATACGGCTGGGATTGAATTTATATTTAGCTCAGGTAAATACTTTTAACTTATTTTCCCTATACGGGCTTGGGGTACGGTATATAAAATACCGCTTGGTCGGGGCGTTGAATCTTTGATTGAATGAATGATAATGAAAGTATTGAGACGTCTCGTTTAATATTGTTTTGTTTGCTTAAAGCCTTTGGGGGGTTAATGACCGTGTCCCGGATATCCCTAGCATCATTTTACGAAATGGCCACGACCTTAGCACTCAGGTGTAGGCGTACACCTGTTAGTGTCTCATAAATAAAGTGGTGTGTTAATTGATCTTTAACCCGGCTCGATCCGGGCTACTGAACGCATAAGGAACATGTAAATCCCTACAAGTATTATATATTTAAATAATTATCCCAAGTTATAAAATATTATTTGTGCCTTGTGCCTTAAATGCATTTTAATCAAATTATAAAACATTTATGCCATGTGCATCCAAACAAATTTTAAATCATTTTCAAAATGAGTCGGTTGATTGTATTTACCAGTGTAAACTGACGTATTTTCCAAAAAGGCTAAGTGCAGGTACTAATCGGAATTGGCTGGCTACTCCTAGCATCATTAAAGAGTCTCGCAAGCTTAGATGCCTAAAGTCTGTTGAACTATTGTTTCCATTTTATTTTCGATCCGTCTGTGGATAAACAATCGACAGTTGTGATATATGATATTACAATATTATATTCGGTTGAATTATATCTTTTAAATTGCTTCCGCTGTGCATATTAAATATTGTGTTGTTTGACTATGATGTTGCCAACCACGTCACGATACTCCCCCACCGGGCCCACCGGTGACACGTGGAAAGTCGGGGTGTGACAGGTTGGTATCAGAGCCAACACTGAGTGAATTAAACACTAGCCTTTTGTGTTTAATCTCAGTTACACAATTGCACATATCTAAACTTCTGAGTCTAGACTTAACTTAGGAATGTTCATGTGCATCCAAACAAATTTTAAATCATTTTCAAAATGAGTCGGTTGATTGTATTTACCAGTGTAAACTGACGTATTTTCCAAAAAGGCTAAGTGCAGGTACTAATCGGAATTGGCTGGCTACTCCTAGCATCATTAAAGAGTCTCGCAAGCTTAGATGCCTAAAGTCTGTTGAACTATTGTTTCCATTTTATTTTCGATCCGTCTGTGGATAAACAATCGACAGTTGTGATATATGATATTACAATATTATATTCGGTTGAATTATATCTTTTAAATTGCTTCCGCTGTGCATATTAAATATTGTGTTGTTTGACTATGATGTTGCCAACCACGTCACGATACTCCCCCACCGGGCCCACCGGTGACACGTGGAAAGTCGGGGTGTGACAGGTTGGTATCAGAGCCAACACTGAGTGAATTAAACACTAGCCTTTTGTGTTTAATCTCAGTTACACAATTGCACATATCTAAACTTCTGAGTCTAGACTTAACTTAGGAATGTTCATGTGCATCCAAACAAATTTTAAATCATTTTCAAAATGAGTCGGTTGATTGTATTTACCAGTGTAAACTGACGTATTTTCCAAAAAGGCTAAGGGTCTGTTTGGTATGTCGTAATGGAATGAACGAATGAATGGAATGGACGAGGTAATGGAATGGCTGAGTGAATGCAATGGATCATTACCATTCCATGTCTTGTTTGGTTACCATGTGTGAATGGAATGAATTATTATTGTGTATTGTTCGGTAGGCAAGAAAAACAGAGTAATAAAATAAGTGGTGAGCGGTGGTGGTGGTCGGTGGTAGTAATTGTGGGTGGTTATAGATGGCGGTGGTGGGTGTTGGCGGCAGCGATGGGTGGTGGTGGTGGTGGCGGCGAGTGGCGGTGTGACGGTGATGACGAGTGGTGGTGGCGGCAAGGTGGCCGTTGGTGGTGGGTGGCAGCAGAGGTGGCAATGGGTGGCGGCGGCGACGACGGATAGTGGTGACGGTGGTGGTGGCGTCAACGATGGTGGTGGGCGGCGGCGGCGAATGGCGTTGGCGGTTGGTCGCGGCTGTGGGTGATAACGGTGGCGAGTGGGTGGCGGCGGCGACGATGGCTGTTAGGGTGAGGTGGTGGCGGGTGGCGGCAATGACGTCGGTGGTGGGTGATGGTGGTGGTGGGTTTTGGCAAAGGTGGTGGGTTGTGGTGTTGTTGATGAATGGTGTAAAAGGGGATGGAATGGAAAAAAAACATGGGGGATGGAAGGAATGATTTTGAGGGAATGGAATGCCTTTTGGAATGGGTGATTCCATTCCATTAACCAACCAAACACCATTTTCTTCATTCCCTCGTAATCATCCATTCCATTCCAACTCTCATTCCTACATACCAAACACTACCTAAGTGCAGGTACTAATCGGAATTGGCTGGCTACTCCTAGCATCATTAAAGAGTCTCGCAAGCTTAGATGCCTAAAGTCTGTTGAACTATTGTTTCCATTTTATTTTCGATCCGTCTGTGGATAAACAATCGACAGTTGTGATATATGATATTACAATATTATATTCGGTTGAATTATATCTTTTAAATTGCTTCCGCTGTGCATATTAAATATTGTGTTGTTTGACTATGATGTTGCCAACCACGTCACGATACTCCCCCACCGGGCCCACCGGTGACACGTGGAAAGTCGGGGTGTGACAGGTTGGTATCAGAGCCAACACTGAGTGAATTAAACACTAGCCTTTTGTGTTTAATCTCAGTTACACAATTGCACATATCTAAACTTCTGAGTCTAGACTTAACTTAGGAATGTTCTCAATCCTAATCTATAAATTTTTGCTTCCAAATTTTTATTTGATACGTCGCCAAGCGAAGAAGCCGTAATAGGAGTTCTCCACACCCGGAGCCCTGAGATGCTGAGCTTCGTACCGCGGCTAGAATGAAACGAGCATCCAAGGAGAAAGCGTTCAGAAATAAAACGAAGAAGAAACTCCTTTTACTGAAGATCGTTTCCTTATTAGTCCTTATAAGGACATAATTATCTTTTAGTCCCTACGAGGACAACATTATTCCTTTCAAGTCCCGCTTAGGGCTACTTTATACTTTTATTTTTATATAGTGAAATGATTAAGTTTAAACTTTCATTCTAAACAAGAAATATTAAATAAAAGGAGAATAACATTTCTTTTTTTTGCAAGATCTACCATTATAATAAAATGGCAAAATCTAAAAGGGCAAGACCTAGCCTCGTGTCATATTAAGACCCGGCCAAGATGGTAGTTCCATAATTAGATTCAGATCCATATTAACACCTCAATTTAAAATTGTTCTGCGTTAATTAAATTAAGAATCTTAAGTGTGAAACCTAGCCTTCGGGTCAATTATAAGACCAGGCCAAGATGGTAAGACCTGTTAAAAAGATTCAAACCATTAATTAAGAATCTTAAGTGTGAAACCTAGCCTTCGGGTCAATTATATGACCGGACCAAGATGGTAAGACCTGTTTAAAAGATTCAAATCCCTGTTAACATCTTAAAACATGTTAACACTCCTGACAGATGTGATTCATTTAAAAATCACACACGTTATTATTATATAAGGATCTTTCTAAAGATTCCTAACCCAGTTTAATGATCTCTGAATCCTGGGTTTACATCATCAATTAAGATGATCATATTTTAACCATACGTGGTAATATAGTGCCTACGGGCCTTGCTCATTTCCATATGAGCCAAAAGACAGTGGTAGCAATGACTCCCTGTCAGATAAAGGTAATGAACTAGGTTCAAACCTCAAATGCTTTGATTCTCTGAAATCCTAGCATATAATTTATAATTGTCCATGTGACCAGGCCTTGGGTGCCACTAATAAAACTGTTAATGTTTTATAATTAGGATAAATTATAATAGAAATCCTAAATATAAATGATTAATAAATTAACCAAATATGGTCTCTGTTTACCATGGTTAATGAATTTCCCTAAGGTGTAATTCCGTAATAAACATCCCTCAGAAGGGAGGTACCTGCGGGCTATAGATAATGTCCTCTGAGACTAAAGACAGTGGTAGCCTATAGCTCCCTGTCAGGTAAAGGTAATGAACTTTGATTCAAACCTTAATGCCGCGATTCTCTGAAATCATGGCTTATAAATTAAACTTGTCTACGCGACTAGGCCATTTGTGCTATTATTAACTTATAAATTAGGATTATGATAAAAATCCTGAATAAAATAAATATCCTTCCTTCCCTGTCGGTATGCATTTTAAAAAGAATCTTAAAGGTGAAACCTAGCCTACGCGGCCAAGATGGTGAAACCTACTCAAGGGATTCAAATCCTTGTTAACACATAAGAACGTGTTAGCACTCTTGACAAATATGATTCGAGAAAATCACCACAGTCATCCTTATATTGGATTCTTCCAATTCCCTTATCTAGCCTAGGAATCATGGCTTATATCACCCTATAAAATGATCATATTATAAACATCCGTTAGTGATGAAGTGCCTACGGGCTAAACTTGTTGTCCGATAAGACAACGACAGTGGTGGTCTTTGACCTCCTGTCTAAAATATTGGACTATGTCCAAACATAATAGTCTATATGATCAATGCGATCATGACTAATATCATCTAATACGATGATTATATTATTTAACATCCTTTAGTGATGTTATGCCTACGGGCTATAATAAATGGTCCATTTGAGACATTGACATTTTGATCTTTATGATTCCTTGTTTAAGGTGGTGAGCTATGCTCAAGCCAAATAGTCAATATGATTAATAAAATAATGACTTATATCATCTAATACGATGAACCTATTATAAACATCCATTAGTGATGTTTCGCCTACGGGCCATGTTATATTGTCCATTGTGACACAAACATTGTGATCTCTACGATCCCCTATTTAAGGTAGCGAGCTGTGCTCAAGCCTAATAGTTTATATGATCAATGCGATCATGACTAAAATCATCAGTACGGTGATTAAAATTTAAACATCCCCAAAGATGTTTTGCCTAAGGGCTATATTATATTGTTAAATTAAGTCAAGGCAATTGTAATCTTTTGTGATTCTTTGCCCAAGGGGGTGAGCTACGCTCAAATCCCATAGTCCATGTGATCATTGCGATCCTGACTAGTATCATCAGTATGATGATCATAAATTCATAATATTGGCATCCCTAGTGATGAAATGCCTACGGGCTATACTATACTCTATTGCCGATAAGACAAAACAGGGGTGATCTTTATGATCTCCTATTCAAAATGGTGGGATTATACCCAAACCTAATAGTCAATATGATCGAGGTGATCATGACTAATATCATTAGATACTATAATTATATATAGACATCCATTAGTGATGTTAATTGGTTTACCTTTCTGTTAAGTGAATCGCCTTTCAAGACGATGACAGTTGTAGTCTATGACTCCCTGTCCAAAGGTGAAGAACTATGTTCAAGCCTTAAGACTCCTGATCTAATAAGATTGCAGCCTATGAATTGACGTCCTTGTGACAAATCCACAAGTTATATTCAAGTCACCCATAACAAGCCTCCGGGCTATAATTCGTCGTTCGTAACAAGTTAACATACTAAATGTTAACATCGCTGGTGACAGGCCTTAGTGCCATATCCTATAACGTCCTAGAGACAAGGCCATTTGTGCCGCATCTGAATGTCATTACGACAAGGCCTTCGCGCCATATGATTACTTATGACCTTCATGACTAGACTTTATGCCATATCTTTCTACGTCCCTCGCGACAGGCTTCTACGCCATATATTTATATATATAACCAAAGTCATGTAAGGCTAGCTTTTGAGCTATTTATAATCCTCCTTGTGACAAAGACAATTGTGACATTATGGTCCCTTGTCAAGCAGGTATTGGACTTACTCCAAACCTTGAATGCCATTGATGGTCCTTTTGTGACCTAGGCTAAATATAATGGATATACATTCAAATAACATTCACTAGGAATGTTCAGAACAGAATAGCCCATACGGTTTATGAATGCCGTGGCTAATCTAAGTCGGGTCATCAGGATGATGACTAATAATTGTTAAATTTTGGTGATTGGTACCAAGTTTCAAGTATGGAAAACTTGAATGAGGTAGACGACAGTCGCAATACTATTAAGGCGACGAAAGTCAATAAAGCTACAAACGTAAATCTCAATATTAATGGAGTTAATCTCCAAGTTGTGGTTGACGCAGTAGTTGGAAGGACCGAAGCAGTGTGACATCTGCAAAGGAACGGGTCATCATTTTCCCATGAATGTAGGGACATAAAGAATGCAGTCTGTCACGACTGTGGTGAGTAAGGCCGCATCAGAACTAGATACCATAAAGCTGCCAAACAAGGTGCAGCTAAGCCTGGAAAGGCTAAGAAAGGAAACGCCTGAACTCACCTGATGAATGCCAAGAGGCAGTTCACGACGTCATCAAGTACATTCCTTATCATTTACCAATGATAATTTCTGCTAAGTGTCCTGATTTAATACAGGCAATAATAAATCTTCATAAACCATAAGCTTAGCAAACTTTTATATTATCCACAAGGTATAACTTACCAAGGAACCCATAGTAACCGATTCTTCTAAGTATCGGCAAGGGATCCTTCTGAAAAATCTGAGAGTACTCTTTCTTCGAATAGAGTACGACAATAAATATTAGGCAACAATTAAGAATTTGCCATCAGCTGCACAGGATCGTCGATTTGTTCGACTAGCTGTAAGGATTAGCTATTCCTTAAAATTTGTTAAGCAGTGGTTGGAATAACCATCTCACCTTAAGATAAGCTTTCCTATAATAGTTGATATATAAGTATCAAGGCTACTCCCTTGGAGACCTTGTATAAATGGAATGTTAAACATCTATTGTTAGGACAATAGATTGGTAAGTCCAATTATCAGGATCTGAAAGTTGCATTAGAAACAACAAATAAGATCACGCAAATTCATAATCATCTGTAAGATGCCAGTATTCGGCAGAAAATCGAGGATTAATGAAAATAGCAAACCTCCTAAATTCTTGATTAAGGAATAAGGTTCAACAATAGATATCACCCAGGAAGGGTGTGCCAAATCTGTTAAATTAACAGGCTAGTTAAGCTCTGAATATATAGAATCATTCGAAGGAAATCGAATGTTTCAAGATCAGGTAGCTTATAAGCTAAAACCTATTTAAGGAGCTTGGCGGAGCTCGCAATACATTACACACTAGTGACTGAAAGGTGTGTTTCGCCAATAAGTCAAGAAGCACTATCACATAATGTTATGCAAATTTATGATGTGATGAGCATCCTGTATCGATTGAGGATCGACAGGTTAAGAAGCTCCAAAAAGGATACATGTACCTAATATAGGAGTCACTTTAGGAGCTTGGAAAGACTCTAGATATGTTATGGAAGTTAAGTCCATTATGCGACAAAAAGTACTGCCATCATTTTAGCAAATCTCGAGGTCGAGATTTCTTTTAAGGGGGTGAGGATGTAACACCTCGAAAATTCACGTCCTATAATGTATTGACACGTGTCATAAGCTTGAACGTGTGAAATTATATTTAGAGGGACTAAAGTTGACAAACATGGAAAGTATGTGAATATAAGGGTTCAAAATGTCAACAAGGGATAAATATACTTTACAGTAACCCTACATGATGTTCATAACCTCAACCGAATAAATCTTGGATCGTACGAAGCCAATTGTGAAAGAAAGTGAGGAATTACAAACTACAGGGGTTAAATGTGTCAACATGTTTAAAGGTATACCTCTGAGTGACCTTTTAGCGAACCCGGAGCTTTGTAATGCTTAATTATACTCACAAGAATGTGTGATAAAAATTTCACAAGGTTTCGTTAAGGTATGAGAAAGTTATGGCAATATTCGGATACGAGGGGTTAAAAACGTCAACGATTTAATTTCTCGCGATTTTTACGCAACCGACGAACGAACACGCAAACATCGACTACCGATCCTAATTTGCGTATTTTAGTATTAATATTATGCTCTACGATGCTTCCATGATGTTCGGGTGCGAAGACGGGCTTGTGGGCCTTGGGCCCAAGCCCACAAAACCGCCACTATATAAATAAAAAAATAAATAAATAAATAAAAATTATTTTTCACCATCTCTTTCTCTCTCTAAAACTCTCTCTACTCTCTCTCTCTAGAAACTTTCCGGCGACTTTTCCTGCGACCGACGATTTTTCCGGCGGCCGTTTTCCGGCCAAGAGTACACTTTTTCGACTATATCCGACGTTCCGGATCGCGTGGTGTGGTTAGTTTTAGCTAATTCTTAGCGGTTTGAACTCTATGGCAACTCCGGCGACATTCCGGTCAAATTCCGGCGAGTCCGTTTTGAACTTTTGACTTTGCAGATGCTTCGATCGGGACTTTAGGAGCATTCCTGCACAGTTTCAAGAAATTCTATTCTCCGGCGAAATCTCGACTTCTGACATGATTCTGGCGAGTTCCAGCCATCAGTTTTCGATGAAAAATATATTTTTGGACTCCTAGTGACCTGTAGAGTCCATCGAACCACTTTCGACTCGGGTGAAAAATTTAAGTTCGGGACGCTCTCGGGCTCGACTTCTGACATGATTCTGGCGAGTTCCAGCCATCAGTTTTCGATGAAAAATATATTTTTGGACTCCTAGTGACCTGTAGAGTCCATCGAACCACTTTCGACTCGGGTGAAAAATTTAAGTTCGGGACGCTCTCGGGCTCGACTTCTGACATGATTCTGGCAATTTCCAGCCATCAGTTTTCGAAGAAAAATATATTTTTGGACTCCTAGTGACCTGTAGAGTCCATCGAACCACTTTCGACTCGGGTGAAAAATTTAAGTTCGGGACGCTCTCGGGCTCGACTTCTGACATGATTCTGGCGAGTTCCAGCCATCAGTTTTCGATGAAAAATATATTTTTGGACTCCTAGTGACCTGTAGAGTCCATCGAACCACTTTCGACTCGGGTGAAAAATTTAAGTTCGGGACGCTCTCGGGCTCGACTTCTGACATGGTTCTGGCAATTTCCAGCCATCAGTTTTCGAAGAAAAATATATTTTTGGACTCCTAGTGACCTGTAGAGTCCATCGAACCACTTTCGACTCGGGTGAAAAATTTAAGTTCGGGACGCTCTCGGGCTCGACTTCTGACATGGTTCTGGCAATTTCCAGCCATCAGTTTTCGAAGAAAAATATATTTTTGGACTCCAAGTGACCTGTAGAGTCCATCGAACTACTTTCGACTCGGGTGAAAAATTTAAGTTCGGGACGCTCTCGGGCTCGGTTCAACTTGGTCAACAGGTCAAACGTGGTCAAAACTGGTCAAGGGGAAGTTTTGAGTCATGTTAGTGCCTCGGTTCAGTTTTGGGTTCGGTCAAACCTGGTCAACATCGGTCAAACGTGGTCAACTGCTGGTCAACGCAGTCAACACGAGGCTCGGTAAAATTTTTAACGATTCGAATTTTGTTATATTATGTGGGCATTAAACCCTTAAAAGGGTACCCTCTGATTCCCACTCTAACTAGGTCAAATGTCGGGTCAAACTTGTTTTTAAAAAAAAATCAACAGAATGTGTAAATTACAATTTATGCATAATTAGCAATGTAGAACACATACAACCTGTTTGATCATTAATATAACTTGGTAATTAGTGTAAGAACATGTCTAAACATGTTCAACCCGACAATTTCCTGTTTAGACCCGGTTCGGAATCGAAAGTCGCATAGTTTGACTTATACTTCGACTCTCAGTTCTGACCCGTTATGGTATGTTTTAGAAATACCTTAGAGCTTTATTTGGACCAGGTTACATGCTAGTATAATCCTCTGTGATTATACACCTCGGATCATTAGTTATCCAATTAATATGCATGATTCCGTTAATTGCTCATATGTTGACCATTATGCATTTTTACCTTAAAACGTGATTTATGAAAATGTAAAAGAGTAGAAACCTTAACTACTGATATATAAACTTGTATGCAAAGTTTGATATCAGTTTGAGGTGTAGAATAAGAGTTATGCTCGTTAGCGTAAAAATTAAAGCTTTATGTTAATAAAACGGCGTAATTAGCGTATAGCCTAGTTAAGCCTACTTTTTGATACCAAATCTTTTACCCACTGATGTAATATATTATTTTGGGATTTTTAAAGATTTTTAATAAATTTTAGGCTGAGCATAACTTATAGTCGTAGGCTTAATCCGGTAATTGTCGGTTTTGCCCTTACGGGCTATAAAATGAGTTTTACATATCTAAACGACTCCAAACCTTTTGCTACTGATCTTAAATGATAAATAATTTATTTTAAGCCTTCTGGAATGGTAAAATATCAGCTTTATGTATCGAACCCGTAAACGGCTTTTAATCGCCTAATTAAGCGTTTTTAACGCATAGTATGTACTAAGAGTATTTTAAACATACCATGGGTGATACCTACTGATATTTGAGGCAAATTATAATATTTTAACAGTAAGCAAATGTTGTTAAACTCAGACTTCAGTTTTGAGCTTTTCGGCTTATGTGAAATTACCAAACTACCCCTACGGGGCACAGTTTGCGATTAAATTCATTTCGGGCATAATAAAAGACATCTTACTGATGTCACAACATATATGAAGCATATTAACTTAGGAAACCTGTAAATGACTCTCATTACTACCCGTTACGCTTATTACGCGTTCGGTTCGGTTTATGTAACTAGTTTACAAAAACTAGCCTAAACGGGTCAAACCTTATCGGTTTTATCTCAAAATCCAGAGTGTGCATGAAATACCCATATTAAACAAGTCTCTGAACTTGTAGGGTCTAAATCACATTCTATCCGGTCATCGCTTAATCGTGCGTACGAACCGTATCTTTGAAACTAGCCGGTCTAAGCTTAAGCTTAAATAAAAGACCCGTTAGGATTCTAATAGGTTATTTAAAAACCTTCGTTTCAGATTTAGGAGCCCAGTAAAAGCTATCTGTACTTGCTGATTTGATACGGCTGGGATTGAATTTATATTTAGCTCAGGTAAATACTTTTAACTTATTTTCCCTATACGGGCTTGGGGTACGGTATATAAAATACCGCTTGGTCGGGGCGTTGAATCTTTGATTGAATGAATGATAATGAAAGTATTGAGACGTCTCGTTTAATATTGTTTTGTTTGCTTAAAGCCTTTGGGGGGTTAATGACCGTGTCCCGGATATCCCTGGCATCATTTTACGAAATGGCCACGACCTTAGCACTCAGGTGTAGGCGTACACCTGTTAGTGTCTCATAAATAAAGTGGTGTGTTAATTGATCTTTAACCCGGCTCGATCCGGGCTACTGAACGCATAAGGAACATGTAAATCCTTACAAGTATTATATATTTAAATAATTATCACAAGTTATAAAATATTATTTGTGCCTTGTGCCTTAAATGCATTTTAATCAAATTATAAAACATTTATGCCATGTGCATCCAAACAAATTTTAAATCATTTTCAAAATGAGTCGGTTGATTGTATTTACCAGTGTAAACTGACGTATTTTCTAAAAAGGCTAAGTGTAGGTACTAATCGGAATTGGCTGGCTACTCCTAGCATCATTAAAGAGTCTCGCAAGCTTAGATGCCTAAAGTCTGTTGAACTATTGTTTCCATTTTATTTTCGATCCGTCTGTGGATAAACAATCGACAGTTGTGATATATGATATTACAATATTATATTCGGTTGAATTATATCTTTTAAATTGCTTCCGCTGTGCATATTAAATATTGTGTTGTTTGACTATGATGTTGCCAACCACGTCACGATACTCCCCCACCGGGCCCACCGGTGACACGTGGAAAGTCGGGGTGTGACACTAAGACTTCATTTAATGCTCATTGAACCTTACGTTCTATATGAGTAATTACTCTATTACACATACCTGGCTCGGGTCAATGTATTGACCTGTTTTAATGCCTTGCTATAATATTCGCTAAATAATAGCGATGCAAATATCATTTCTACATTTATTCCTGGAATCATATAACTCGACAAGAATCATTAGTCGCTATTATCAAAAGGTGGTATCTTCACCCTTTGTCCTGTCTGGTCTAAATGACCGATTTTATTAGCGAGATGACATGTATTTTCATCTCGACTATATGACTCGCTCCGATTTACATCGTGCGGTCGTTTACTTATAATTCATTTCTTAACACTTTTCGACATATTAAGGCTTACTTCATAAGTGTCTTTTAAAACCAATAGTTATGGTCGACGCGTGACCAATTTACCGTTTTACCCTTATTGTTTGTTTTGGTTTACCCTATAAGGTAATCATTTAAAAGTTCAATTCCCATTTGTCATAAAATGATCGAATTACCAATTTAACTCCTTTTAAACCCTCCACATGGTTTCTTGTCATGCTCAACTATCTTGTTCCGTACGTCTACTCGCCGAAACATCATACCTCAACTATGTATTTATCTTATTCGTAACTAATACGATAGAGAATATTCTAAAATATAAGACTAGTGTAAGCCATACTTACTTGATGCTAGTTTTTATATTAACAAGCGCTCTACCTAGGTCACAGTGTTATTTAGGCTACAACTTGTTTTATTGCCTAAACTAATTGGTCACCATTTTACTTCATACTTCGTCATTCGGGTACGCAATATTGCCATCATCGGCCCTTTGCGTATTTATACTTCCATATCTAGTCATTCACACTATAACGTGATTACATTATATATTACTTTTGTGTCCGTGATAACATCACGCCATGTTTAGTTTTACCTTGACCTTTTATTCTTAAGAATCTTTCCTCCGATTGCATTATCTTAATGCTTTCGGCGTTATACTTATATTCTTTAATACTAACCATTTTCTAATTTCTCTCTCGGTATTCTTAGGTGTTAGAACATCGTTTCTTTACTAAAACTGAATTTTAGTTTAATGTTTTTCTCTTTAACCTTGTCGATTAATCATATCAAGGAATTGACGATGAGGATTATTCTTCGGAATTATCATTTTACGCGAGGAATCATAATTGGTTCTCCATGCTTTATATTATCGACCCGTAGGTTCCTTTACTTAGCCTTGTAGACTATTCTATTAGGTCTTCACCTTTTTAGGGTGAGACTCCCCCCTAGTATGTTCCATTTGTATTTGCGACCCTATGGTCATTTTGTTCCCGTAGGCCTTTACATTGTTTAAAATTTGGAGGTTATGGTGATCCCACGGATCATCTTCTATTCGTTTGACCTTGACCGTAGTCTAAGGCTACACTCATTTTCTTTTGGATTATCTTTCCGACTCTATGACTTCTTATGTGTCCTTCGCGTCGGTTTATTTGGTTTATGCCTCTATTTTCTTTTAACCCGTTACCCGGGTTCTTGATCTTGATATATTTTTTTTAACACACCGGTTTCATTGGTTTGCGTTTTCCCTTTCATACTCTTTTATGACTTATCCCATAGATTCAATAATATTTCACGCTTTCATTATCCAGGTCGCGCTTACTTGGTATATCAACTACTATACTTTATTCAATCCATACACCACCTTTCTTTTGTCAGTGACCCTTAGGTCTGTTTCTTTTACAAATGTCCCGAAAGCCCATGTCTCCAGTCTTATTTGGTAAACTACTGTTATTGTTATTCGGCCTTTGGGGATTACTCGTTCTTATTCTAACGCTTTCATAATGTTTGTCTTACTAATTCTTTTACATATTCATCCTCATCAAGGTGACTATCATTCTTCCTCAGGAGGAATTTATTAATAACATGTTACTTGGGTATCTACCCATACCCGAGCTTCTAAATCCAAATTTATTGGTATTTCATTATTTACAGCAACAATAATACATATTGTCCATTTAGTTTCTTTTTCGAGGTTATTCCTATCCGAATCTTAATCTCTTGATTTCTGACTTTAACCCATTGTTACAATAACAAAATCAATTCATTTCATGTTATTGTTTCATATTGTTGTATGGAATTTATCCACATCGTTTGTTGACATAAACGATGTTTCTATTTGTTTCATTTAGTTTGGCTTAGTCTATAACCATATCCTTGTCATCTATTACTATTGTAAACTCCCAGGGTTCGGATGTTATTACACTCCTCCCTATTATGACGCTTATCTTTCATTATGTTCTCGGGTTCGAGTGTGCACGCACCCCTTCCCAAAGCAACATTTATCATGATTATTTTTACCTCGATGCTCAACGTACAGTTTCAGCACCTCTTATAAACAATAGAACTTTTATTATTACCTATATTTTTATTATTTTTTTTAAAGCCTTGGTAATTTCGTTATCACTAATGTAGAATGTCAAATAAGTCGATATAAAGCAAACGATTTATTTGCACTCGTAATAATTAAAAATTCATGCTAAAATTTAATTTACAAGAGTATACCTGAAACGACATCAGGTTCAGCTTTAGCCTCCGTGGCTGTTATATAAAACAACTTTGTCCTTGATTTCTGGGCATCAGATTTTGTGTCGGTTGTGTCCTTGGTTCCAAGCCTCTCTGGACGTTTAGACTTTTTATATCTTGGCTTACCACATGTGCCCTTGTGAATTTTTTTTCCACAAAATCTACACTGATGTAACACACTTTTTGTAACTCCCTTCTTGAGAACTTTATTAGACTTGGACTTCTTTAGGGATCTTGGATTCATATCCAACACCCTCCTTTCTTCTATTTCTTGTAGGATGCTGTCTTTTAATTCAGTCATCATATCGTTTACCACCGGCACGATTGTGGTTTGTATTCTATCAATATACTGTGATAGACTATTTTCTAGAACTTTTCCGACCTCCTCGGAAATCTTAGCTTTCATTTGTTCAGTCAATTGAGATGTCGAATCATCTTCGGTTACTCTAGACATTTCTTTAACTGAAACATCCATCACGATTTATCAAAAATTATTTAATTCATTTCCATCTTATTATACGGAAATTTATATCACTCTCATTCAATCATAAATAACATGTTATTCCTTTTCGGTTTGGTCAAGTATATATCTTGCCTTACCTTTCTTACTTAGTGTATTTTCCCGGGTTCGAGCGTATTCATACACTCCTCCCATCTTTCCGTCATCTTGAAATTGAAATGTTTACACTAGTTGTTAAACATTTCATTTATGACATATGCGTCATTCATTTTGATCTAGCCAAGTTCACCACTTGCTTAAACCATTTATGCTTAGTGCACTTTTCCGGGTTTGAGTGTGTAAACATGCACTTCCCGTGCATATCAATTCAAATTTCCTTTTTCTAGTATTCTAGTAAGTCTACTAAAGCAATTAATTCTTACCGGACGATCGATCAAGCTTGAACCGAACACTTTGTTGACAACCTTAAGCTCTGATTACCAACTTGTAACACCCGTTTAATTTAACTTGAATTTAATAATAATTCACACTATTTAAATAAAGATGTTTAGTTATAACATGGATTTCATAAATAAGTTCTAGTGTGACAAAACCTTAGTCAACTATCGACTAAGTTAAAACTTTCAAAAGATGTTTAACAATTTGTTTACATCACAAGAGCTTTGACTATTAATGATTTGAAATATTGCGGAAGCTTCAAAAATCGTGTTCGGTTCTTCAACATTTGCTTGATCGCCATCCGTAACATCCACATCATCACCTAGGGTCAAAACCACTAAAATATTAGTTTTGACATTATCATATAATGTATAAACACAAGATCCGACATCGAAATATGATAAATAAATTACAAGTTTCTGAGTTCCACCGTAACTTACGGTGTCACCGTAAGTTACGGTAGGTTCTGGAGACTTTTGATTCACCGTAAACCAGGGGAAACCCACCGTAACTTCCTGGACTCTACCGTAAGTTACGGTACCACCATAACTTACGGTGGTCGCTGGAATGTTATATTTTTGTTTGACTTGTTCATTTCACTCAAACCCAAATATCGGATTTCCCCTTTCTAACTTTTACCAATACGTTAAATTCTCTTATTTCTAACATGTTATATATTAACCAATATCAAAGATCATTCCATCATATTCCGGAGCATTAACCATGCCTTACTTGATTATTCGACCCGTTTGGCTCATCTACGGAATCCTCCATTATGATGACTACCAACGAGAATTAACCAAGTCTTGTCATATTGTTTAATATAACGACAACATCACTTTACCTCAATATAACTTTTGTTCTACGACTCAACTACACATATACTAGTTATCAAAATTTAACCAATGTAAAGGGTCAAGTTACATACCTTTAGTTCACGCCCTTCAAACGCAAGTCGCCACCGGCTTGTCCACTTGGAGCTCCGGTATCCTTTCCTATTGAGTTCAACGAAAACACGTTTAGAACTCTTTTTAATTCACAATTCGCATATTTTTCCTAGACATCACAATCATACGGTTTAACTCAAATTTTCAGATTTAAGTCTTCTTTGAGGCATTTATGCGAACACCTAACAGGCAGAATTTTATATCATTCATATTTAAAGTTCATAGTTTGCTATTTAGCTAAACTTATTCATCAATAAAGCTTTCATATAACTTTTAAACATCATAATTTCAGAAATTGCTTTCTATGACCAAATCACACTAGAATAATCCTTCTAAACCCTAGTGTTTACTAGTTTTCCACAAAACCCATGAATCACCTTCATGGTGTTCATGAGAATTTCAGGAATTAGCCATAATTTCACATGTTATTGTCTAGGTTTTTACTCCTAGACACTATATCATCCCTAATCAAACCAAATAACCAACATGCATTCACAAATTTCAGAATTCCCAACTTCATGAGAATTTCAAGTAGGAGATTTTCAACAAATTTTACATACCTTATAACCCCCTTGCTATGAGGATCAATAATCTAAGCTCAGATTTCGTTTTTGATCAGATTTGGACCTTCAATTTGGTTGTTTTGTGAATGTTAGGGTTTTGGAGAGCTATGGTCGCCCTCCCCTGGCTTCTGGTCGATCCCACCAACTCAATTTCTATTGAGTTTGTGTTTTAATAAAATGTTTATTAAAACTAGTTTCCAAGTTTGACACTTCAGTCCCTCTAGTTTCTTTTATTTTGTTTTGATGTCTTTAACTACTCATAAGTGTTAAACTAACTAAGTTAGTACCACTTCTAATTAGATTACTTTACTTAATTTATTCACAACTTAATTGCAAATTTAAAAATTTGTATTTTCGGGATGTTACATTACAACGAGGAAGAGCTTCGCTTATTAGGGGGTATTAGGGTAGAACTTTAGCCTATAGAAGTTGAGAGAGAATCAGAGAAAATGAACAATTTGAAATGAGACCATCGGCTGCTATTTATAGGCTGACATCAGGGCGGGTCGCGGCCCGCGACACCCTCGTCTTCATCTCTCGCGGCCCGCGAGGGAGTTATAGGTCGGTTTAGGGTTGCTGAGTCATAGCGTGGTCTCGACACGTGTCCTGACACGTGGCGACTCAGGTGACCACCAAGCAATGGGGCCTCGCGCCCCGCGAAGGAGCCCACCTTCGTCCACCGCGGCCCGCGAGCGGCTTAAATATTTATTTTTATTTGTTTTTCATAAACATTAAGGTTGTTTGGGTCCGTTTTTCACATACGGGATGTATCTAGGAGCGTTTAGGGTCGTTTTCGAGGGTTGTTATATCCTTCCCACCTTGTTTTAAATCTCGTCCTCGAGATTTGGGCTACGATATCTTCACGTCTTTAAGTTAGTAAAACAATATATCAAGATGTTTGAAGCAGAATCAAGACATATAACAATTGGAATTCAGTTGTCCAAATTAGTTTCAGGAATCAATGAATTTAGAGGAAATGAAACAATCATTGAGGTGACTGAATTTCACAATTCAACCGAGACATGAGAATCGAATGTAAATGACTTTTAGAAACAATAGGATTCAATGTCAGCAGAGAACTTACCTTGATGGTCAATTGAGAAGAACTCTAAATCAATAATCTCAATTGAAAATAGAAGTATGAAAAAAATGATTTGCCAGCTACCAAATCAGAAATCAATGACATTTATTTGAATGGCAGGGATACACCAAAAATACAATAGAATTTAGTGTATCATTTTCCTGATACATAATTGTATCAAGACTACTTAAGTGATGAGTCTAACGAACGACGTATGAATTGATATGATTAAGGTTTACGATTAGCTCTTGCTACAAATTTATACAGACACTTCAAGGAGTTGTAATGATTGAAAGAATTCAAAGATTACGATGATCGAACGAATTCGCCGTTCTCGAAATTAACTGAAAGTGTTAATGAAGTGAATCTGGATATTCAAAAGATTAAATGTTCAAGGGAAAGAATAAATGAATAGGATTGATCAAAGATGAAAGAAATGTTGGAGGTACATTGGAATAAAAATTTAGGTACCTATATCTTAATACCAAATTGTATTAAGACTGGTTTAGGATAATGAATCAATAAATAGATAAATTCGTACCTCATGTGTGAAAATGAAATGAGTCCAAGTTTGAAAGAAATCACCACCGCAAGGTGTCGTGATTTAACAAATGATTTGTTGGAGTTAAAGACGTTAAACAAGTCTACTATGATCCAAACAAATGAAGGGTTAGTTGAAACTACCTTGAATATGATGATCTCAATTCATCATATGGGCTTTTAAATTGAATGTATATTGTGAACAAGTTCAAACAATTGAGCTTGGCTTGGACATATTCCAACAATTGGACATATGTATTGACAAGAAATGATTTCAATAAAGATCTGGGAAGTAACTTTTGAAAAGAAAAGGAGTTTTCCAAGAAATCTGTTGACTTGATATCAAAAGTCAAGGTTTTTGCAATCATATGGATTGTCAAAAATGAGTATAATGAGATAAAATCCAAATTCATGGATAAAGGATCTTTTGAAATGAATTCACATACATAACAAGCAATGCACGTGCAACATATGAATTTGTCAAGAGATGAGACAAATGACTATTGGGTTTATGAAAGAAAAATAAAGATCTTTTATTTATAAAACTTTGATTGAAATCAAAAGTCAACTAATACTTTAGTACAGACAAAACCTAAGTGTGTTTATTTCAAAAGTTGTTGTTGCCTTCGGTGTCGTGAATACTTATGTGTTCTCCTTAGCTTCATTTGGGTTCATAGCCTTGTTGCCGGGTGCCTTGGATAATTTCGGGCAGTAGGGACGGATGTGACCTAGTTCTCCGCAGTTGAAACAGATGTTAGTTTTCCTTCTACATTCTTCCTCTGTATGCCCAACATTCTTGCAGAAGTTACAGTGGTGTGTCTTCCTAGAATGTCGTCTTTTTGAACTCTTTTTGTTATAGTTGTTGCAGGTAGGTTACGCGATCGTTGGTTCCATTCTTTTGTCCTTATATGATTTGTCAGAGCGGAATTTCTTATAGGAGTAACTATAGGTTGTGGTTTTCTTTCGTTTGGAAGATGGAGTTTTGATGCGAATATCATGGTCTCCATTGGCACTAGGGCTAGGTTTGAAGTGATGAGTATGCTTACAACGTAAAGTAGGACTTTTGTTTATAGGCATAGAAATTTTAATAGCTTCAATGATCGAAGTTATGGCATTCGATATTCCTTCAGCTTTTATATTTTCTATAATATTTTTATCCAAAGAATTTCATTACCAGCCTGAATTTGTTGATTACAGGTTATTTCCTTTGACATCTGAATTACAAACATTTTCAGATATTAATATCACAGAACTTAAACAACCATTCAGACACGTTTTGTCGCTCATATTACATTAGCACACTTATAACTATACCCATCAGTATTATGCGTTAACATATATATATATATACACATATATACATATTATATTTTTAACATCTTCTTTCACTATATATATTTCAGCAAAATATAAGGAAAGTATATATATTATGTGCTATTTCCTTTTTATCGTAGTTACAGACGAACTTTTATTCTAGATTACGGGCTCGGTATTTTACTAATAATGGCTTTATATTTTCTCAACTTAGCTTATATTCTCAGGGCTCATGATTGGATAAATATTCGGGATATTTGGTGGGAACTGTGGTTGTGACTCTGGCTAGAATTAAAGGTTTATATAAGATCCTGAGATTCATCGTCATTGGTTCTACCATCGTTCCCTTTATGTTAATACAAATATCCTTAAGATTTCTTTTGGGTTACATGCGGTTAATGGTTTGAAACATCATTTGGATAAATTCTGGGTAAACATGTAAGTTTATTTCTTCTGTTACATAAAAGCTTGTTTTTCCATAGAAGATATTTGATTGTTATATTGTATATATTATCAAGAAATTTTTATCCTGTACATTTATACGTATAAATTTTCAAATTTCCTGTAATATATATATAATACCAAATTATTTATAAGAGTTCAATCATACAACTAATGGTATTAATTATTCTGCTTATTCTCATAACTTTATTTTCTTATAATAACAATAGTAATTGAAATGAATTTCTGTTGAACATACTATTTTGAAATAAAAGGGTAAATAACTAAATTAAATCAAAATATATAATCCTTACGGATTCATTGGAATAATTTTAACCAGAGGGTTGAACCATATTGGTTGAAAATATTAGGACTTGATTCTTAATTTATCATTTTTTATTTATTTAAAGAATCATAATAGATAATACAAAATTTGGCGTTTCTAAATTTGATCCTTATTGTGTTAAGTAATAAAGTATTACTCTTATATGAGAATATACATATGTATGAATCAAATATAGTTTAAGAAATGAGTTAAACTATTAAATGATAAAATTCTTAAGTTATTTCCTTGTGATATATACGCGTTACGTATATATATTTTAAATTATATAGTTATACGATACCAAATATTTTTGTACATATTTCTATTTTATATATGAAATATCATTTGTTTCGTTAATATAATTTATGAAATATAGAATACTTATATATTTTTCGCACTCTTTTCATGTGTATGTAAATGCACATGTGCTTATATAATATAACAAAAGCATATGTAATAATATATAATATTTTCATAGTATCATTATGAAAATTCTGTTATAATATTGTATTAAACGATAAACATGTTTTAAGTATGCAAAAATATTATATTTTATCAAAATCAAAATAATTCTATGTTTTGTCAAATCTTTGACAAAAATATATATTTAAGTCGAGTAAAATTTTGGGTTGTATCATAAATCATAAAACATACTACTTGCATTGAATAATATTTTATATCATAATATTTCAGTGATATCATACCTAAAGTGTCACACCCCCAAAATCCACATGCGGAGTACTACCGCTTGGGGGCGTGACCGACCAGGATCCAGCCACCGTGTTATACTGAGTATTTGGATAATAATAAAGATGATCACCAACCTTAATAGTTAGTAAGCATCATAATTTAAAGTTCGGAAGTTAGGTTCAAACAACAGTTTAAGTAAATAGCGGAAGCATAGGCCAAAACAGTTTAAACAAGGTTCATAGTTCAAGTTATTTAGAACCCAACACGCGGGTTTAGACGACCACTACACTTCCCAAGCTGCAAGCTCCTGAGTCACTGGGTACCTGCAAAGCATGCAGTAAGGGGGGGGGGGGTCAACAATAATGCTGAGTGAGTTCACTAGTTGTCCAGTTTTAATTACCAAAAACTTGTTTCACCAGTTAATTTATCCGTTTATACATGCCATGGGGAGCTACCCCAAAAGTTAGCGACTAAACTGTTTTTCCAATACCGAACACTAGGTGACCGTTGCGTATCCGCAGAGTGCCCCGATGTCAATGTTCTATCATCATTGACGGATGCCTGAGTACATTAGTTCACGACCGATCCCATACCTTGGCACGGTGTGAGGTTGGTAAGACCTAAATAGCGCTATCAACTAATAACCCGTTCGCCTGGCCCCGGCGACTAATCGGTATTATGTAGTAGGGACTTTAAGTGATAGAGTTTCGTTTAGTGCCGTTTGTTGCAATTCGTATAAACAGTAATTAACTAAAAGGTTCCCAATAACAAGGGAAGAAAAGTAAGTTGTATCCCTCATAAGGGGATAGCGTTGTTTTTAGTTCCGTTTCCCAAACCATCGGGAATACATGCTTTAGGTTGTGAACTCACCTTGGGTTGCTCGGTAGATTAATTACCCGGTCGATCACGTTGGTCACCACGTCCTAGCATGGTTACCGAATATGGGTCAAGTTGGGGTACAAGTAAACACGTATAGCAAACACGTACAGACACACATAGCATGCATTCATACAAACACTTGGGTTATTGGGCCTGCCCTAACATTCCACAAACAAACAGTACAGATACATATGCAGTCCAGTCAACAGATAGTCCAACAAGCTTTTGGCCCAATAACACTTAGGCAGCCCAGTCGAGACAAGGGCGGTTTCGACTCGAGAATACACGGTCTCGAGTCGCAACCAAGGGTTCCGACTCGCAACCTCGGTCTCGGTTCATCATGCTTTGGTCTCGAGTCGCAACCAAGGGTTCCGACTCGCAACCTCAGTCTCGGTTCATCATGCTTTGGTCTCGAGTGTGCTGCTTGCGAGTCGCAACCGGGAGATCTCGAAGAATCACGTTTTGGTCTCGAGTCGCAACCAAGGGTTCCGACTCGCAACCACTGTTACGTGCACCTGAATCCTTCTAGAACCTGTCCTACGTACTAGCCAATAGCATTTTGATTTCATGTAATTTTGTACTAACCAATAACATTGCACTAACATGTTTTATTGTCTAAATCATAACAAAATCAGATCAAAACAAGCATATTTGAATATTCATATCACCTTCAAACTTGTTCTTCATATGTTCATCATAATTATGAACTTTCAAGTCCTAAATCTAGCATACACAATCCGAAACAGCATGTTTACACAAGGTTATCCATCAACATTCATCCCTTTATCGTGTTTATCAAACCAAAATCATGCAAGGAGACATTTAGACTATACATGTGTAACATTCATCAAATACTCATCACAAAACAAAGCCTTTACAAACCAAGTATCGTGACACCTAGAACATAAAGCACTAACCGGTTCAAGAGTGACACAAAGGTGTTCAAATAGGTGACGGATTGAAGCCTTCGAGTGATGATTCCGAGCCAATCCAAGGGTGCTCTTGTTGCCGGTTGGATCCGAGAAGGAGAGGAGGAGAGGGTGATGTTAGAACCTTAGGGTTTTAGGGTTTTTAGAGAGAGAGGGAGAGTGTGTGAGATGAGAGAGTGTGAGAGTGATGTTGCAAAATGGTAAAAGTTGTGAGGGTTGGCTGGTTATATATCTCGAGTGGGTTAGGGGTTTCCGGGTGGGCTTCTAGGTTGCAGGGCCCAACCGGCCCGAGTGTTTACTGTTTACTCGAGACCGAGGGTGGTCTCGAGTCGGGTCCTTTGGGGTCTCGGCCCACTCATATAACACACATACATATATATAATATACATACATTCATCACACTTAGCACAAGGATCACATAAAATCATCGAGATAACACGCACTAATATTTAATAACGTATATACACATAATGCTAATACAAGATATTTGCTCGGGAAAACCTAGAGTGTCACATTATCCCCAAGTTTGCTCGGGAAAACCTAGAGTGTCACATTATCCCCAAGTTTTAGGAACTTTCGTCCCGAAAGTTAAGGCAGTCACTGTCAAGCTAGTGTAAGTGAGAACGTTTCAACGGGGTGTCACATCATCCCCCCGTTAATTTGGAATTTCGTCCCGAAATTCGGTTGTAGCTTCAGTGCTGGGAGTTTCATTAGGGAACAACTGGGGATGTTTGCGCTTCATCTGGTCTTCCCGCTCCCAGGTAAATTCTGGGCCACGGCGTGAGTTCCAACGAACTCGCACGAGAGGTATCTGGCTACGTTTGAGGGTTTTGATCTCACGATCCGTGATCTCAACCGGTTCCTCAGTAAAGTGTAGCCGTTCGTCAATAGTAAGTTCCTTGTAAGGAATGACGAGTGTTTCGTCTGATAGACACTTCTTCAGATTAGATACGTGGAAGACGTTGTGCACAGCACTCAGTTCTTCAGGCAGATTCAATCTGTAAGCGGCCGTGCCGATCTTTTCGGTAACTTCAAAGGGTCCGACATATCTGGGATTAAGCTTGCCCCGTTTTCCAAAACGAACCACACCCTTCCAGGGTGAGACCTTAAGTAGGGCCCGTTCACCAACCTGGAACTCTTGCGGTTTCCTATCTTTATCCGCGTAGTACTTTTGACGGTCACGAGCTGCCGCCATGCGTTGCCTAATCTGGGCAATCTTTTCTGTGGTGTCGACTACATGTTCCGGGCCTGTGATCTGGCTGTCACCAACCTCAGCCCAGCAGAGAGGCGATCGACATTTACGGCCGTACAATGCCTCAAAGGGTGCTGCCTGAATGCTGGTGTGGTAGCTGTTGTTGTAGGAGAATTCCACCAACGGTAGGTGCTTCTCCCAATTCTTGCCAAAATCGATCACACATGCCCTAAGCATGTCTTCGAGGGTTTGGATGGTGCGTTCAGACTGCCCATCCGTTTGCGGGTGATAAGCGGTGCTCATGTCTAAACGTGAGCCAAAAGATTTGTGCATGGCTTGCCACAATTCAGAAGTAAAACGCGCGTCTCGATCAGAAATAATAGAGGTAGGCACTCCGTGCTTCGAGACCACTTCTTTTAAGTATACCTCTGCTAGGGTAGAGAACTTGTCTGTTTCTTTAATAGCCAAGAAGTGTGCAGACTTAGTTAAGCGATCCACTATCACCCAAATGGTGTCATTTCCGCGCTGAGACCTAGGCAGGCCAGTAACAAAATCCATGGAAATCTGCTCCCATTTCCATTGCGGAATCTCTGGCTGTTGGAGTAGGCCTGATGGTTTCTGATACTCAGCCTTGACCCTTGCACAAGTCAAACATTTCCTGACATAGGTTGCTATGTGGGCTTTCATGCCAGGCCACCAATAGGTAGCCCTCAAGTCGTGGTACATCTTATCTGAACCCGGATGTACTGAGTAACGGGACTTGTGGGCTTCATCCATCACCAGGTCACGTAAATTCCCATAAAGCGGAACCCATATGCGTCCAGCCACGTAGTAAGCACCGTCTTCTTTTTGTTCCAATCGTTGTCTCGATCCTCGTAGGGACTCGGCCCTGATGTTCTCGGCTTTCAATGCTTCAACCTGAGCATTTCGAATTTGGTTAGGGAGGTTCGAGTGGATAGTGAGCTGTAAGGCACGAACACGCTTGGGTTTGGTCTCCTTTCTGCTGAGGGCATCGGCTACCACATTAGCCTTGCCTGGGTGATATTTGATTGCACACTCGTAGTCATTTAGGAGTTCGACCCATCGGCGTTGCCGCATATTCAACTCCTTTTGTCCCATTATGTGTTGGAGACTCTTGTGATCAGTGTAAATCGTGCACTTGGTGCCGTACAAGTAGTGTCTCCAAAGCTTGAGCGCGAAGACCACAGCTCCAAATTCTAAGTCATGCGTCGTATAGTTCCGTTCGTGGACCTTGAGTTGTCGCGAGGCGTAAGCGATAACTTTCTCGCGTTGCATCAATACGCAGCCAAGTCCTTGAATAGAAGCGTCGCAGTAAACGACGAAGTCGTCGGTACCTTCGGGTAAGGAGAGGATAGGAGCACTACAAAGGTTCTTCTTTAGTTCCTGGAAGGCAGATTCCTGAGCATCACTCCATTTGTAAGCAACACCCTTCTGAGTGAGTGTCGTAAGTGGTTGAGCGATCTTAGAGAATCCCTTGATAAATCTTCGATAGTATCCCGCCAATCCCAAGAATTGGCGAACTTCGGTCGGAGTCTTAGGCACAGGCCAATTCTTAATGGACTCAATCTTAGCAGGGTCAACATGAATCCCTTCCTGATTGACGATGTGTCCAAGGAAATGGACTTCTCTAAGCCAGAAATCACATTTCGAGAATTTGGCGTATAGTTGCTCATTGCGAAGAAGTTCGAGAATAAGACGTAGGTGTTGTTCATGCTCCTCTTGGCTCTTCGAGTAGATTAGGATGTCGTCGATGAATACGATCACGAACTTGTCGAGGTAGGGTTTGCATACTCGGTTCATGAGATCCATGAAGATTGCAGGTGCGTTGGTCATTCCGAAAGGCATAACAAGGAATTCGTAGTGACCATAGCGGGTTCTGAAAGCAGTCTTAGAGATGTCCTCATCGCGGACTCTCAGCTGGTGATAACCCGATCGCAGATCGATCTTGGAATAATAGCTCGACCCTTGCAGCTGGTCGAACAGGTCGTCGATACGGGGAAGTGGATAACGATTCTTGATGGTAACCTTGTTAAGTTCGCGGTAGTCAATGCACATTCGGAATGAGCCATCTTTCTTTTTGACGAAGAGCACTGGGGCTCCCCAGGGTGATGAACTAGGACGGATAAAACCTTTGTCCAAAAGTTCTTGTAGTTGGGTAGAAAGCTCCTTGAGCTCCGCGGGGGCTAATCGATAAGGTGCTCGAGCTATAGGCGCTGCTCCGGGAGCTAGCTCGATTTGAAATTCGACCTGACGGTGAGGAGGGAGTCCAGGTAGTTCCTCCGGGAATACCTCAGGATAGTCGCGTACAACTGGAAAATCTTCAATCCTGTTTTCCATTTTCTGTGTGTCGGCAACGAGTGCTAAGATAGCGGTGTGCCCCTTTCGTAGACACTTCTGGGCCTTTAAGAATGAGATGATGCCTGTGACTTCTCCGCTCTTGTCGCCTTGAACTATAAGAGGTTTGCCAGGGGGACGGGGAATACGAATAGCTTTCTCTTGGCAGAGGATTTCAGCTCGATGTTGGGATAACCAATCCATACCAATAATGACGTCGAAGCTTCCAAGAACGATGGGGAAAAGATCGATACGGAAGGTCTGACCAGACAACTCTAATTTGCAGTTACGAATTATGTGTGAGGCCTCGAGGTTTCTACCATTAGCTATTTCAACGGTGTGCTTAGAGCTTAGCGGCGTAAGAGTGAGCTTAAGTTTCTTACTAATACGTAGGGATACATAACTAGCATCTGCTCCGGAATCAAATAGCATGGAAACATAACGATCATTAAGTAGGAACTTACCCGCTACAACGTTGGGGTCGTTCCTGGCTTCTCCAGCTCCAATCACAAAAGCCCTTCCTCTTGCACCATTCCCAGCATTGTTGTTATTGTTCCCAGCACCCTGATTGTTGTTGTTTTGATTCAGTTCAGGGCAATCCTTTCGCATGTGCCCCGCTGCTCCACACTTGAAGCATCCACGGTTGTTTCCTTGTTGCTGCTGTTGCTGTGGTTGTTGCTGATTCTGCCTAGCTGGGAACTGGCTTCGGCAGTCTTTGGCTTCATGCCCCATCTTGTTGCATCGCTGGCATTGACCTTTTCCACATGGCCCGCTGTGATGTCGGTTACATTTGTTACACTTAGGGTGGTTCCCTCGATAGCCACCCTGTTGCTGAGGGCCCTTGTTGCTTTCAGTCTTCCTTTGTTGAACTGGGGCCTGACTGGGGTTAGCATCCTTTCCCTGATTTCCATCCCACTTTCGCTTATTATCGCCAGAAGTTTCAGCAGTAGCACCGATCCTCTTGGGCAGCTTGCCCTCTTCCACAGCCTGATTGGTAAGTTTGTGAGCAAGACGAACCACAGGCTGTATGGTATTGAGGTTGGCTGAGGTCACATGACTTCTGATTTCAGGGACCAAGCCTTTGATGTACAATTCAATCCTTCGGTACATAGGTTGGGACATGTTTGGGCAAAGTGCCGCATAGTCGTTGGACTGCTTAGTGTAGGTCTCAATCTCTGATCCGACCATCTTGAGCGCATAGTACTCGTTCTCAAGTTTGTGGATGTCATCCCTGTGACAGTACTCCTCCTTGATCATGTCCTTGAAATCTTCCCATGCAGTAGCATTAGCAGTTTCCAGACCAAGCATCTGAATCTGTGCTTTCCACCATGATAGCGCGTTTCCTTCAAGCGTACCAGTCGCGTACTTAACCCAGTTAGCAGGGGGACACTCGCAGACAGCAAAGACAGCTTCGGCCTTTTCAATCCAGTGCAGAAGGCCTATGGCACCCTCAGTGCCGTCGAAAGGGAGAGGCTTGCCATCCATGAAGGTTTTGAAAGTGCAAACACGTGGTTGCGCAGGCGCAGGCTGCCCTGTTGTGTGAAATGGAGCGAATAGGTTTAGAGGTGAAAAGACGATGTGGGGGTAGGATCTAAACATCCTAAAGTAACGAGTTTACCTCCAGGGTGTGCTGCGAAAGCTGCAGCCACCGTGTGGAGCAAGTTGGTGAACTGAGCCTGAGTCATGTTAACGTTTCCTCTTCCGCGTCCACTCATTGTCTTCATAACCAGAAAACACAGTATGAGTGTGATGTCGTAATATAGCGAGAATGAGATAGAAGAGGAAAGGCATATCTATCTACTTAGGCAAACTAGTACGTATAGCAGAGCAGAAAGCATAAGACAAATCAAGCAAGTAAACATGGGTCCGAGCTATGAGGTCAGATAAGTCGAGCCTTGCACTTGGAGTGTAGTGTCGTCACGAGTCACGGGTTATAGTCTGGTTTTTCTCAAAAAGACTTTCCTTTTTAAAACCAAGTTCACTATAACCAATGGCTCTGATACCAATCTGTCACACCCCCAAAATCCACATGCGGAGTACTACCGCTTGGGGGCGTGACCGACCAGGATCCAGCCACCGTGTTATACTGAGTATTTGGATAATAATAAAGATGATCACCAACCTTAATAGTTAGTAAGCATCATAATTTAAAGTTCGGAAGTTAGGTTCAAATAACAGTTTAAGTAAATAGCGAAAGCATAGGCCAAAACAGTTTAAACAAGGTTCATAGTTCAAGTTATTTAGAACCCAACACGCGGGTTTAGACGACCACTACACTTCCCAAGCTGCAAGCTCCTGAGTCACTGGGTACCTGCAAAGCATGCAGTAAGGGGGGGTCAACAATAATGCTGAGTGAGTTCACTAGTTGTCCAGTTTTAATTACCAAAAACTTGTTTCACCAGTTAATTTATCCGTTTATACATGCCATGGGGAGCTACCCCAAAAGTTAGCGACTAAACTGTTTTTCCAATACCGAACACTAGGTGACCGTTGCGTATCCGCAGAGTGCCCCGATGTCAATGTTCTATCATCATTGACGGATGCCTGAGTACATTAGTTCACGACCGATCCCATACCTTGGCACGGTGTGAGGTTGGTAAGACCTAAATAGCGCTATCAACTAATAACCCGTTCGCCTGGCCCCGGCGACTAATCGGTATTATGTAGTAGGGACTTTAAGTGATAGAGTTTCGTTTAGTGCCGTTTGTTGCAATTCGTATAAACAGTAATTAACTAAAAGGTTCCCAATAACAAGGGAAGAAAAGTAAGTTGTATCCCTCATAAGGGGATAGCGTTGTTTTTAGTTCCGTTTCCCAAACCACCGGGAATACATGCTTTAGGTTGTGAACTCACCTTGGGTTGCTCGGTAGATTAATTACCCGGTCGATCACGTTGGTCACCACGTCCTAGCATGGTTACCGAATATGGGTCAAGTTGGGGTACAAGTAAACACGTATAGCAAACACGTACAGACACACATAGCATGCATTCATACAAACACTTGGGTTATTGGGCCTGCCCTAACATTCCACAAACAAACAGTACAGATACATATGCAGTCCAGTCAACAGATAGTCCAACAAGCTTTTGGCCCAATAACACTTAGGCAGCCCAGTCGAGACAAGGGCGGTTTCGACTCGAGAATACACGGTCTCGAGTCGCAACCAAGGGTTCCGACTCGCAACCTCGGTCTCGGTTCATCATGCTTTGGTCTCGAGTCGCAACCAAGGGTTCCGACTCGCAACCTCAGTCTCGGTTCATCATGCTTTGGTCTCGAGTGTGCTGCTTGCGAGTCGCAACCGGGAGATCTCGAAGAATCACGTTTTGGTCTCGAGTCGCAACCAAGGGTTCCGACTCGCAACCACTGTTACGTGCACCTGAATCCTTCTAGAACCTGTCCTACGTACTAGCCAATAGCATTTTGATTTCATGTAATTTTGTACTAACCAATAACATTGCACTAACATGTTTTATTGTCTAAATCATAACAAAATCAGATCAAAACAAGCATATTTGAATATTCATATCACCTTCAAACTTGTTCTTCATATGTTCATCATAATTATGAACTTTCAAGTCCTAAATCTAGCATACACAATCCGAAACAGCATGTTTACACAAGGTTATCCATCAACATTCATCCCTTTATCGTGTTTATCAAACCAAAATCATGCAAGGAGACATTTAGACTATACATGTGTAACATTCATCAAATACTCATCACAAAACAAAGCCTTTACAAACCAAGTATCGTGACACCTAGAACATAAAGCACTAACCGGTTCAAGAGTGACACAAAGGTGTTCAAATAGGTGACGGATTGAAGCCTTCGAGTGATGATTCTGAGCCAATCCAAGGGTGCTCTTGTTGCCGGTTGGATCCGAGAAGGAGAGGAGGAGAGGGTGATGTTAGAACCTTAGGGTTTTAGGGTTTTTAGAGAGAGAGGGAGAGTGTGTGAGATGAGAGAGTGTGAGAGTGATGTTGCAAAATGGTAAAAGTTGTGAGGGTTGGCTGGTTATATATCTCGAGTGGGTTAGGGGTTTCCGGGTGGGCTTCTAGGTTGCAGGGCCCAACCGGCCCGAGTGTTTACTGTTTACTCGAGACCGAGGGTGGTCTCGAGTCGGGTCCTTTGGGGTCTCGGCCCACTCATATAACACACATACATATATATAATATACATACATTCATCACACTTAGCACAAGGATCACATAAAATCATCGAGATAACACGCACTAATATTTAATAACGTATATACACATAATGCTAATACAAGATATTTGCTCGGGAAAACCTAGAGTGTCACATTATCCCCAAGTTTGCTCGGGAAAACCTAGAGTGTCACATTATCCCCAAGTTTTAGGAACTTTCGTCCCGAAAGTTAAGGCAGTCACTGTCAAGCTAGTGTAAGTGAGAACGTTTCAACGGGGTGTCACATAAAGGGTGTTATCTTATATCTTTGATTAAGATATTAATGTTAATATCACAATATTATTATAATTTATATTGAAATATATATGGGTATGATATCTATTACAAAATTTAATATTATTATATTATGAATATATCCCCTTTATATATTTATAGCATAACATATTGTAAAATACAAATAAGGGTTACAAATACTGAGAATTTAAATGACATAAAATCATTTAGGTATAATATATGAATTGTATTATCTTAATATTTATATTATGGTATTTTCGACGTATCATACTTGAATTGTGTTATCTCATATTAATATATTTGACTAAGATATTAAATATTAATATCATAATATTATTATAAGGGTAAATTACTTTTTGAGTCACTGTGTTTTATGGGTTTTAACTTGTTTAGTCCAAAAGCAAAAAGTTTAACGACCTGAGTCCCCATAAGCATTTTCTTTAACCATTTGAGTCCAAATTTCTAACCACAGTTAGAATTTTGTTGTTAAGTTTTGTTAAATGACCAAAATACCCTTATAGTTAAAAAATAAAAAAATTATTTATTCATTATGAATATATATATATATATATATATATATATATGGCATAAACACACAGATAACTCACAAACACACACCTGCATACAATCTCTCCAACCCCCACCCCACCACCACCTCTACACTGCAGGGCGCCACCCACAGATCGTCATCTCAAGTTTATACATTTGATTTCATAACAGCCGCGATAAAAACGTCATCAAAAGCAGTATATAAAGTTGAATCTTCGTCCAGTCTGTCCACTAGATCTCCACTGCCACCGACCGCCGTATTCGGATTCCGTCCAGTCTGTATGTTTGTTGATTTGCTTTCGATTTGTGATGTTGAATAGTTTTCCTTTACAATTGTTGTGATCTGATTCATCGCCCCCTGAACCCTAATCCCTAATTTGATTTCAGATCTAAACTCCTCACCCACCACACCCATCACCGTCCTCCCTAACCCCGTCGATCTACCATCCTTGTTCCACCATAGCCCCCCACAAAAACACCATCCCCACCATTGGTTATGCAGTATGTAGAACTTAATTATCCAAGATGTGGGAACTGATTATTGATACAAAAATACCCTCTCTTTCTCGGATCTTTCACTCTCTAAACATTTTGAGACACCAGCGGGGGGTGCGATGGTAGAGTGCAGTGGTGATGGGTGGAGGTGTAACGGTGGTGGAAATGTTTAGTTGAGAGAGAGAGATGAGGTTGAGAGAGAAAGAGATCAAATCTGCTGTAGATGAATAAATATATATATTTTTTTATTTTTTTAACAATAAGGGTATTTTGGTCATTTAACAAAACTTAACAACAAAATTCTAACAGGATTAGAAATTTGGACTCAAATGGTTAAAGAAAATGCTTATGGGGACTCAGGTCGTTAAACTTTTTGATTTTGGACTCAACTAGTTAAAACCCATAAAACACAGTGACTCAAAAAGTAATTTATCCTTATTATAATGTTATAAAATTTATATTGAATTATATTCGTATGAATATACGAATACGATACATATAATATGCCACAAAATTTGATAAGGCATAACATTATTAATATATAACCTATATATATATATATATATAATTTACACATACCAGAACTGTAAGATACAGATAGTGGTAACACATATTGGGAATTCAAAATTTGTTAAATGACATAAAATTCACAATAGACACATTACGATTTTATGTTTACAGGATAACACATAATATATTAATTTCCTAACATAAATAATTAAGGTTTAGGTATTAGAAAAACACCTAAATGGCTTAAACAAGTGGCTTAGCTCTGAAACCACCTTCTGTCACAGCCCCCGACCCCTGCCCCGGAAGGCGGGCGGCCGCGAGCTGCTGGGAGTTGGTGGTATCGCTGTTTATTAATTTGGTAGCGGAAATTTACATCAGGACCGTAGTTAGGAAATATTTTTATCAGAGTTAAACACCAAAATGTTTAAAATAGATAAATGGGATAAAACCCAAGTTTTGCGGATAATGCATTTAAAATAGACAAGTGGGACAAAACCTGATTTTTCATTTGTAATATATTTATAGGGATAAACCCTAATTATTGAAAATAATTCTCCTTTTTATTTAGGTAACTTTTATAGCCACTTTTCTAAGCCTACAGTGCTCTCTAGCTGACTTTTATTGGCTTCCCTCTAAGTTATCTAAAACGCGTTTTAAACATTTTATGAGCAAGAAATACTGGTGAGCGCATCCCAGTTTAATCAAAATAATTTTTATCACTTTACAGTATTGAGGGTATCCGCAATTACATTTGTTTATATCTACCAAATTTCCACCCACGGTACTGTCAATCCTGACTTGTGGTCATGTTACTATTCACAATATTAGTAACAAGTAATGTATACAAAACCCCAACATACCGACAGTAATTGTAGAATCATAAATACTCAATCACTGTTAATTATACTTTAAAACAATTGAGGTTTTGTAAAAACAGTTTAGAAAAAGTGAATGTACTCACAAAAAGATTTACAAAAATAAGATGTACTCACTTTGCTATTTTAGATAATACTGCTTTCTGGTGACTTCCTGGTTATAATCTATTAGTTTAAACAATGCACATGTATTAGTAAGATAACCCAATTTACATTAGCTATACCCCCGAGACAGAATTCCAACCGCTGAACCAGGCAGAGCCTTGACATGCGTTACAGAACTCTAGATCAATCGGGCAGAGTAACCAATACGTAACCGGGGATTAGAATACTTACAACGAGGCAGAGCTTCGTTTATTAGGGGGTATTAGGCTAGAGCTTTAGCCTATAGAAGTTGAGAAAGAATCTGAGAAAATGAACAATTTGAAATGAGACCATCGGCTCCTATTTATAGGCTGACATCGGGGCGGGTCGCGGCCCGCGACACCCTTGTCTTCACCTATCGCGGCCCGCGAGGGAGTTATAGGTCGGTTTAGGATTGCTGAGTCATAGCGTGGTCTCGACACGTGTCCTGACACGTGGCGGCTCAGGTGACCAGCAAGCAATGGGGCCTCGCGCCCTGTGAAGGTGCCCCCCTTCGTCCGTCGCGACCCGCGAGCGGCTTAAATATTTATTTTTATTTGATTTTCATTAACATTAAGGTTGTTCAGGTCCGTTTCTCACATAGGGATGTATCTGGGAGCGTTTAGGGTCGTTTTCGAGGGTTGTTATAATAGCCTTCTTCATTGCTGGATCTTGGTCAATGACAACAACTTTTGGTTGAGAACCAACAACTTTAAAAAAACTCTCAACAACCAAATATACGTATCAGCAGTTTCTGACACCAATAATGCAGCACCAAATGTTACATTGCAGTGATGATTGTCTATACCAGTGAACGGTACAAACACCATAGCGTATCTGCATATGAAAACGTCATGAGAACTGAAATAATAATAAAACGCCATTGCATGTAAACTCGTAAAACGCAATTGCATGTAAACTCATAAAACGCCATTTCATGTAAACTCATAAAGCGCCAGTGAAAACGCCAAAAGAATAGAAGAAGATGAATTATAAAATATTACTTGTTGGAACGATACGTGGCGTCAAATGAAATCACATCACCAAACACGTGGTAATTACGTTTGGCTTGATCGTCACACCAAAAAAGTCCTTTCAAACGATTGTCTTCTTCTGTGAAGTAATCATACGAAAAATCAGGCTGGGACTGTTTTTCTTTTTTCATCCAATTGTCTCACAACCATCTCGGCGTCGTATTCCCCTATAAACTAATTAATTTGCCTCTTGTAGATCTTAAATTCAACTTTACTTATGCCAACGTATTCAAAACCGCCAAAACAAGTCTTCATAAGAATAAACGCCTTAACTGGACCCGAATTCTGTCACACCCTGGCTTTTGCGGAAGCGTAATTATGTGTGACTTGCTTAATATCATTGCATTCAATCATAACAACAACTATATAATAAAACTAAAGATGATCATCCATTAAATAAGTTTAAAATATCACAAACAACATTGTTTTAAAACCAAATACAGCTTCAGATCCAAATGCAAACCATGCAAATTGTTTTAGAGTTCCATAAGGACTCGACGAAAGACATTAATGATAGCTAGGCTTTGAAATGTGCATCCCATCTAGGATAGGATACACACTCCAAACCAATTGACACTGGATGACACCTTTTATTCCAAACAACACTTGAAAACCTCAACGCCCGCCAGATCCATATTTAGTTTCCTGAAATACACATAGTTTGAAAACATCAACAAAAGTTGAGCGAGTTCATGTGTTTAGTGTGTGAGCTCGAATAAACTTTGTAATCACTAAAAGTAAGTATGTATTCGCAAACCCTAGTATGAAAGCAACAAGGAAAAACAGACCATTAATGGTTTGCAAGGCCATTATGATGTGTGACGTGATGCAGGAAGGCTCAAACCAAGCGGATTTTTCCACGGCTTCAGTTTGTGGACATAGTCACCTCATGGGCCAAACCCCGGTCCATATGGGTGTGGGCTCGCTACACCCAAATAGATCTATCACTCATGTCCCTCGGTCCTACAACGAGGATTAATGGTCTTAAGCGTTATACCCACCACTCACATGATCTAGTAGTACCCTTCCTTAGCTAACCATACCACATATAATCGTTTGTAAACAGTATGTAACATGTACTTCACCCCCGAAGTTATAAAACTGAAAACAGTTAAAAGAAAAGGGGGAACATGAACTCACAGTTTTGCGTTCTTCGTAATCAACTGTAACTCAAAGCTCCTTCGGGTATACATGACTACCTACAACGTACTAAGATCTATTAGCCGAGCGGGTCGTTCCTTGAGTTAGTATTTCTTAGTGTCTTTGAGTTACTTTTCTTTATGTCCTTAATATTATCCCAAGTTATATAATTATTTGTTAAAATAGTAAATATTTTAACTTAAATTATATTTATTAAATTTTGGAATAATAGTTAAAACAATATATTTTAACTTGATACTTTTCAAGTATTTATACATGTATATCCTTCCCAATGATGGGTGTATTTGTATTCTTATACTTGTATATTTTTGCCATGTATTGGTGTCGTATTCCGGAGTGTATTTATACGTACAAAAATACGTATTTTCTTGTAATTGTTAAGTATTCTTATACTTAATTTTGTATTAATTTTCCGGAATAATATCCTTAATAAAAATACATCAATATATATTTCTAAAATATATATTTTGAGAAATATTACTTAGAAAAATTATTCGTAATTTTTCCCTTGGAAAAAATATTTATAATTCTCATACAAGCCTCAAAAATAATATATTTCCAAGTCTAACTTAGAAAATATATATAAATCCATTTTTCATCCAAAAATAATATATTTCAAGTTTGTTTGAGAAAATATATATTTTCTTCCAAAAAGAATACATCTTCTAATAATTCTAAGAAAATATATATTTTTACCTGCCAAAAATAATATATTTTCTCCTTGTCAAAAATATGATATACTTTGTAATAATTGTAAAAATCATATTTTTGTTCTTTTTGTGTCCAAAATGTTATTTGTCAAAAATATACTTGCGAATAAATTTTCCGGAATATTTTATGAGTTATATTCCTTTGTTCGGTTTCACAAATAAATTGGGTATTCTTTATATATTTATTCCTTGGAATTTTGGTAATATTTTTTATTGTAATTTTTGGTATTTTGATGAGTTATATTATTTCAAGTCCTAAAATAATAATTAATACACATAATATACAAATAATCACACATATGGTGACTTCTAAATATATATTTTTCCTAAATACATATTTAGTCACTTTTATTTATAAAAACTAACCTCCAATATTTATAAATTTTGTAACAAAATTTATGGCAAACTTTACGTGAAAATCCCTGGTTTGAAATATGCTTGTAAATATTTGTTTAGAAATATTTTTCTAAGTGTTTAATTTTTAGAAAAAATTTTGCCATAATTTCCCCTAAAAATAGAGATTTCCATACCTTGAAGGTATATCGTTTTCTTTTGTAAATCAACACAATCAATCAACAATCAACAATAAACAATCTATACTTACCAATTTTGCCAAAATCAAGCATAATCTACCACTTCATGAACTTGAAAATTTATAAAAATTTGTAGTAACTTACTAGTGTATTTAGTGAGTCTTCTTACCCTTTAAAGTGTGGTTGATTCTTTAAAAACATCATTTCTAGAGAAGATGGTTCTTTACAACTTATAATCACATTTTCTAAAAATGTTTCTTCATGGATTTTTCTTGTCACATATGTGCTTCTACACTTTATTAACCGCAAAAAATGAGGTCTATTTGTTTAAGAACCAAGATTAAGTAAAACTTGTATTTTTAACTTGGTTTCTTGAAAAATCATTCTTGAAATATTAGATTTACAAGATTTACATCTTACTTTGGTCATCACTTTATAAGAAAACATTATATTCTTTCATGTTCATGTCTTTCATGAGGATGATCTATTTATTTTTAACACTTTCATCCTCTCATCTTGCTAGATTATGTTTTTAATCATGATCTAGCAAGATCATATGATGATCTACATCATTTTCACAAGTAAATAACAATCAACAAGTAAATCAACACATAAACAACATGATTTCTTCATGATTTAAGCTTATGTTCAAGTTTCATTCTCTTGATTCTTAGTGTTCCTCAAGTTTATCATAATGTGTCATTCTTTATCCACTTAAATAAGATGTAAATTGAAGAGATTAGTGTTCTTACCACTAGCTCAAGGCTAGGGATGGTCAAGAGAAGAAAAGAGGTGGATAAAAGCAAATAGAGAAGGTCCTTGAACTTCCGAAAGCTCCTAGCTTCCTTATGCACCTTCTACCACCCTTGTATGCGCTTGGAATGTATGGAAGATGATTGAATGATGGTGGTGTGTGGGGTGTTATTCTCGGCCATGAACAAGCAAGGGAGAAGAGAGAAAGTGTGTGTTGGTGTGTTAAAGATATGAAGCTATGAACTTGATGGTTAAACTTATAACATGCTTAGTTCTCATTTTCCATTATGTAATGTGTCTTTAAAGAAGAAACAAGATCAAATATTTAATCAAGATAAAATCTTGATGGTGGGGGCCATGTTGGCCGTTCCATAGGTGGGGGGGAGGGGTCTTAGGCTAGGGTTTAACCATTAAGTTAGTTTATGGTTGAAATGCAAGTCTCTAGTTAGATGCTTAGTACTAGAAATTTATATAGTGTGTTATGATGTTCGGGGACCATAACTAGCTTAGTAATGTTGAAACAGTGTTTCTAGTGAAAATTTAGTGTTTCGGGTAGTATCCGGTTGTTCGGTTGGTTACCGGTTCGTTAAGGTGCTAAACTATGCAGTTTAGTGTGCTTTATGTACCCTTTCATGACAGTTTTGATTCCCGACACTTAGGAAAGCATTTAGGACCATTTAACCATATTTCTGCATGATATAAGTGTGTTTAAATGCTGAATTTGCTGCTTTTCTGCAGAATTCTGCAGTTTATGTGAGTTTTAGGCACTTTCCGGCACTTAAACCATCTTTAGAAAGGCAGTTTTGTGATCCTTACTTTCCTACACACTATACTAGTGTAATACTTGTTTCTGGCTCATTTCGTGTCTCAATACAATGTTTGTCTATCTACTTAACTCTGTCAGTATTTTTCTGATTTGTCTGATAACTGTGCTGCCGGTGTTTCGTGCATCATTTGAATCAACAAAGTTCCCATGCAATAATGATATATCATTTACAATAATAGATGCACGTGTATGTATATGGCAATAATCAGAAAGCAGTTCAAGTAATTAATTGAAATTCAGCACACTCATTAAGCATTAATCAATGTCTAATAATTGTACGGATGCATGCAAATTTGACAGTTGCCACATGCTCCCCCTGTTAAGAAAATTTCGTCCTCGAAATTTATAATACATTAACTCCTTAGGGTTACGTTATACGTGCATGGATATGAATAATACCAAAGTGCTTAACCACGAAACCGAATCTATCTTATTTAAATTAGGTGAATCCAAGGACATATTACAACAACGAGAACCCAATGGTTAAAGGGTATGTATTCCAGAATTTGATGTCAAAGGACACGTCGCGTATGGATATATAATCTAGTGTAACTTATTTCACAGGGGTTCAATAAAAGAGGAGTTTCAACCAATAGAATTCTAAATGATCGTTCACAGTAGGCAAATGAGTTCAAGAAACAATAACATCCGCTAGATGAACTCAGAATTAGCAAGCTCCAAGGTATTAGTGACATGAAAATGATCCGTCAACTTCCGAACAATTAAATGAATAAAATTAGTGTGTTGACATTATTGAATTGAGAGAATACACCGAATGAAATACAATCGAATATGGTGTATCATTGTCTTAATTCGTAGTTGCATTAGGAATGTTTAAATGACAAGTCAAACAAAAGTATGCGTAGTTCCGTGTGTGTAGGATAAAAAAGATCTAGAAATCTGATTTTGTACAGGAATCAAAGATGAACACACTCAAAATCAAGCTTTAAAACCCACTAGATAAACTTGCAAATGATGAATACAATTAGCCCCCAAATTTTCTAGAAATGTGTGTTCCTAAAACCCTAATCATCTCTTTCTATATATAGCCTAAACAACTTTGGCTAATTACATTAAGGACCATAGAGATTAAAACTTACCAAAAGTAGCAATAAACATGAGGACTAATTAAATAAGATAATAAATATATTTTGTTTAAAACAAAATATATTTAATTATCCAAAGCGATAAAACTATCATATCTCGAACGTTCACACGCCATATCTTTCTTCGATCTTCTCGTGTCGACTTGCGCGTTGACTTTGTCTTGATGGTGTTGACTTTGTTGACTTGATTCGTTGATAACATTAGACTACACGTTTTAGACCCAACAATCTCCCCCTTAGGCTAATGTTATCAAACTCATGTATCATCTTTAGAACCGTCAACTTCATGCATGTTGTAATCTTCAATTTGGCAAGCTTCAGTCTCAATTTTAGACCCAACAATCTCCCCCTAGACTGATGCTTTCCAAATTTTCTTCACTAAAGATCTTTATTTGACACTTTGCTCTTTGAGTACTTTAAACTGACAAGCTCCCCCTTTTTACATGCATCATCTTTGACAATAAGGAACAACCTTTTCCAACTCTCTTTAGCTTGAGTGAATCAGAAGACGTAGGAGGAGGATTCCTAGCTCGGTATCTTCTGCAATCTTCAGGAAACAGGTGCTTTGGTCTGGTATCTTGCTCAATTGATGATCGGCCATCATTGCAGCAAATAGACCAAGTAACCTGTTCACAATCACAAACACAAACACAACTCCGAATTTTCTTTTAGATAGAGTCAAAGTAAAGACAAAATCATATTCATCCGTAGTGTGCAATGGAAAGAGTATCTCAAGCGGTTTGAGACACGATTGATGTGATATGGAAGACATAGAAAAACAACTGTACACAAATCAAAATATTTTTGCATTTTAGATTTTTTTTAATCATTCTTTTTTTTAGCCTTTGAGATATAGAGCTGATCAAATATGAGATCATACCAACTTGAAAAGCCTAGTCACACTTCAACTTTCTTTCTGATAGCTACGACTCAAGAACGATTGCTGGTATGTTTGTCCTCTTAAATCCATGCATCCTTCTTTCAACATGCTTTCGGTGAGCTTGTTTATCATGTTTTGGTAAAATTGACAAGACTTCTATGGCCCCCACACAAGCTATTGAGAATAGAATCATTACGCCCGTGCGTCCCACATCAGGACATACCCCCGCGATCAAGGTATGCACAAAGGTTCCTCATAACAGGTGAGTATATTGGATTCATTCTTTTCAACGATAGTGTGGAGATCAGGTCAGTACTTTCGTACAACAGAGATCCAGAAAACTATCGAGGGCGGAGACAGATACCAGATTTGGTACGATTTGATGATAGATAGTTTGGTGAACAGGTCAGTACTTTCGTACAGCAGAGAGACCAAACTAATCCATCTTAAGGTTTTGGCCATTTTTGGCACTTATTATGAAAAGATATCATAGCGTCTAGGTCAACATGTATCTAGATGCAGCAGAAGAACAACTATGATATCTCCGAATGAAAAACCAATATAAAGACCCGAGATCTCAGACTTTGGCAATCTATCAACGCAAGATTTAAGACCATTAAGCCATATGCCGCAACGTGTTACCCACTATGATGCGTAATGCCTGAGAAAAGCCAAAATCCTTGTGTAGACGTTATGTTTTGCTCCCTAACAGCAGTTTACTCGTTGGTGTTGCTGAATCTACCGACATATCGTTAACTTGGAGCCGTATCTTCCATCAGATCCTATTCATGCGAAGACATAATCAAGTTAGTTCCTATCATTTCTCATATAAGATCATGATTATTTTGCAATAATCACATCTCATGGTCTAGGAAGTATTTTAATACTCCCTCTTAAATTTTTATTTTTGTAGAACCATGTACTGAAAAATGTATTTACAAAATAAAGTCTTCCACACCAGGCACACAAAAGCATATGTCAGCAAGAAAATGAGTGTGTTACAGCGGAGTTTAGTGCGCAACCAGGTTAGATACCATAACCAAAACTGTGATTTTCCTCTTTAAACTTGTATCCAGAACAACCACTGATAATAACCGGTGTTACTAACAGTCCTCCTTGGATGTTCCTACACTCATAAGCAATTCAGTTAGAGAGTTGAACCCAAGCCATCGTAGTCTTGGGTTGTCCCCTTTCATCAAAATAACAAATCTCCCGATATGCCAAATCTTTTCCCTCATTGATTTCTTTTACAACCACTTGTTTGACTCGCCAAACTTGTGTTGGTTTAAAAATTTTGTTTGTAAAAGATTTAAAGTTTGAAACAATATTATGTTTAAGACCCGGAGGGAAAGATTGAGGTTTTGATGTGTTGGTCCTTTTCATCTGTGAATCATGTGAAACCGGCTTCACATGTGGAGATATGGATTGAAAGTTTTTCATCCGATCTTTCAAAGATGTGTGATTTTTACCTTTTGATCCAGAGAAGCAATATTGGTTGTCTTTACCATCTGGATCGTGTCGTTCTGGGCATTGTTTGAGCACATGACCTTCTTTTCCACACCTAAAACAAGCCTTGAATGGCTTTTGAGACTTTGCAGTTCCGTGTGATGCAACTAGGGAAGGGGATTGTTTTGAGCTCGACTCAGCATGTTGACAGACGTGATGTTCGACAACTTCAGATGATCTTTTCATCTTTGACTCCCCAACACTTTCATTCAACACTGATTCATCATCTGAGCTTGTGCAGTCTTCAATAACTAAGTGTTCTTCTAGTGGATCTTGATTGACTGGACTTGCAGTGTCATTTGAGGTTGTTGGTTCTTGAACACCTGATGGTTCAAGGTCTTCAACCGTTTTACAAGCATCCGTTACGGAAGTTTCCAAGTCATTTGAGCCTTCCCATTCTTGGAATGACTGAAAGTCTGAATCGTGGTCATCACTTGAGCTTCCTTCGCCACCTTCTGAAGTTGTGGTGCTTGAGTCTTCACTGTTGCTTTCTTCATTTGGCTCCTTATCAGACTATGACATACCTGTATGAGATGGAACAAATTCTGGAATTTCCTCGGTGAGGAATTTTCCGAATCTGTTTTGTTTCAATTCTGGAACAAACACGGGAGGTTCACACACCACTTTTTCATCACAAAAAGCTGAATTTAAATCATGGCATTCAATCACTACATTTTCGTGGTTGTGGTTTTTAAATGTAGGCACACGGCCATTACAGTCATCCCGAATGTTAAATTTAGGCACATGGCCATTACAGTCATTTTGAAACGAAGTATTGTTTTCCTTATTGCAATTCCAGGCGAACCAGTTAACGGTGGAATAACTGTCGCCTGAATAGCCTATGCCTATCTTCGAACCACCACAATCCTCACTGCACACATCCTCCTCAAGCTCAATCACCTCTGCACTGCTTTCAGAAACGTTAGAAATTTTAGCATTTTCACAATTGATATTTTGAGCAATCAAATCATTTTTATCAATTAAATCGTTGTCAGGATGATGAGTTGGCATAGGCACATAGTTTTTACTATGTGGTGGAAAGAAGAGTTTTCTTTCATTTCCTTGCCTATCCTTATACCCGATCCCATCTTTTACATACGTCGGTCATTGGCAGTTTTTGATGTCAGTAAATGCCTTTTGACTGACATTCCATTTGTCTATTATAATTTGTAATTTATTGTTTTCGTTCAAAGATTTTTCTAATATTTCAGTTAAGTCGTTTATGACAAAATCTTTTCTGAAAACAAATTCTTTTAAAGTCTGCATTTCAGCTAAAGTCGAATTCAACTTTCTCTGATATGCAGCTTCATGTTCTTTCAACTCTTTGTTAAATTGAAAAACTTTTTCTTTGTCTCTAATTAGGTCACGGTTGAGGGATTTGTAATGTGCCACGACGTTCACACATGGTTGGGAACATAATTTGACTTTAAACTCGTAAGGAATGCTGTTTGCCAAGTCTTCCTCATCCCTTTCTTTGTTGGATTCCATTTTCATCGCCTCTTCAGGAATCTTTTCTTCTATCTTTTCACTTGCTGCACTGCTCCCTTCTTCCTTCTTCACAACTTGAGCATCATCGACCACGGTATTCTTTTCATCACATTGTGGAGTCTTTTCAGAGTATGCAGAAGCATTGTTGAAGTTTGACGCGCTTGCAGCTTATGAGCTAGAGTCGTTGGAGCTTGTTGGGGGTACAGATGTCATGTTCTTGTGCACATCAGCAGATTGGACAGATTTATGAGGATGTTCGACTTGATCTCTTTCGAAAGATTCTAGAGCATCGATCACATCTGATAACGTGATTGGATTCCAGTTGTTTAAGAAACTTTGTTTAATTTTCATACATTTTAAGCTCCACTCTTTTGAAAGTGAGTTCAAAAGTTTACTGATTGCAGCACGGTTGGTGATGGGATTACCGGCCTTTTTCATTTTCGCCATCATGTTTAAAAATCGCCTGATGTAATCTGATAAGCTTTCCCCGCGTAAGCCGCTGAACATGTCATATTCCTTTTGGACCATGTTTCTTTTGTTCCGAATCAGTTCCTTGTCTCCTTCATAGAAATCAATCAATGCTAACCAAAGTTCATTCGTCGTCGTGTACTCTTCAAACATGTTGTAGTCGTTCGTTGATAGGGTCATTGTTAAAGCAGCGTGAGCCCGACGGTCACGTTGGATCAATGCCTTGTCTGTATCTGTGTAAGTTGAGGGATCGTTGTTGACTACACGCATGCCATCACGAACGGTCATGGGGACGTGAGGTCCGACAGTGATCGAGATCCATTGGTTATAGTCCGTGGACTCGAAAAAGGACTTGATTTGGTTTTTCCAACTGCTGAAATTGGCTGATCCTTTCAACTTTGGAGGTCGGGTTGCGGTTCTTGTTTCATGTTCAACTTGTACAATGCGAGTTAACTGATTTTGAAACATTTTTTTTAATTAATCCCCAAAAAAAAAAATTTGTATCAGCTCAAAACCCGGGTTAAATTGCTTTGAAAATAACCCCGTATCAACCTGAAAAGTATCAACTCGAAAAGGCCCAAAAATAGCATGAAACTCCCGGCCCAAAACTGATCAAAATTTTATGCCCACAAATAAAAATTTAAAAAACCCGGCCTAAAACTGATCAAAATTCGAGACCCACAAATAAAAATTTTAGGACCCGACCCAAAACCACTAACAACCAACAACCAATCTAAAACTAAAACTCAAATTTAAATTATTATTATTACATATGATTTAAATGTGATCTATTTTAAATTTTGAAAACCTTAAAATACTAACAAGACAAATAATGATTTCAAACGTGATGTTGTGATGTCAGTTTTTTTTTTATCCAAATGATAGGTCCGTAACGATCCGATTTCAGTCTCGGTTCGGTGAAAAATAGTTAGACGGGTGATTCGAGCCAAGAACAAACGATAATAGACAATAAAGATAGAAACTTTGATGATTTGAACAAAAAATGTTTCATTGATTAGATCAGAACATACAAGATAATCATCCACCCTGGGTGAGCTCCCCCGGGGTGGTGGCTCACAAATGCACACTTCACAAGTGAGGTGAAGTCCACTATTTAAAGACCCTGAGCCTTGTCCTCCAAGCAAGCCGCCCCTTTCTTGGAAAACCACCTAAAGACGCTAAAAAATACAAACTATATAAAATAAACTCGCTACATCATACGAACAATAATATCGCTAATAAGGTCGCCATAATTGATAACATCATTCTCTAATTTGACCCAACAGTGTGAAACGGTTGACCATGATTAGCACAAGCTACAAGTTTACACCGACACCACAAGGTGTCGTCGTGAATGACATGATTCTATAATAGCGGTGACCGAACAGGTCCACCGTGTTTTAGATCAAATGAAAGTGTGACGAAGCAAACCTGAAAATGTGATTCAAACGGCATCGCAAAATTTTTCAATTGAATATAGAACACCAAAGAACTACTATTTTCGATCGAAGATGAAAAAGCGATAAATACTGCAAGGCATTCGATCGATAATTTAAAGAACTGTTAGGAGGTACACTGGAATATAAAATGAATTTATGTACCGTTGTCTTAACACACGATTGTGTTAAGACCGCTTTAATCTTGATAAAACAGAACGGATTTAGAGCAAGTCAATAAATAAATAATTAAATCCGTGTACGAGATGTGTAATCGAGATTAGCGCAAGCTGCAATTTAGTGAAAACGTCACCACAAGTGTCGAAACCAACAAACGATTTAATGGAGTCGTAGACCAAACAAGTCTACTACGACTCGAAACAAAAGAAACGCTTGCTAAAATGAATTTGAATATGATGCTCTCAATACATCATCATATGGTGTCTTGAATTGGATATACGAAATGGACAAGTTCAAGCAATTGAACTTGGTTTCGGCGCCATCTGACAATAAAAGTGCGCATCGACAAGGGAATTTTGGCATGGTTACAAAAATAAGCCATGTATGTAACTTGAAAGAAAAGGAGTTTCAAGAAAGTGTGTTGACTTGATAGCAAAGGAGCCAACAATTATAATAATGTAGGTCATTCGAATCACAAATCAATAATTAGATTTAGCAAATTAATATTTGAACTTTGATGAAGCGCTTATTTGAAACGAAACCACATGCATAACAAATGGTGCATGCGTAACATATGAATTTCCAAGAAATGAAACAATGAGTATTCGCTATAATGAAGAAATGATCAAGTATCGAGACAAAGGAGTGTTTGCTTTTACGAAGAAGGTTGTCGTGATGCAACTACCATTAAGAGGAGTAGAGATGCAAAAATCTACTCGCTGGAAGCAAAAGTGGAAATTTCAATATAAGAAATTTGAGTACTTTATATGTTCGGTTAACTGAAATTGCATATACGTCAGAATAATGGGGTTTACTTAAGTTAACAGACATGGTTCCTAAGTGATAACCTTTTATGAGTTTTAACCTAAGTTCCCGAAGGTCCTAAGTACATGTCTCCTAGATTCTCAAAGTTGTGTATTCTGTGTAAAACTGTTTTGTGCACCATGTAGAAAACACAATATTAGCGTATGTCTAAAAGCAGCTTGTTGACTCACTGTACTTTGGTATACTTTCTTCCTGAATCCGCAGCTGGCGATAAACTGATCGAAGATCGATCTTGGCATAGTAATTTGAACCCTGAAGTTGGTCGAATAAATCATCAATCCTCGGCAAGGGATACCGGTTCTTGATGGTTAACTTGTTTAGTTCCCGGTAGTTAATGCACCTACGCAAACTACCATCCTTCTTCTCGACAAACAGAACTGGAGCTTCCCAAGGCGAGAAGCTTGGTCTGATGAATCCCTTGTCTAACAACTCCTGGAGCTGCGTTGACAACTCTTGAATCTCAGAAGGGGCAAGTCGATAAGGTGCCTTGGCTACAGGCGCGACGCCTGGAACCAGGTCAATAAGGAATTCGACTTGTCGTTGGGGCGGTAATCCTTGCAAGTCTTCGGGGAAGACTTCAGGATATTCCCTCACCACAGGGATATCTTCGCGCTTCGGTTCTTCGGCCTCTTTGTCCACAGCATGAGCCAAGGAGGCAACATCTCCTTCACGCAAAAACTTTCATGCCTTCAAACTACTAATAGTCCATAGAGGCGTATCCTACTTTTCCCCGTGTACCACAATTGTTTCTTCATTCACCATTGGGATGCGGATAATCTTCTCATGGCAAACAATCTCAGCTCAATTAATCGACAACCAATCCATTCCAACTACGACGTCGAAGCCTTCCAACTCAACTGGCAGAAGATCTGATGAAAACTCACGGTCTCCAAGCTCTATCACGCAGCCTTTAATTACTTCCTCAGCTTCCACTAGCTTCACATTAGCTAGTTCTATCGAGTACGGAATATCTAACTTACTTCCTACTAAACCAAGTATACTCTTAAACTCTAGAGATACGAAGCTATAGTCGGCACTGATATCAAATAGTACAGATGCAAAGTGTTGTTTAGGAGGGAACGTACCAATGACTTCGTTCAGACTCTGGCGAGCTTCATGAGCTCCAATGTTGTATGCTCTTCCACGGTCTTAGTTAATCTTCCTAGGGCAATATTTCCTAAAGTGCCCCACGTCCCCACATCTGTAGCATCCTGGAACTCTACCACTATCGCTTCCATCTTGGTTGTTGTCGTCATTTCCTCCTTGTCTGTGATACTTCGCCCAACAGGCATCCTTGTCGTGTCCTTCCTTTTCGCACCTATCGCACCTAGGCCTCAGACATCGACCTTCATGGTGAAACTTGCACTCATCACATCTCGGCTTAGTCCCTAAGTAAATCTTGCCACCGGCCTGATTGTTTTTAGGACAATACTTCCTGAAATGCCTCACATCGCTGCAGTTAAAACACCCTTGTCCACGTCCTTGATCGTCGCCATTTCCGCCTTGATAGTTGCTGTTGTCGTTGTTTCCTCCGAGATTTCCGCTATCATCTTGACCTTCGTTTCCATGTTTGGTACCTTGCCTACACGTCTCCTTGACATGCCCCACTTTGCCACAATTAGCACAATTTCCATATCTACATCGCCCGATATGATAACGTCGACAATTGTCGCACTTAGGTAGGATACCCATGTACTCTTTTCCCTTTTTGGCCTTGTTTTTGTTATTCACCCGAGTACCTTTTTGGAAATCAGTGAGCTTCCTTTTGTTCTTTCCAGATGACTCCACATGAGTCTCCTTCTTCTCGTCAGGGGTTGAAAGTTTTTCCAATCTAAGTGCTTCTTTAGTGAGCGCCACACTTAAGTTACTCGCATCGATAGTTGTTGGAGGCGTTGATGCTGTCATCAAGCTCAGAATCTGAGGTGCCAATCCCTAGATGTATTGTTCCATCCTCTTAAACTCTGGTTCCACCAGATATGGAACAACTCGCGACAAATCGTGAAGTCTTTGCACATATTCTACTACCTTTGGACCTTCCATCTTCAGGTTCCAGAATTCAATTTCCAGCTTCTGGATTTCCACCCGAGAACAGTACTCCCTACGCATCAATTCTTTCAGCTCATCCCATGTCAAAGCATACGCAGCAGTCTCGCCCAACGTCTGAACCTGAAGGTTCCACCATGACAGAGCCCCATCTTGAAACAGTCTAGAAATGTACGTGACTTGTTGCTCTGTAGTACATTTGCTCATTCGCCAAACAGAATCTGTATTCTCGACCCATCTTATAAAAGCTACGGCACCTCCAGTGCCGTCGAAGTTCAGAGACTTGCAGTCCAAAAACTGCTTGTAGGTACAGCTTACACCCAAGCAACATCATCACAGAAAGCATTAGCAAAGCACACCCGTAAATGTCCAAATGTATTGTAATGTGTCTTAGGTGACTTAAACATTACCGTTAGGTAAGTTATTCCCTGAGGTACTTCCGCTGTGTTTGTAGCGAAGAACCTCGTGCGGAGCTATGGCCTGTGTGATGTGCGCTTGTAATTCTGCCTCGGTCAGCCGAATGATCTCTTGAGGAGACATCTTTTAAAAAGGAGATAGGTCTGGTCAGGTCTTATTTGTTCAGGAAATGTGTATAGTTGTCTAGAGGTCGTATGTACATACACATAATAATTCATCATATCAAACAATTGTATAACATCGCAAACATAGCACAAACATGTGAATGGGAATATGTTTAATGAGAACATATCAAGCAAGCACGTTGTTGATTTACTTGTTTAATGAGAACATGACAATTGGGCTTTCATTAATCATCGACCACAAAGTATTGTTACATGTTTTACAAAGTGTATCATATCAAAAGGGAACACATGGTCACACTACCCTTGTCCAACAAGTCTACCAATCTACAAAAGTCTTACAATCAAAAGGTGGTCTCCAAAAGGCTTCACAAGCTCAGCTCAAAGGTGGTACCCTCATCAAAGGTAATGCATCTGCATAAAACCAAAAACCTACTGTACTGATGGCGGAGGAGGAGGAGGGAGGAGAATCAAACTGAGAACATGTGAGAGCTCCTCCTCGAGCTTGCTCACATGACGAAGCAAGTAACGGACCTGCTGCTCGACGGTGAGGAATCGAGCATCAAACTCTGGGAAAGAAGTAAGAGGAGCAGGTGGACGTGCAAAAGGAGGCGGTGATGAACGAGGGGGAACAAAAGCATGCTGACAAGGACACGGTATAGGACGCGGTGTCTACTCAAGCTCCAAGACTCTGCAACTCATAACTTCAAATCGAAGCTAAAGCGAATAAAGTAACTCATCCTGTGTATAACCAACGAAATGCGAAGGATGGTAGGGATCTAAGGTCGGCATGGAATACGGTGGGAACCATCAGAATGGCTCCTCAAGCGGTGAAGAAGTATAAGGAGCAAAAGGGTGCAGACTGAGGGATATGTGGGAATGCTGCTGAAACATGAGGGTCATGACTAGGCTGATGGCCCGAAGTACCTTCCCCTGGACGGGGTGTGGGCATGTCCTGTAAGGAAACGATAGGTAAGTCAATACGATGGACGTCGGACTCCATAGGAGGAAAAGGAGCAACATCAGCGGGTGCGGGTGCAGGAACAAATGGCTCAACAACAGGAGGGTCAACAGGTGCAGGAACTGGGTCAGGTATAAGGGGTGCAATGTCTGGTAAACCAAAAGGTACAGGGTCAGGGTCAGGTATCGGCTCAGGATCAGCAGGTGCAACATCCGGCTGATCAAGAGGAACAAAATCTAGTTCAAGATCAAGCTCAAGGTCATGTGGAGGAGATGGTGTAGCAGTCATAGCAGTATCATCATCAGAATCAGTGACGTAACATCATAATCCAACTGTCCGTAAGGATGAAGACGTCACAGACTCAAAGGATTCTGAGACAGAGTGCAAACTAGAATCAGAGGAAATCTCAATAACAGGGATCTCGGGAAGTGGTATAGCAGCAACGTCCTCGCCTAACTTTCCATCATCATGGGCGTCATCAGGAGGACCATCAACAAACAAATCAACGTCATCATCAAACAGATCATCAAAAGGCCGATCCTCAGGCGGAATAGCCACAAGAGGAACAAGATCGAGGATCGGAGCCACACCATACTCACCATCGGGATGACCAATGATGAGATGATCATGGACTGGAATGGGAACAACAAAAGGATCCTCGTCTGGAATGCCATCAGCAATCGGTAAATCATCTCCAAAGTCAGGCGACGCAAACGGATGAAGGTCGTCATCGTCTTCTGATAGCATATCTGGGTCGCTCCCAGTATCGGATGTAAGTATCTCGGGTTCTGGTGCAATCTCGTCATCAGAGGCAATAGCCATAGGGTCATCAGTGTCGGGCAATCCGCTCTCGGATAAAGACATAGTGCCTGTAACATAACAATCATGACATATGCACATATATCATCCAACACTACTTAGCATGCAATCAAAGACAATGTATCATGAAGTCATGTATCCTTCCTAGTCTCCTAGACTAAACCACCTAGTCTCCCAGGCTAAACCACCTACTATCCCAGACTAGGCCACCTAGTCTCCTAGACTAAACCACCTAGTCTCCCAGACTAGACCACCTAGTCTCCCAGACTAAATCACAAAGTTAACCTTGCAATCGTGCTTCGTGTCTTTCCGTTTGTAAAAATGTTTGTTTCCCTGGATCTGGGCATTTTGTGTATGCAATGAAAACATGTTGTAAAAATACTATAGTGAGAGCCCTAATGATTGCAGTCTAGACTCGAGAAGGAATCCTAGTTCGCTACAATCGAAGCTCTGACACCAAACTGCACACCCTGGCTTTTGCGGAAGCGTAATTATGTGTGACTTGCTTAATATCATTGCATTCAATCATAACAACAACTATATGATAAAACTAAAGATGATCATCCATTAAATAAGTTTAAAATATCACAAACAACGTTGTTTTAAAACCAAATACAGCTTCAGATCCAAATACAAACCATGCAAATTGTTTTGGAGTTCCATAAGGACTCAACGAAAGACATTAATGATAGCTAGGCTTTGAAAGGTGCATCCCATCTAGGATAGGATACACACTCCAAACCAATTAACACTGGATGACACCTTTTATTCCAAACAACACTTGAAAACCTCAACGCCCGCCAGATCCATATTTAGTTTCCTGAAATACATGTAGTTTGAAAACATCAACAAAAGTTGAGCGAGTTCATGTGTTTAGTGTGTGAGCTCGAATAAACTTTGTAATCACTATAAGTAAGTATGTATTCGCAAAGCCTGGTATGAAAGCAACAAGGAAAAACATATCATTAATGGTTTGCAAGGCCATTAATATGTGTGACGTGATGCAGGAAGGCTCAAACCTAGCGGATTTTGCCACGGCTTCAGTTTGTGGACATAGTCACCTCATAGGCCAAACCCCGGTCCACATGGGTGTGGGCTCGCTACACCCAAATAGATATATCACTCATGTCCCTCGGTCCTACAACGAGGATTAATGGTCTTAAGCGTTATACCCACCACTCACATGATCTAGTAGTACCCTTCCTTAGCTAACCATACCACATATAATCGTTTGTAAACAGTATGTAACATGTAATTCACCCCTGAAGTTATAAAACTAAAAACGGTTAAAAGAAAAGGGGGAACATGAACTCACAGTTTTGCGTTCTTCGTAATCAACTGTAACTCAAAGCTCCTTCAGGTATACACGACTACCTACAACGTACTACGGTCTATTAGACGAGCGGGTCGTGCCTTGACTTAGTATTTCTTAGTGTCTTTGAGTTACTTTCCTTTATGTCCTTAATATTATCCCAAGTTATATAATTATTTGTTAAAATAATAAATATTTTAACTTAAATTATATTTATTAAATTTTGGAATAATGGTTAAAACAATATATTTTAACTTGATACTTTTCAAGTATTTATACATGTATATCCTTCCCAAGGATGGGTGTATTCGTATTTGTATTCTTATACTTGTATAAGTTTGCCATGTATTGGTGTCGTATTCCGGAGTGTATTTATACGTACAAAAATACGTATTTTCTTGTAATTGTTAAGTATTCTTATACTTAATTTTGTATTAATTTTCCGGAATAATATCCTTAATAAAAATACATCAATATATATTTCCAAAATATATATTTTGAGAAATATTACTTAGAAAAATTATTCGTAATTTTTCCCTTGGCAAAAATATTTATAATTCTCATACAAGCCTCAAAAATAATATATTTCCAAGTCTAACTTAGAAAATATATAAAAATCCATTTTTCATCCAAAAATAATATATTTCAAGTTTGTTTGAGAATATATATATATTCTTCCAAAAATAATACATCTAATAATTCTAAGAAAATATATATTTTTACTTGCCAAAAATAATATATTTTCTCCTTATAAAAAATATGATATATTTTGTAATAATTGTAAAAATCATATTTTTGTTCTTTTGGTGTCCAAAATATTATTTGCCAAAAATATACTTGAGAATAAATTTTCCGGAATATTTTGTGAGTTATATTCCTTTGTTTGGTTTCACCAATAAATTGGGTATTCTTTGTATATTTATTTCTTGAAATTTTGGTAATATTTTGGATTGTAATTTTTGGTATTTTGATGAGTTATATTATTTCAAGTCCTAAAATAATATAACTAATACACATAATATATAAATAATCACACACGTGGTGACTTCTAAATATATATTTTTCCTAAATACATATTTAGTCACTTTTATTTATAAAAACCAACCTATAATATTTATAAATTTTGTAACAAAATTGTAACAACCCGCACGTTCGTGTGTTGTTACTACTCGATTATACCGGTTACGCCTAGCACCAGAGATTCGGATCATAACGTAACTATATCGCATACATCGCTATTTCGCAGTATATTCGCATATTTTGCATATTTTATCGCTATAACACATCGCATCACACACACTAACGCTCACGATGATGTTGAGTGAGGATCTATTCTACCCTCCTCAATAGCCGTGATTCGTCGCAGAGAACACATATTCGAAACGAAACCCGGTTATTGTATCGCAACTTTGAAATATGGATATGTATACGACCCTATGTGACTAATTATAATAAATATACGAAAAGGAGTATGAAAATGGGTAATCAAACTATCGCAACGCTTAACAATCGAAATGGAACGCCGAAACTCAGCTCGTCGGAGGAGTTTGATCGAATGGCAGCTGTCCGCTTGGACAGCCATCCGAGCCGACTCACCGCACCACCTCCTCTCCTCTCTTGCCTATAAATACCCTCACACTCACATCAATTGCCTTGATGTGACAGCTCACACTCGACCAGCACGCTTTTGGGGCTTTTCCTCTCGATTCCTCACGATTCTTGTAAGTCTTCGACCTGAATCTTGTACTTCTATGATCTACACGCACTTCTCCATCATTTTCTCTTTCGAATCTTAACTTTTAACCGTGAAATCTTTGGATTTGAGCCGTTCTAAGGTGATGTCATCATGGAGTTCTTAGGAACAATAAAGAGTGACCTCATCTCATCAAGAACAGTCCAGATCTGATAGATTCCACGGTGTACAAACACTAATCTCACCTAAATCTAAGCCGAATCTAAGCTTTCTAAGTTTTTCTTCAAACCTTCTTAACTTTTTACTCAAACCGGTAGTAACAGAGCTCGTACAGACCTGCTACTCTGTCTCTAGTGAAGTGTCGGTTTGAGAACTAGTTCCTATCAACGAGATGACCGGCTTATCGTGTTGAACACGAACAACCGTCAAGAACAGTCAACTGATCGGACGGGGTGATTTCCATCCGATCCAATGCTTTGACTCGATGGAGTTTCCATTGTTTAGCTCGTAGTCATACCGTCTCGATCAAATCGCAGAAACTTAACGAAATAAACAAGTTGTGAAACGATCGGGCAGCAGGACGGATTGCCGTCCGATCGGATTACCGTCCGATCGGACTGCCACCCGATCGACCTGCAATCCGATTAGATAGCACTTGGTATCAAGACTTAGACAATTTTCAAACACTCAAAGATCTGAACGACGAACGGATTTCCGTCCGATCGAACGACCATCCGAACGACAGACTTTGGATCCTCAAGACTTAAACGTTTTACAAATCTTCATTGCACATCATTTCCAACGGATTGTCACCCGATCGGACTGCCGCCCGATCGAGTGGCCAGTCTGCTGTAAGCTTATCATCAACCAAAGTGTCTTGCCAATCGGATCACCGTCCGATCGAACAGCCACCCGACCGAGTTGCCACCCGATCGACCGGCCGTTCAATCGACCGACCTGAAGGGTAGAGATACTTCTCAGTTTTCAAAATGCTACAACGAAAACTTCAAAAGGCAAACCATCATACACAAACACATCTTTCCCAACGAGGTAGCAAACCAATCGAGTGGTCACCCGATCGGATGACCATCCGAACGGATTGCCACCCGATCTACCGGGTAACTGATCAGATTGCCATCCGATCGGAGTACTGTCCGATCCACTTACACCTTGCTCCGTTTCACGCACTATCCAACGCTTACGCTATCAAACTGTGATCAGGCTATTCTCAGACGCGCTCCCTTCAATCCAACCAAGTTGTGGTTGCTTACCTACTGAGCATCGACTGTGAGTATACTTGAACCCTTTTTGCTTTTGCAGTTTTGGGTGTAACATACACTGCTATCAAATCAAATCACATCAAATGCTTAAACTATTTATCACTTGCGAATGACCAATGTGCATAGTTATACATGATGCTAGTTACATATGTGCTAGGACTTATACTCGCCACGTCCCACCATGACTAGTATAGTACTATTGCGGCCCACGGGGTCTAGTTTTGCAATCGCGATCGAAGCTCGAGGACTTAGCTGGTAGTATCAGTTTTGTGAGTATATATGTCGTGTATAACATTTATGTATGTAGGAATTCGCAGCACTTTTAATCTATTATGCTATTACATATCAGACTTGTATGCTCGCCAATACTTTTGTATTGACATTATTTTAACGTATGTTGCAGGTTTAGACGCAGGCTACATCAAATCAAGCTAGGAAGTCTAGAAACTCAATTAAAATCTAGGTTGTCGGATTTGTATTGTTCGAGAGAACACAAAACCTGTGATAACTTATGTGACTGTATTTGTTTATTAGTATGGGATAATGAACGCATTAAATATTGTCGCTAATAGTTGTTATGGATTCTCCTGAGCAATCTGATTCGCCTAGTGCCGCGCCCTGATGATTCCGCCATCGGTTGGGGTGTGACAAAAATTTATGGCAAACTTTATGTGAAAATCCCTGGTTTGAAATATGCTTGTAAATATTTGTTTAGAAATATTTTTCTAAGTGTTTAATTTTTAGAAAAATTTTGCCATAGTTTCCCCTAAAAATAGAGATTTCCATACCTTGAAGGTATATCATTTTTTTTTGTAAATCAACACAATCAATCAACAATCAACAATAAACAGTCTATACTTGTTGGTGCATACGTCTGTCAACTTCGTCTTGTATCGAGTCTTGTAATAGAATTGTTAGATCAGGGCACGTTGTACGAGCAAATTAGGTTTTGTGTGTTGGAAGTTAATTTCGCACGAAATAGCAAGTAGCTATTTCGTACGAAATTAGCAATAGCTATTTCGCACGAAATAGCATTTACCATTTCCGTGCGAAATTACAACACCTATAAATAGGGGAGCTGCCATTTCATTTGTAAGGTTCATGTTTCCGGTACCGAAGTGGTGCCGACGTGTCTACTGATCTGTAAACGTGTTAAATCAATAATACAAGACAATTTAGTGTGATTCAAGCTGTTACAAAGTCTAATCAATGAATTCCGCCTCTGATTAGACCGAGAACTCTTCTGATAGATTCGTTTGGGTCACAGAACAATCCTATAAGTGGTATCAGAGCTCAGGAGGAAGAGTTCTTACCAATTCAGCTTAAAAATCTGACTTCTACACCTTCTTTTTCAAATTAAACAAGATTTTACGGTCAAAATGGTTTGAATTTCACATATAACAAGCGAAACAGTGTTTTAACAAATCCTTGAAAGAATTGGATCTTAATTCGATCTAAAACTGGTAAAATTGGTTATTTCGCTTGAAAATCAGATCATTCATGATGACGTCAGCAGTATTTCGCACGAAATAAGCAATTAATTTCGCTTGAAATTGCTATTTCGCTTGAAAGATAATCTTGATTTAGCACGAAATTACCTCAGTTTTGTTATTTCGCACGATATTAGGGTATTTCGTTTGAGTTGGTGTTATTTCGTTTGAAACCGGTATTTCGTGTGAAATTATATTTCGTTTGGAAGTGCTTATTTCGCTCCAAAGCTTGATTTCGTTTGAAACACTATTTCGCACCAAACTGATTTCGTTTCACTGAGCCATTTCGTGTGAACTTACATATTGTTTGAATTTTGTGAATTTGTGAAACAGATTTTCAAAATATGGAAGAGGAATTTTACAATGCGTTTGCTACACCGGTTGCTCCAGTCATGGCTGCTGAAACTTTGTATAGTGAGAATGAGACGGGAACGTATCAAAAACCGCCGAAGCTTATGTACATTGAAGATTTTAGAGGATGGCAAAATCGGTTTGAAAACTGGGTGCAAGCTTATAAGTTTGACGCATGGTGTTTATTAGAGAAAGATTATGAGAAACCTAAAAATGAACGTGGAACAGAAAAAACTTTCAGTGACTATTCAGAGATTGAAAAATTGAAATATACTAGTGAAAAAATGATGATCAGCATTCTTCAACAAGCAGTTAAAGAAGATATCTTTGTTTTGCTCCAACATGAGGGTACGGCTAGATCAATTTGGACGGCATTGATTCAAAAGTTTAAAGGAAGTGCAGATATGATCAAGAACAAAAAGGCTTTACTAAAGAAATCATTTGATATGTTTGTAGCTTTGGAAGGTGAAACAACAAAAAAGACTATTGATAGATATTGTCATTTAGTTTTGGAAATGGGAAGATTGGATATAAAGAAAGATGACGAAGAATGGGTAGATAAGCTAGCCGATGCATTACCACAGCAGAAATGGGGAACTTATTTGTTGATCTTAAAGCACATGAGAAAGTCTGAAAATATGAATCTGGCAAAGTTTATTCAGAAGATTGAAGAGCATAAGTTGGATATCCAGAAAACGGCAATCATGAATAATCCAAATGCTCAACAAGATGTCAGTTTATACTATAGAGAAAACAAATTTGAAACTACTACGAGTCCAAAGATTCAGACCGGTTTCAGTGCTGATAGTTATTCTGGAACAAAGGGTAGTACTGTGACTCAAAGTGGTGGACATTCATCTTCGTATTTAAGCTTTGATCCAAATTATACAACATCAAGTTCTCAATGACAGAATTCAATGAATCTGCAATGCAATGTCACCTTGAACATTCAAAATGGTCAAAATCTTACTCCTGAAATAGCTAAGCAACACATGGCATCACTCGTTGCTATGTTGGAATCATATGAAAGTTTGATTGCTGGCAGAATTGGAAATCCGATGCTTACCAAAGAGGATTATGACCAAATTGATGCGGAGGAACTTGAATTGATGGACATCAAGTGGTGTCTAGCTAGTGCAGTAAGAAGAGCAGAGAAATTCACACAAGTCACTGGAAGAGATGAGTTTCGTGAAATGAGTGCATCTCCAATAGGGTTTGATAAATCAAAGGTTACCTATTTTCGTTGCAGAGAAAAGGGACATTTTAAAAGAGAATGTAAAAATAAAGAAGCAACTGGAAGACAAGATGGAAAGAATGATTATTATCAAAAGTCAATTTTTCATCAGCTTGCTCAACAACCATCATCATCTCATGCCACTGAAGTTGAAAAGAAGAAAGCTTATCTTGTTAATCAAGATGACGAAAAAGTAGCAAAAGGATTTAGCTGGGACAAATACATCCCACCCAATTCAGGACTTGTTGCTAGAATCTTGGAAGAACAAGAAGTCAAAAGAACGAAGATCTTTAGATCATCAGAGAGTGATGATGATACTGATGACGAGGAAGAGTACATTAATAATGCAAGAAAAAGTTTAGACTCATTTAGTTTTAATTTGTTTTTTGCAGATAAAATTGAAGTGCTGAAAGAAAATCGAGCTGCTCGTCTGAAGAAAGAAATGGTAGAAATAGAAGCAAGAAAGATGGTTGAGAAAGAATTGGAGATAAAAAGAATTGCTGAAGAAAAAGAAAAACTGGAAGCCGAGAAAGCTGGAGTTGAAGAAAGTTCAACAAAGAAAGTTGATGAAGAAACGATGTTTGAGAAGGTTGTTGAGAAAATTGTTAAAGTCGAAAAAATAGTCGAAGTTGAAAAACTCGTCGAAGTTGAGAAAATCGTCGAGGTAGAAAAAATTGTTGAAGTTGAGAAGATTGTCGAGGTTGAAAAGATAGTTGAGGTCATTAAACCTTGTCAGAAATGTTTAGAATCTTGCAAAGATTGTGATGAGAAAGACAAGAAGATTAGTAAACTGGAAGAGTTGAAAGAAAATTTGTTGTCTGATGTGAAGTATGTGAAAGAATCATATGATGTGCTGAACAGAACAGTCGATGGTCTGAAAATGACAAATTCAGAAGTTGATGCTGCTATGACAATGATGAGCTCAACATTAATGACAAAGCAGAAAGTCATCAATGAGTATATTGAAGACTGTGCAAAGCTAAAGCAGGATTTGGAACTTGAAAAGATTGAGAATGAAAGAATCAAACGTTTGTTGTTGAGTTATACAACATGTGATTATTTGATTGATCGAGTTTATCCTACTGTTGCAGGTCTTGAAGCGTTTCAAGATAAAAAGACAGAAGATACGGATACTGGTAAGAAACAAAGTGTCAAATATAACAAGTGTCCGCCCCCGATTTGGAATAGTTATTCTCCCAAAAAGCCAAATGAGGAACGTTTAAATAAGGCTATCAACATCAAGTTAAAGTCTGAAATCATTGATGAGTTACCAGACAATATTGATGTCACATTCACAGCGTCTGACACTGATCATGAGTCTGAGTTGTTAAAGAAAGTGGTCGATCAGGTGTTGGATATGGATGAAGAGTCAAAGTCGGAGTCTAAGTCTGAAAGTTCGAGTTCATCAGAAAAGAGTCTGAGTTCACCGGTCAAAAGGGTTTATAATAAAGAATTCCTGTTATCAAAATCTAATTTGAATGATGGATCAATCAAAGTGGCATATACTTTGAATGATTCAGAAAAATTATATTCTGATGAGGAATTTCCAATAAGAAGTGTTAAAACTGAAATGATCAAACAGGTTTTCAAATTGACAGAAATTAATATTTCTGAAATAAAAGATGTAAATCTTCATGAACAACCTAAAAAGTACACTTCAAGAGTTCAACAGAGATTGAACAAAAAGAAAGGTTACAGTTCTGGTTCAGGTTTTCAAAAGAAACCAAACCATAACGGTAATTTCAAAAAGAAAGGTCTTATTTTTGTTTCCTCAGAAAATTATAAAAATGAGAAAAATTATAAACCAAAAACAAAATTTGTTGCAGGAGGAAGTTCTGAAGAAGAGCAGAAGAAACCATTCTGGAGACAGTCAAACCAAGAGTTTCTTGCTGAAAGGAAGAAGAATATGAAGGAATTTGTTCCAAGAGTTGACAGAAGAAAATGTTTCAAATGTCACCAAATTGGACATATTGCTTGGAACTGTCAACAGTCTAACAACACAAAACAGAAAGTTTATGTTAACTCAAAATTGAAAGAAAAATGTGTTAATGAAAAGAAACAACCAACCGAGAAATCTAATATGTTCGAAAATTCAATTTTTGAAACTGGTGATGTTTCAAAACGTTTTTACAAAAGAAAAGTTGATTTGAACAAACAAAGATGGGTTGTAAAATCTGAGAGTAGTTCTGACAATGAATCTAATTCCATAAAATCAGAGGAGTCAGTTGTTGAGAAAAGTGAGAAGAATTCCGTTCCTGAGTTGAACGATGAAAACTTTCCACCATTGTCAAAAGAAAATTTGAAATCAAAAGGTAGATTTGAGATTTCAGGTCAATTCTTCCATGTAAAGAAGAATTTGATGCTAAAAAGGCTTTCAATGGGAAAGTCAAACATATTTTTGGAAAGATGGTAGATGGGAAAGTGAAAAGTGCAAAAGATTTTTACAGATCAAAAGGAGGTTGGGATAGAGTTGAATCAAAATCACCCAAGGCTGGTCAGGCTTGGGTGACTGCATTTTCTACTTGAAATTCTGACTTGCCGGAGCTCCCAAGTTGGTAATCGTGGAGCAGGAATCAGCATCATTCTTGAAAATGATCGATTGGTAAACCTTCAAGTGGTAGTTTTTTTTTAAATTGTTATATTTCGAATTTTCAAGTGGTTTTGGTTGATAAGTGAACCTACATGTGGTTGAAAAAGGTTTTCACTTACAATTGGTTGATCAAGGTCATTAAGTTGAACTTGATTTAACTATCATGTTAATGGATGAAAAAAAAAACAAAAAACAAACAAACAAAGTGATGATAACCCCGATTTTACAAAGTGATAAAATCAACAAAACGTATTTTCCGGAAAAACCATTTTTGATTAAAACAAACTTAAGTGTTTTGAAATCATAATGGGAAAATAGTTTGTTGACAGGGGGAGTTCTGATTGTTTATGACAAGTGGATGGCGATTTGAAGCAATTTGATATCAGTTGTCATTTTATTTGTACAGTTTGTTTTCAAATTTCTTTTAATGATTTTGAATTTTAGGGGGAGTAAGAAAATTTCAGAAAATCCAAAAACATTTGAAAATTTGAAAAATGCAAAAACATGATAAAATCAAAAATGAGTTTTGTTGTGAATAAGAGGAAATGATAGTACATCAGTGGACTATCACAGTATGCTAAAGAATTGGAAAGTCAAAATGTGATAAACGGTCTCACTGATGATGTGCCACTAGGTTTTTACACATTTAGTAGATTGTGTAGAGATATAAACCTAAATTTCAAACTTGCTTATATCGTGGGGAACATCTCTTGGATATATGGGTAACCCCCGAAATCTTGTTTCAAAGGTCCATCTTTCTGAGATACTAGGTCTTTATGCTTAGTGATATATGTGGTATTATCCCGGGACTTCTGATTTTGCGGAAGCAATGGCCTAGTCCCCGGATAATACTTTACTCTGCTTGAAATAAAAGCCCCCCCTCAGCATAAAAAATGATGAAACATTGAAAAATGCTAATCATGTGCTGTTGAAGAAAATATTCTCTAAAGGGAACACACCAAAAGTCGAAGTCATCATCTCTCTGATTTTGCGGAAGCAATAGCTTGAGCTCTCACGGCCCTCGCATTTAACCCTTTACAGATATCATCTAGGTATACTCACCTGTAAGACTGAATATTGGGATCTGGATACGGGAGTATATTCTGAGGTGGAACACGCGAATAAGTTTAAGTGCTTAAAACACTAATCTCGTATCTCGAAACAGTTGAACTTTGTGTGAGAATTTAAGTGGATCAGTATACTGACAATCTAAGTGAATCGTTTAGAACTTAATATGTTTAAAGCTTAACGGTGCTAGTGATTGGTCTCATAAACTGATATGATCCTCTTACACGAACTCACAAAAATATTGTTTGTATATATTTCTTTACTGCATTTCTTTAATATCAAAAATCCAAAAAGATTTTCGGAGTGTTTTAGTATAATTTTTGAAAAATACAAAAAGATTTTAGACAACTGATGTTGAAAAGCTGATTTTCAAAATTCCAAATGCTAGTCATGATGAACAGGTTTGGGAGAGAGTGTTTGAAAAGTGATTAAAAAATGATATTTTTCAAGTGGTCATCAGAATTTAAAAATGTTAAATCATTTTGATTTATTTCATATACAGGTGTTAAGCAGAAAGTTTAAATTTGTCAAATTTTAAATTTGTGAACTTATGTTTTAGGTAAAGACTATGTAGGTTTGTCAGGTTTCGAATTATGAGCAGAAGTTGAGCCAGGTTTCGATCCTGAACCTGTGAACATGTGAGAGCAAGACTATGATCCCAGCACAACTTAAGGGGGAGTCTGCTAATTGAGAGGAGTCTGTAGATGCTAGAGCCAGTATCAGATCCTGAATTGCTGATGATGCTGATGAACTTAAAGAATCAAGATATTAAAGGTGATAAGAGCTAGGATGAGATCCTGGAGATGAAGAGAAGAGGAAAGATAAAAGGTGCTTACTCTGTCAAATACTTGTGAAAAAGCCCAAAGACTGATCAAGGCTGAAGATTGTGAAGACTCGACACTGAAGACTCGTCAACATCCGAGGGGGAGTCTGTTGGTGCATACGTCTGTCAACTTCGTCTTGTATCGAGTCTTGTAATAGAATTGTTAGATCAGGGCACGTTGTACGAGAAAATTAGGTTTTGTGTGTTGGAAGTTAATTTCGCAAGAAATAGCAAGTAGCTATTTCGTACGTAATTAGCAATAGCTATTTCGCACGAAATAGCATTTGCCATTTCCGTGCGAAATTACAACACATATAAATAGCGGAGCTGCCATTTCATTTGTAAGGTTCAGGTTTCCGGTACCGAAGTTCTGCCGACGTGTCTACTGATCTGTAAACGTGTTAAATCAATAATACAAGACAATTTAGTGTGATTCAAGCTGTTACAAAGTCTAATCAATGAATTCCGCCTCTGATTAGACCGAGAACTCTTCTGATAGACTCGTATGGGTCACAGAACGATCCTACAATACTTACCAATTTTGCCAAAATCAAGCACAATCTACCACTTCATGAACTTGAAAATTTATAAAAATTTGTAGTAACTTACTAATGTATTTAGTGAGTCTTGTTACCCTTTAAAGTGTGGTTGATTCTTTAAAACATCATTTCTAGAGAAGATGGTTCTTTACAACTTATAATCACATTTTCTAAAAATGTTTCTTCGTGGATTTTTCTTGTCACATATGTGCTTCTACACCTTATTAACCACCAAAAATGAGGTCTATTTGTTTAAGAACCAAGATTAAGTAAAACTTTTATTTTTAACTTGGTTTCTTGAAAAATCATTCTTGAAATATTAGATTTACAAGATTTACATCTTACTTTGGTCATCACTTTATAAGAAAACATTATATTCTTTCAAGTTCATGTCTTTCATGAGGATGATCTATTCATCTTTAACACTTTCATCCTCTCATCTTGCTAGATTATGTTTTTAATCATGATCTAGCAAGATTATATGATGATCTACATCATTTTCACAAGTTAATAACAATCAACAAGTAAATCAACACATAAACAACATGATTTCTTCATGATTTAAGCTTATGTTCAAGTTTCATTCTCTTGATTCTTAGTGTTCCTCAAGTTTATCATCATGTATCATCCTTTAACCACTTAAATAAGATGTAAAATGAAGAGATTGGTATTCTTACCACTAGCTCAAGGCTAGGGATGGTCAAGAGAAGAAAAGAGGTGAATAAAAGCAAATAGAGAAGGTCCTTGAACTTCTGAAAGCTCCTAGCTTCCTTATGCACCTTCTATCACCCTTGTATGTGCTTGGAATGTATGGAAGATGATTGAATGATGGTGGTGTGTGGGGTGTTATTCTCGGCTGTGAACAAGTAAGGGAGAAGAGAGAAAGTGTGTGTGTTGGTGTGTGAAAGATATGAAGCTATGAACTTGATGGTTAAACTTATAACATGCTTAGTTCTCATTTTCCATTGTGTAATGTGTCTTTAAAGAAGAAACAAGATCAAATATTTAATCAAGATAAAATCTTGATGGTGGGGGCCATGTTGGCCGTTCCATAGGTGGGGGGGGGGGGTCATAGGCTAGGGTTTAACCATTAAGTTAGTTTATGGTTGAAATGCAAGTCTCTAGTTAGATGTTTAGTTACTAGATATTTATATAGTGTGTTATGATGTTCGGGGACCATAACTAGCTTGGTAATGTTGAAACAGTGCTTCCAGTGAAAATTTGGTGTTTCGGGTAGTGTCCGGTTGTTCGGTTGGTTACCGGTTCGTTAAGTTGCTAAACTATGCAGTTTAGTGTGCTTTATGTACCCTTTCATGACAGTTTTGATTCTCGACACTTAGGAAAGTATTCAGGACCATTTAACCATATTTCTGCATGATATAAGTGTGTTTAAATGCTAAATTTGCTGATTTTCTGCAGAATTCTGCAGTTTATGTGAGTTTTAGGCACTTTCCGGCACTTAAACTATCTCTAGGAAGACAGTTTTGTGATCCTTACTTTCCTACACACTATACTAGTGTACTACTTGGTTTCTGGCTCATTCTGTGTCTCAATACAATGTATGTATATCTACTGAACTCCGTCAGCATTTTTCTGATTTGTCTGATAACTGTGCTACCGGTGTTTCGTGCATCATTTGAATCAACAAAGTTCCCATGCAATAATGATATATCATTTGCAATATATGATGCACATGTATGTATATGGCAATAATCAGAAAGCAGTTCAAGTAATTAATTGAAATTCAACACAATCATTAAGCATTAATCATTGTCTAATAATAGTACGGATGCATGCAAATTTGACAGTTGTCACAAATTCAACTTAGACATGTTGTGTATAACATGCTTCTGGAGCTGAGTGAGGTGTCGTTCAGTTGGAAGAAAATGCTTATCAGGACGTTCAACAAGATCATGGTTGTGCTACTAGACAAACTTATAGACCTTCCATGATCCAGCCTAAAAAATTACACATAACAGTGCACCACAATCAGTCCTCTTTAAAAAGTTGGATTGCACTAAACGTTCCTTTTGATTGGGGTCCAACGTATCAACCTTCTTGTCCTTATATACCCCAGCTCTCGTACACATGTAATACTTAATATGTAATACACCTTTGGCGTTTATCTTTTCAGTCCCTGTCCTGTCTGAAAAACCTCAAGCCTTGGCATACGTAACATACATTGAATAACAATCATCGACGCTTGTGAATATCATGTCCATTCTGGGCTTTATTTCTTCACTAACGTCAGGAATGATAAATGGTAAACCAGTTTTGGGCAGAACTTTTCACTCGAGGAAGCAACTTCGTCTGAGATAACACAGTGAGGAACAAAATTTCAGAAAAAAACGCCATTAAAAATAGAAAATGTCTTGTAATAACATTATAGATGAAAAAGCCATTAATTGAATAATAAACAACACATAATAAACACATAATTTGAAAACGCCATAATAAAAACGCCAAAATACACACACCTTAATTTTATTGATTAACAAATATAATGAATTAACAATACTAATGCAACGTGATAATGAAAATGCCATGAGATGAATAATTAAAAACAATTTACAACATGAATAATTAACAAAAATAACATGATAATGAAAATGTCATAGTTAACAAAACTGATGTTTACACAAATTAACAAATAGTACTAACTAATGTTTACAAATACTACTAAATAATATTCAAAACTAATCAGGTGTAAAACACCAATGATCATAAAAACATAAGAAATATACTAGATCCCAAACGGCAATTAAAATTATCAATGAAAACTCCAATTATCAGTTCTTACTAATTGTTTAACTACCAACTAAAACGCGAATAAATTGGATACATGAACAACGCCATTGAAAACATACAACACATTATGAAATATTAATTTGAAAAAAAAACAATGAAACAAGCATAAAAGAACAAAACGCCATATCTGTTATATGTGTGTTGCATGATTTGCTGAAACAAAAATATGAAATGTCATCGAATATTACTTTGTCGAACAGAATCCACATTAGACGCCATAGATCTGAGAAAGCTTGGAAAGCAGGTAACAACTAATAGGAAAGTCTTTGGAGTTTTAATTTGAAACAGATTTATAACGCGAATAAGGAGGAAATGTAAAAAAGGACAATCGTACCCCTGCATATCATTTAGCGCCCCTGCCACGTGTTGGGCCAGGATCCGTTCTCATCCTTCTCACACTTTAGGGTGTTTTCTCCTGATCCCGTACCTATATGTATATGTATGTATGTATGTATATATATATATATATATATATATATATATAGGGTAATGCTCTAGAGAAAACCCTTTATTTTGAGAAAACTTTGAAAACCCATCACAAGGCCTACAATTGGCCACGTGTCCCAGCCATCTCCATCCTTCTTTTTGCTTTTGAGGGCACTTTGGTAAATTCATCATTATACTACCCAACTCAAAAAGATATCTTGACTTTTGTCTACTATGATTTGACAACATTTATTACCCATTTATCTTCCCAATGTATCTTTCTAACTCCATATCTCTATCATTTTCATTTATAAGAAAAACCTCCATTAATGTGCTGCACATCTTCATTTACAATCTACTTCTTCATTTATTCCTTTCTCCATTAATGTCCATGGAGACAAATCCACCATATAACCCGTTAATGTCGCCGGGTAGATCTTATACTCATTCCTTTCTATTGAAACCACCAAATCTGAGGATCGAAGCAATTATCGAAGCTCTTCAAGAAAAGAAAGTAAGGTGTTGCTCTCATCACATCTTTAATTCTGTTTTTAGAGAGAGAAAACTGATGTTTTGGAGAGAGAAACAACAATATTCATCTTGTTCATCTGGACACCAAGAACACACGCACAAATGTGTGTGAGAGAAACACGTTTAAAGATCTTACTTTTGTTATTTATGTAATTTGTTTAGATTTATACTTTTTATGATATTTTATAGATTTAAAATCAGAGCTTCGTTTATTTATTTCAAAATTTTAAATCAAGACCAAGAAGAAATTTTTGTGTGCCCAATTTTTTTCTTCAAAAATCCGGTCTTCTTAGTTGTTTCAGATCTATATGTGTTTCAAACATATGGGTTTGAAGCAGATTTGATGTTAGATTCATTACTTTTGAGTTTTTTAAGAGTTCTTTGATTTTCGGTGATGTATTAGAGACATGTATTAGGGTATGACGAATTAATTGCAGGTTTTTAGTTTTGTGTACTTTGTTAGTTGTTGTTTCAGTTGTGTAAGATTAATTTGCAGGTTTTTATTTTTGTGTTAAAAAGTTATGCTTGGTTTGGTTGCTTCTTTGGGCTTTTGATCTGAATAGTAACTGTTTTTTGTTGGTTTGGTTGCTTTGTTTGGGGCTTTTGATCTGAATAGTAACTGTTTTTGTGACGTTATTTGAGAAAAAAGATTTTCTGGCTATGAATGTGTTAATATTTATGTCTGGTTAACGACTTAACGGTTATCTTATCTTTTTGTTATTAGGACGGTGATGGATACAAGGGATATAAGATCCAATTCTCGGGACCGTTGGTTTCGTCAAACGTGGATCAGATGCTCAAGGATCATGACGATGTTTATGTTACAGCACAACACAACTAACACGTGTTATAGTTTGAACTTCTCGGACATGCATGTGTTACATGTGACATGAAAACCATGTACAACGTAACACGTGTTACGTGTGACATGAAAACACATTTTTATAACTTCCCTGGCATACGCACACCCACATGATTACAAACCGTTTCAAGACTGACCCAAACAATAAAGCAAGGGTAGCCGTTGAAAAAATAAGGCCGCAAAGGTAGCCGCTGAAAAGCTAAGGCAGACTGTCAAAGGAAGCTCCACCATTTTTCTTAGTGCTATGTATTTTCGTTTACTAGTAATATGTAATGTGAGACTCTTATTGTTTTGTCTAGTACATGATGTTAAAACGGTATGGACTTAACACATTCTGGAAGTCTTAACACACGTTATAAAAGAGGCTTAACACACGTTATATCAGGTATACTATGTTGTTATTAAGTTACTATTGGAGTTTATGCATCCATTCTGGAAGTCTTAACACACGTTATAATAGAGGCTTAACACACGTTATACATGTCAGGCGCGTAACACATGTTACAGTATGTATATACAAATCATGGTGTTTTGGAAACCACTAGCTTATACATGACACCATGTTGGGTTAAACCAAGATTATAACAGAGGCTTAACACATGTTATCCCAGGTATACGGTGTTACAATATTAACTTGTATGTTCCATATTAAATTATTAACTTGTACACGTGTTACGATCAATACACGCACATCATGGTGTTTTGCAAACCACTTTCATATACATGAATACAAGTCGGGTTATAATGGATGCTTACATGTTATCATATGTATACAAGTGGGGTTACAACAAGATTACGATATTAACTAAGCTCACCATTAAACTCATCCCCCCCGTCGAATGTTTTCACCCTTATCACATGTTAAGCAATTACATGTTCCGAACAGACAAATTGTAACACATGTTAGATCAGTATATACATGAATACATGTCAGGTTACAAAAAGATTATAACAGTGGCTTAACACATGTTATGCATTCCAAAATGTGCAAAACAAATGACCCGTTTCATATTATATATTCCAAAATTACCGATACATGTGTTACCATAAATGGCTCGTTTCATATTACACGTTACATACTAACTTGTACATTTATTACTTGTACAAATTTTACGCTCAGTATCCACATTATCAGATATTTTAAACATCAACAAAAATAAAATAGATTTTACTTATTTTTTTTAATTAACAAAAGGTTAACACACGTTATATATCATTCTAACAGGGGCTTAACACATGTTATACATGAACACATGTCAGGTTACATCATGGTGTTCTGTTACAGCATGAACCACCAACACATGTTATAAATGAACGAAGACTTCTTTTCCAAAGGATGTGACTTATTCAATGTCCCCGCATTAACGTCACCTACATCCATCCAGCTTGTCAATTCAATATCTTTTATGGATCTGTTTCTGTAAATCAACACACGTTATATATCATTCTAACAGGTGCTTAACACATGTTATGGGTCTGTCTCTATAAATCAAGCAACCCAACAAAAAAAAAACAATTATTGTTAAGATCAAAAGCCCCAAACAAGCAACCAAACCAACAAAAAAAACCCGTTCAAAATCTCATCCTAAAGTTTTGGATTTATTTAAAATACATGAACATTAACCATTACTAGAACACGCATTAACTTCGCCTACATCCATCCAGCTTTTCAATTGAATATCTTTATGGGTTTGTTTCTGTAAATCAACAAACGTTATATAACATTCTAACATGGGGTTTAACACATGTTATGGGCCTGAGTCTGTGAATCAAGCAACCAAACAAAAAAACACTTACTGTTCAGGTCAAAAACCTAAACAAGGAACCCAAACCAACAAAAAAACAGTTACTGTTAAGATCAAAAGCCCCTAACAAGCAACCAAACCAACAAAAAAACTCGTTCAAAATCTCATCCTAAAGTTTTTGATTTATTTAAAATACATGAACATTAACCATGGATATGCCATTAACCATTACTAAAACACTTTCAGCACACAAAAACATATTAACAACCATTTCAACAAAAAATCAAGTGTGAAATGATATTTCAAGAACACTTACCGGATCTATAACCGTCCGATGAACACGAAGAAGATCTTCAAACCTTCTTCTCACACACACACTCGTGCGTGTGTCTTTGTGATAAAGATTGTTGTTTCTCTATCTAAAACATCAACTTTCTCTCTCTAAAAACATTTATCTTGTCATCGTTCTTCTCACACACCCACTCGTGCGTGTGTCTTTATGATTTTTTCAGACCACATGATGCTGAAATTATCTTCAAATGAAGATCACCATTGAAGACCATGAAGCTTTTCTCTTTCACATGATGAAGAAAGAGGAGAGAGATAATAGTGTTTTGAAAGATTTCACTAGAAGAAAGAGGAGAGAGATGATGATACTAGTACTACACAAGTGGGTTTTGTCATTTCCAATGCCAAAAAAGTCTTTTTGTTCTACCGAAAATGCCCTTCCAGTTGTACTAATGTGTATTATAAGATTTCTTTTAAATATAATTCTTACAAAAATTAAGAGAGCCATTGATCAAGTTAGATGAAAGATAATGAATGGATGACAATGGGTTTACATAATTTTGTTAAAAAGATAGAGTTTTCTATAGAGTCCAACCCTATATATATATATATATATATAGGGGAGCGCTAGAATGAGAACCACCACGAGTTATGAGAACCACGAGAACCAAGTGCCACGGAGGGCCGTTGACCACGAAATTTTTTTTACACCTAGATCCGTATATTTTAAGACCGGGTGTAAAAAAAAAATTTCAAACGGCGCGCCCGAGGGGGTAGTTTTTTACACCCAAAGTTTGGTGTTTTTAATTTTTTTTTTCTTTTTTCTTTTTTTTTACAAACTTTGGGTGTAAAAAACTACCCCCTCGGGCGCGCCATTTCAAAATTTTTTTTTACACCCGGTCTTAAAATATACGGATCTAGTTGTAAAAAAAAAATCGTGGTCAACGGCCCTCCGTGGCACTTGGTTCTCATGGTTCTCATAACTCGTGGTGGTTCTTATTCTAGCGGCTCCCTATATTTATATATATATATATATATATATAGGGAGAAGATCATGCGAGAACCACCTCTTATTGCGAGAACCGCGAGAACCAATGTGAACACACCAAAAATAGCTAAAAATCACACAAAAATTTTTTTTTTGATTTTTTTAATATTTTTTAGGTTAAAATCGCTACTTTTCGCACAAAAAAAAAAAAAAAAAAATTTTAATTTTTTTTTTTTTTTAAAAAAAAAAAAATTTTTTTTTGCTTCTAAAAGTAGCGATTTTAACCTAAAAAATATTAAAAAAATCAAAAAAAAATTTTTGGATTTTTTTTTGATTTTTTTTGATTTTTTTAGATTTTTTTTAGATTTTTTTAGGTTTTTGGGGGGTTTAGTTTTTAGCATTTTAGCTTGGGGGGGGGGGGGGGGTGGGGTTAGGTTTTTTTAGGGTTTTTTTAGCTTGGGGGGGGGGGGGGTGGGGGGTTTAGGTTTTTGGGTGGGGGGGGGGTGGGGGTTAGGTTTTTTTAGCTATTTTAGGTTGTGTTCACATTGGTTCTCATGGTTCTCACAATAAGGGTGGTTCTCGCATGAGCCCCTCCCTATATAGAGATAGATAGATAGATAGAATCATATGAGAACCTTTTGGGAAAACGGGAACATTGAGAATCAATGTGTACCACTCATTTTCCTTTATGTAATATATTTTTTGTTTGAACATACTCTTTTTAGGGTTTTTTTTTGTAATTTACACACATGCGCACACACATATATATATATATAAAGTATATCGTACAATATAACTTAACGTACGTTACGTATGCGATGACAAAATCACACGTTATGTTACCAAAAATGAAAATCGCATGTTAAAAGAAATCAAAATCGCATGTTCGAAAAAAATCGCATGTTGATACTGCATCGCGTACGCAGCGTACGTTAAGGCAATTTGTACAATATTTGGCCTATATATATGTGTGTGTGAAGAAAGATTATGGTTCTAAACAAGTTTTTGTTAATGTACACATATGTACATACATATTTTTAGTTGAAAAAAAAAGTATTGTATAAATATGTTATATAATGTATCTTAGATGTTGTATTGATTTTTTTTTTTATGGATTTCATACAATGTAGTAACTTTGTATATGTTTTCTGATACTAGCATAATGAAAAAGGATATCGTGAGGTTCCTCGTTTCTTTTTCGTGCTATGACTATAATAACATACTTTGAAGAATATGTTACGCTTTGATAATGTACATATACGTATACTAACAAGATTTTGGTATCAAACATGTTTATAATACATATATATATATATATATATAGGATAAAGATAGATAAAAAACCCTCAAATTCTTAGAAAACTCTGAAAACCCAAATGGGAACCCATTTTTACCCAACCTCCCGACATTTTTTTTTTTGAAAAAAATTACACATGTAATATACATGTTTTAGAGTGTTTTGGTCCAAAAAAAACAAAAAAGCGCCGAAGGGATTTTTTTAAAAAAAATAAACAAAATTCAGTGCCTAACATGTGTTAGATAACAATGCTGAAAGTTGCTGAAATTTTTTTTTTTTTTTTTTAAAAGATCCCTTCGGCGCTTTTTTGATTTTTTTGGCCCAAAACTCTTAAAAACATGTATATTACATGTGTTACTTTTTTCAAAAAAAAAAAATGTCGGGAGGTTGGGTTTTCTAGGGTTTTTCATATAGATAGGGTTTTCTATATAACCCTCCCCTATATATATATATATATATATATATATATATATATATATATATATAATCCTTTCTGCAACTTTCTCATCCGTTGTTCTTACTCTCATTCATCATCATCCGCTGTGCATATCTCCATCATCATTGTAAGCATTCTTAGCTTATTTTTATTTCTAATTTTAAGTTTCAAGTTTTTCTACCACCCTCTCTGATATATTGGTATCAGAGCAAAGGCTTTCTTAAAATCTAAAAGACTAAGACATGTCCCTTTTATGGCATGTTAAGCCAGTGTTTTGGGAAACTCTCTTAGGTGAAGATTGTGGGAAAGATAGTTGCTTTGATAACTTTATAAACGAAAGGATTTTATATTATGACTAGTTTTTATATTAGACATCTTTTAAATAAATTAAAAAGTTATGATAAAATTATTCTTGCTTTAGATTCAGCAGAATATTTAGATTATATAAATTATTATAGATTATTGTGGTTTATATATGAACGTGCTAAGTTAAAAGAACAAATATATAGAGCAAATCGTTTAATAGATTAGTTTGTATATTATTATTTTGCTTTACTAGTTGGAATATAAGAAAATATTTAAGAGAAATCTGGAATAAGGGATAAAAGCTAAAGAGAGTCGGAATTAATTAATCATTGGTACTTCTCAAACACTCAAACGTTTAGAGTTCTTAAATTTAGAATTTTCTGAAAAATCTCACCGAAAAACTTTTGCAACAGATAGTTTTACTATAGTTTGTAATCTTAATAATATTTGTGAACATAGTCTACATACAAATAATCCCCAAATAAACACGTTAGTAGATTTATTGATAAATTTAAGTATTAGTTTACAACAAGAAGCTATAAATAATAAAAAGATAATAGAAAATTTAACAGTAGAAGTTAAAAAATTATCACAAAATCTTGATTATATAAAAAATCAGTCTAATACATTAACAGGAACAACTACACCTCTAGAAGTTGAAAAAATCACAGAAGCTTTACAAAAACTAAAAATAGAGAAAAAACCTACACCGTATACACATTGGCAACCAAGAAAATGAATAATAATAACTTTTTAGGAAGAAGTAGAACTATACAAGAAGCTAGAAATTCTACAAGTAATATAAATGATAGTATAACATCAGACAATTTTTTAAACAGGATAGTTAGAAGAGGATCAGGATCTAATAGTAATAGACAAATAATACAATTAGAAGAAGAAATAGATTTAGATAAAAACTTGGAATTATATAATCAACATCAATTAGACATATTAAATCCAAGGATATTATATCAAACAGGAAGATTTAATATAAACACAACTCTTATAAGAAGTAGTAGAGAAGAAAGTTTAAGGGTAGTAGATAATACAGTAATTTTAGATCTTTTGTCACGAGATACTATTGAAAAAATTAAAAAGCAAAGTAAACATTTCGTACATACAGGATTAATAATAATAGGAGTAAAAGCATTAGGAAGAAAAAATTTAGGAACAAAATTATTAGCCTTAATACTAGATAAAAGTTGGAAATCAGATATGAAAAAAGCTATAATTTCAGGAATGGAAGTAGATTTAAGTCAAAACATAGCCATATTTTATTGTACACCAGATATTTTAAAAGATATTAAAGATTTACAAAATATAAAAATAGCTTTACAAACAAAAGGATATGAAGAATATGAAGGAAATAATTTAGTAGTAAGCATAGGAGTATTAGGAAGGGCTAGTAACAGTTCAGGAATGAAATATAAAGTAAATATAGAAGGAATAGTTAAAACAATTGCATCAAAATCTATAAAAATGATAGAACCTATAAAAATTGATCCAGAACAATTAACAGGATTAGAATGGGATTTAGATGATTTACAAGAAAAAGAGGAAAATACAGTTTTAGTACCTAAGACTAGTTATATCTATGAAGAAACTGATGGAAAACAAAAATTAAGATATATTGATTTTAAAGAAAAACAAACAGATAAAAACAATGAAGAAGAAAATCTTTTTATGAATGTTGAGGAAGAAAATAAAGAGGAAATACTTTCTACATATGATACAGATAATGAAGCAGATGAAATAGATTTTAATTTTTTAAAATTTGAACAAGAAGAAATGATGGATTATACATTATTAGATTATGAAGAAGAATCTATAGATTGTTTTAAAGTAGAAGAAACAAATAAAACAATAGAACAAATTATAGATCGAAAGTTTACAGAAATAAATATACAACAAGAGGTAGATGATATGCTTATGGAATGTATAACAGAATTAGGATTAGATTATGAAAAAAGTTATAATAAATTACAGGAATATTATAATTTACCATTAGTAGAAGATATTATGAAGGGAAAAGCAATGTTATCAGATTTTTATAAACAAGAACAAAGCTTTATGGATACACAAATGTTTAATCCTTTTAATCCTCTAAAAAGACCTAAAATAGAATGGGGAGAAGGATATAGTGGTACACATGAAAGTCACGGTAGAGAACCATGGACACAACCAACAGTTAATTATCAACAAGAGTCTAATGTTATAGGAAAAGGAAGAAGAATGCCTATAGGACAAATATACAGTGGAAATATGTTATTATTAGAACAACAAAAGCCACAGTTATGGATAGATGAAGTATTAACATGGGAACAAAATGTAGTAAGATTATGGGAAACAAATAAAAAAGATAGTATGGATATGTTTTCATATTTAGAAACTACATTAGGACCAATAGCATTAGGAATATGGCAAAGTAAGAAAACACAAAATCCAGAAGAAATAAATAATCTTAAAGCATTAGGGGATAATCCTTATAATTTTACATCACAAATTAGAACACTTATATTAGGGGTTGATCCAGCAAAAAATAATTCTTTAATACAGGATACAGCTATTAGAAATTTAGAACAATTAAGCATAGCAAATATGAAGTATATAAATGAATTTACATTAGATTTTACAAGATTATTATCACAAACAGGAAAGGCAATGGATGATAATTTATGTGACAAATATTTTATAAAATTACCAGGAGATTTAGGAAAATCTATACATGAAGCATGGAAAACAAATTATGGTACACAACAAAATTTAGGAATAGGACCAAGAATAACTTATACATTTGGTATACTAGAAGAAAAATGTAAAGAAGTAGCGTTACAAGAACAATTAAAAAGAAATGCTTATGCATTTTGTAAAACAGCAATCTATACACCACAAGCATATGGAGTTTATGATAAAAAGAAAAAGATACGAAAAAGCACAACATATGATAGAAATTATAGAAAACATTATAATACAAATAAATATGTTAAAAAACCACAATCACGAAAATGTAGATGTTACACTTGTGGAGAAACAACACATTTAGCTAACAATTGTCCAAATAAAAGAAAAAATATGGAAAGAGCTAATTTAGTAGAACAATTACAAGATTATGAAATAGAAGCTCTAAAAACAGATGATGAATCTGATAATGAATCAATATATAGTATTTACAGTGAAGAAGAAAATCCAACAGCAAAGGTAACATATACATATATGAACACAGAAGAAATTTGTGAACATGATTGGAAACAAAATAAAGGAAATAATCATATAAGATGTTGTCATTGTGGTTATTACCCTAGTATAGAAAAGAGATTACAATGTAATAAATGTTTTAAAGAAATTTGTTTTAAATGTCTTAAAGAAGTTTATGATAAAGATATAGCTACAACATCAAAAGTGAAAACAAATTCTGAAAATAATGAAAATGAAAGGATAAATAAACTAGAACTAACAGTAGAACTACATAGTTTAAAAATAAAAAAGTTTAGAAAATAAAATAGAAGAACTTGAAAGATTAAGTCAAATAGAAGAAATAGGTAAAATGGCTTTACAAAAACCAGATGATCAAACATATATACAAACACAAGGATCAATAAACATGATAAATATACAATGTCGTTTATGGTTAGATAATAATAAATATTTAGATTTAACAGCATTAGTAGATACAGGAGCTACAAAAAGCTTAATTTCACACAGTTTAGCACCTATAGAATATCATAAAAAATTATCGTATGAATTAAGCACAAGAACAATAGAAGATAGGTTAATATCTATTACACATTGTTTAGAACCAGTAGGAATACAATTCTTAGATTTTGCAAACAATTATAGTATAAAATATGAAATGCCACAAATAAATATTAATCCACCAGAAATAAAATCAAAAGATTTTGTAATAGGATTAAATTTTATATTAGGATTAAATGGTGCAGTTACAATTACTAGGAATTTTATAACATTAAGTAAACAGTTATATACAATACCAACCCTTAGGTATATGAATACAACACAAATTGTTCAAAAAAGAGGGGATAAAGGGAATTTAGATTTCTTGAAAACACAGAACAAAAAACAGTTTATAGAAAAAGAATCATTAAAACTTTTAATAGATTTTTTAAGTTATGAAATAGAGAAAGGACAGGATATTACAAAAAGTATAAACCATCCTATGATATTACATTTAGAAAAAATAGGATATATAGGAGAAGATATAACAAAATCAAATGTAAAATATGTTTGTAAATTCAAATTAAAAAATCCTGATATAGTAATTAGGACAGCTAATATAGAATACAGTCCTTTAGATAAAGAAGAGTTTAAAAAACAAATCCCTGAAATGGTAAATCAATGATTAATTAGAAAATCAGAAAGTCCTCATAGATCTACAGTTTTTCTAGTAAGAAATCACAGTGAAATAAAAAGAGGAAAAGCTAGAATAGTGTACAATTATAAAAGATTAAATGATAATACAATAGATGACGGATATAACATCCCTAACAAGGATAGTTTGTTAAATCTTATACAAAACAAAAAAGTATTTTCAAAATTTGATTTAAAATCAGGATATAATCAGTTAAAGTTAGAAGAAAGTTTTAAACCATGGACAGCTTTTACATGTTCAGAAGGGCAATATGAATGGAATGTCCTTAGTTTTGGACTAAAAAATGCACCTTCTATTTTTCAAAGATTTATGGACAATATATTTTTAAAGTTTGATTTTTGCTTAGTATACATTGATGATATTTTAGTTGCAAGTAATACAGTGCAGGAACATGAGAAACACCTACAACAGGTTTTTGAAGAAATAAAGAAAAATGGTATAGTAGTTTCAAAAAGAAAAATGGAACTTTTTAAAAGAAAAATTTCTTTTTTAGGATTAGAAATTGGAAATGGAAAAATAGAATTACAACCACATATTTCTACAAAAATTTTAAATTTCCCAGAAAAATTTGAAAACTTAAAACAAATACAAGCTTTTTTGGGTCTAGTAAATTATGCTAGAAAATTTATACCAAACTTGTCAAAATTGGTTGGACCATTATATGGTAAAACCACTAAAAACGGTCAAATGTATTTTAACCAAGAAGACATTAAATTAGTTAAAGAAATTAAAAAATCAGTTAAAAATATTAAGCCACTAGAATTACCATTAGTTACAGATTATATAATTATTGAAACAGATGGATGCAAAGAAGGATGGGGAGCAGTCCTTCTATGTAAACCAAACAAATATAGTTCCAAGGAAGAAGAGAAAATTTGCGCTTATTCAAGTGGTAATTTTCAAAACAAAACAAATTGGACTACAATTGATTTTGAAATACAAGCATTAATTTATTCATTAGAAAAGTTTAAGATTTTTCTTAATAAAGAATTTACAGTAAGAACTGACTGTGAAGCAATAGTTAAGTTTGTAAAAAATGATCAAAGTAAAAAGGTGAATAGAACTAGATGGGTTAATCTACAAAATATTATACAAGGAAATGGATATTTTATAAATTTTGAACATATTAAAGGAAAAAATAATGGGATAGCTGATATGTTATCTAGAAATATAAACAAATGGTTTGTTTTAGATGGACAGGAAAAACGATAAAGAAAAGTTGAAGCTTATACATCCAAAACAAAAGCAACAGGAGAATTCTTCGGAAGAAGAACAAATTCAACAGGCATATCTACAGTCAATAGAAAAAATATACAGTTCTCCTTACAGAGTATTACCACAGACAATGACAAGACAGGTTTATACACAACAGCAATCAAAGGCAGCTGGCAAACGCCCGTTGTATACAAACTTTCCACCCAAGCCGGTGATTGAGTTTGGAACATATGCTCTACAGATATGTAATGAAGCTGATAAAAAATTTCGTCCTATTATGGGAATGAAATTAACAGATAAACAGCAATGTTTATTAGACAATTTATGGCATATTCAAACCATGCCACAAGCTTCATCATTCAAAGTACAGGTTTTAAATGCTTTAAGCATTTATTTCCAAGAACAGAGTTCAAAAACACCCAAAAGACAATTTAAACATAAACCAAATTTTACACATTATGTTGTATTTAGGGGTACAAAGCTTGGAATTTTTAACAAATGGGAGACAGCAGCAAAACATACAATTTGTGCAGGAGGAGCAGTTTGGAGAGGATACACAAGTTTTACTAAAGCCCTTCAAGCAGCAAGAACAGAGTTGGGTCCAAGTTTTTACATAGAACCAGAAGAAGTTAAAAGTTTTTCAGACATAGCAAAAACAAACCCTGAGCATTACATAAAAGCTCAACAAGAAATTATTTCTGAATTAAAAAGACAACTTGAAGAAAAAGCAAAAAATGCACAAGATATACAATTGAAAATTGAAAACAGTTTGTTAAAACAAAAAATGATTTTATTAGAAGCAAAAAATACACAGTTATTACAAAAGCTTGAGAAAAAAGAAAACAAGGATAAAACAGAGGTATACAGGACTTTTGAGTGTTTCAGGACAATGATTCTTGATACACCTTGGCAGCAATGCCTAAAACCAGTTACAGAAAGATTCCCAGAATTTGAGAATCTTGTTTCACAGAAAGTTTGTGCAGAATTTCCTTTGATTCTGTACAATCTGCAACAACAGCTGGTAGACATGGCGTTCAAATTCGACAGTGAACAGCAAGGATTTAAAGTGGTAGAAAGAACAGATGAAAAAGGAGACGGAACTGGTCTTCTATTACTTCAAATACACCATCCTACAAAGTTGACAAATGAGCAAATAATTCAATTTTATCATCATGGTATGATTGATTATTTGGAAATAAAGTTAGACAGAAAAGCAGAAGATCTTCTCAACCAGCTTGGAGAAAAGATGATTCTAATTGCAGGAAATATGGCAGTTAGAACAGTGACTTCGATCATTGGTTGTAAAATAATTTCTTCATTTCCTTACACAGATGCATACACATACAGACCAGCAAGAAAAAGGATTTTTATTGAACATAAAAATAATATATGTCATCAATATCATCTACAGACATCAATGACAAAAACTGATATAGAGTTTTCAACTCTACCTTGGTTAAGTCATTCAGATGAAAAAATTCCAGACAGTTTTACACAGTTTATCAAAGATCATCAGGAAACCCCAGAACTTCCTGATTATTATCCATGGAGGAATTATCATCTGGTAGGTGAAGGTCATTACATACAAGTCTACACAAAACCAGTTTGGACAATGCTTCTACCCTTTGCAGGGGAAGGAGATCACCTACAGTTACAGCACATTATCAACTTAGAAGATGAAGAGGGCAATAATTTGGAAGATTGCTCTAGTCCACAGTCCATAGACAGTACACACAGAGATTTCTAGAAGATATCGTAAGCAGTGACTACACAAGACAGAAGACAAAAATCATGACGTGAGCAATGACGTTTTAAATCTCAATTATACATAGACAGTGGTCGACAAATGGCAAAAATTTTCAACACCTACTTTTGTTTTCTTTTAAGCTTTATTCGGTGAATTTTCTTTTCTTTTCTTTATAGATTAGGCTTTTTGACTTAGTTGTTAAGCATAGATGCTTTGTGTTTCTTATTCTTGCCTATATATTTGGCATTTGTATTCAGTTGTATGTACGAGTAACCATTAAGCAATAATATTTTACTTCATATGGCACACTAAACTCTCTCCACATCTCTTTAGCCCAATCCCTTAAACTTTCCAGATTTTCTCCAAGTTCTTCATATTATATTCCAACCTATATATATATATAAAAAAAAAAAAAAAAAAAATCCTTTCTGCAACTTTCTCATCCGTTGTTCTTACTCTCATTCATCATCATCCGCTGTGCATATCTCCATCATCATTGTAAGCATTCTTAGCTTATTATATATATATATATATATATATATATATATATATATATATATATATATAGGCTAGGAGTTGGCTAGAAAGTCCAAATTTCCTAAAAAGTGTAAAAAGTCATAAAACACCATAATGATAACCATAAAACACACCAAAAACCCACAAATAACATAATGAAGATTACTAAAACATCATGTATGTGGGTTTTGTGTTGTGTTTTAGATGTTAAGGCTCTGATTATGGAATGACAAATATTATTGTGTTTTATGTTGTTTAGCCTTTTGTGTTTTAAATTCATAGTTCTACGATGGTGTGTTTGAAGTTTTTATGGACTATTAGAGTTTGAATATGGTGTTTTAGTAATCTTCATTCTATTATTTATGAGTTTTAGATGTGTTTTATGCCTGAAATTATTGTGTTTTATTACTTTTTACACTTTTTATGAAAAACACACTTTCCGTAGGATCCCTACTCCATATATATATATATATATATATAGGGGAAGGTTCAAATGATAACCACTAGTTATTGTGAAAACTCGAAAACTAATTAAAAAAGCCAAAAAAACATACAAAAATTTATTAATTTTTTTTTTGCATACCAATTTTTGCAGGTTTTTATATATATAAAAAAATTTTCAAAAAAAAAAAGTTTGTAGTGCACATGTGTAATACTACACATGTGTATTATTACACATGTGTACTACAATTTTTTTTAAAGTTTTTTTACATATAAAAACCTGCGATTTTTATAAAAAAATTGAAAAAAAAAAAATTTTGTGTGTTTTTTAGGCTTTTTTTAGTTAGTTTTCGAGTTTTCACAATAAAAGTGGTTTTAATTTGAACCATCCTCTATATATATAAGTGTTCAAAATTTAAGATATAAGTATTGTGCATATACGTACATTGAAGAAGCTAATTCTTCTAAATAAGGGTTTGATAATGTACATATATGTACAATTTAAAAAGAACGTCGAGAGAATGTTTAAGCAAATAAAATTATATAGAGAAAATGTATGAGTGGTCAACATTGATTTTCACAGTCCTTATTTTTCATAATTAGGCTGGAGGGTGTGGGGCGCCACCCTTCCGCCACCTAGACTTGTATAGCGCCCCCATCCACTTTTAACCACACCCCGGGCGCTATAGGTGGGGCGCCATTGAAGCCCCGCCATCGTGATAACGAGCTTTAACGTGAATTCAGGTGGGACCTATTTAGTTTTAAACCAATCAAATTTTTTTTTTTTTTAAATTTTGTTTAACAGGGGCTCCATCCACACCCTCCAAATTAAAGAGGGGCTCCATGGTACATTTGGATCCTACGTGTCACCTATAAAGCCCCATAGAGCCCCATCCACACCCCGTAGCCTTAGGTTTTCTTAATATCTCTACTCTATATATACACACACTTGAATTTTATATATTTTAGTACCAATATACTTTTTTCTAAATTTACAATACATACAAACTCAAGTGGCCGGCGGAAATAGTTGTGTTACGTGGTTGGCCAAAAGTGGCAGCCACTTTTGTTTGTTTGTTTTTTTTTCTTTTTTAATATAATAGTTATTTATAAGTCATGCCAAATTACAATTTTATCCAAGTGTAAAATTATAATTTTGACCCTGGTTAAAAATAAAATTTTGCTTTTGCCCCTCCTTAAATTTATGATTTTGCACTCAGTTAAAAAAAAAAACAATTTTACCCCCAGTTCAAAATAAAATTATGTTTTTGCCCTCAGCTAGAGTTCTGCCAAATTACGATTTGGTTCCCAGTTTAAATAAAGATATTACCCCCAGCTAAAAATTATGATTTTGCCCACAGTTAAAATATTACGATTTTGCCCCAATTCAAAATAAAAAAATGGTTTTACCCTTAGTTTAAAATATTTTTTTACCTCCATTTTAAAATTATGATTTTACCTCAACTAAAATTTGCAATCTTGTCATCGTTTTTTTTTTTGGCAAAACTATGGTATTGTTTTATTTTACTTGGTTGACTCAATTTTGTTTTTATTAATGTCAAACAGCTGCTTAGCACTCGCTAATTGGTCCTGACAAATTATTGTTTTGTTTCCAACTCTAAATTACACGCTTGTCATCGTTTTAGTTATTTTTTTTTTATCATAACTATTGTACCGTTTTTCTTTAATTTGTTAACTTGATGTAACCTTTTTGATATCGTGTAGCATGTATAACTAACCGACATAAAGACGTACATGTTATTAAACTAAGAAATACTCGGTTTGGCGCCCCGCAACGCGAGCAGCGCATAACTCTAGTTTAAAACATATGTAACATGCTAATTATATATCCATACATTTTCTAAGGGGTTGCACTAACTTCTCCTCATTTACTTTGTATTTTATTGGTTTCTTTTTTTTCCTTCGTATTTTTATTAATAAAATACAACTGTTTAAGCACAAATTTACAAATTATAAAAACAATGAAATAGCATTGTATACACTCGTGGTGGCTTTGAGTTTTATTTATTATTTTTATTAATAAAAATTATTTTAGTTTTAATAATATGATATAATATTTTATAAAATTCAAAGATATCGTTAAATGTATATATTTTTATCTAATATTTGATAAAAGTTTTATACTAACGTATCAAATATAAATGATCTTTTTTGTCATTTCCTTTACAAACCAAACCGGTATGGTTCACATACCGATATAGTATTTGTTTTAGTTTTGTTGCGCCGTTTTCCCTTTTTAATATTTTAATATAAATATAACACTTTAAAATTTTCATTGATATCGTTGTGACGTTCTTATTTTTATCTACGTTTCAATAAAATTTTAATTTAAAATCAGACGACTCAAATATTCTTTATTTTTTGTTCTTTATTTTTCAATACAATTTTGTTTCTCCACTCTAAAATTATATATATATATATATATATATATATATATATATATATATATATCACATTTATAAAGTTCCGAATGTATGCGTTCTTTTTAATATTGTAAGATGCAACGAGTGCAAGTATCGTATCAGTGCTGTGACAAACAAAACTGATTATGACCAAACAATGTTGAAAATAATTTTTAATTCAAAATAAAGTGTTTTATTTGGTATCAAAAGCTATAGCGAGTGCCACTATCGTATCGGTATTGTAGTAAAGTGAACCATTTCTGATTGAACAAAATCGCTACCAATATGAATGTTATTGGAACTGGTATAGGTATTCATATTTATGGTTTTTGATCGATGTAAAAAATGTGTTAATATCCTTTTAACCATATCACGACTTTGTTTTTAGGTATCTTTCGGTTTCTATATTGAGTGTCGGTACGTACCGTGATTAACTAAATCTATAGCGTTCGAATTCCCATCGCAATGTGTGAGAGGATTTCTGCCCTTAATCATGTGTATCTTAGATGGTTAAGGATGAAATGCTTTAAGAAACAATCGTGAAACTTGTGTAATTTAACAACAATATAATCTAAATAAATAATACCGACTCTTTAGGCTTGTTAAATTCCAGGCCAATCTGGGGACACAACGGGAGCCATGGAAGTGACCTCACAAAAAAAGTGAAATATATTTGGTCAGCTTTATAATAATTAGTTTTAAAAAGACCGGCAAAATGTTACTTGGGTTGGAAACAATTAATAAGAAACATCGTTACAATTTCACACCATGACTAAATGTTATGTTTATTTTCATAATCAAAATGTTTACAAAAATTTATATACCTTATTGTAAAAAAACAAATACTGTCAATAAAATCTTTTTAAAAAAAAAATAATAATGTAAAGTTATATAAATTAGTGAGTTTAAAATACAGACATTATTCATGTACTAATTTAAAATATTTTAGAATTAAAAATAAACTAGGGGGATTCCGACAGTAGTGTGACACAAATTCAGTTTCAATCGGTATCATTTTGGTTCGTTACGATACCAACTTTCAGTATAGCTCAAATCCTTTATTTTATTAGTCCACCAAAAGTGACACAAGTGAGGATCAAACTTGGGTCTTCATCGGAGAACCCAAGCCTCCTACCACTAGGCCACAAGTGGTGGACACTTATGATTTGCAGACACTATTATCTGGTTAGTTATTCTTTCACAAAACCAGGGACGTAGCTATATGTACGGGTGGGGGCGGTAGGCAAAAATCCCTATCATTCCTCGTTAAAAGTTCGGTTAAACCCCTCAATAACCCCCAATAAACTAAATCCTGGATTCCAGAAACAAGTTGATGGAAATCATGGTGGAACTAGGCTGTTAAAAAATGATGGAAATCTTGTGTAGACCTCACGGGGGTTTCCCCTTTAGTTGGTTTAAGGGAAAACGGGTTTGTAGCTGGACTAGCAGCAAGAAAGGCAGAATCAAAGAAAGTGGATAAGCACGCTAAAGCTTGCGCAGAGAACCAACATGTCTTTATCCCTTTTGCCTTTGATACTTTTGGCTCCCTAGCGCCAGAAGCCATCAACTTCTTGACGAGGGTTCAACGGGTTATCCACAGCAATTGTTCGACCCCAAGGGGGCAGGGGTTTGTGTTCGGGAGGTTGGGGTTTGCAATTCAGAAAGGGTTGGCGGCGCAGCTTGTTGCCCGTCTACCTTCTGTTTTGATGTAACTTAACAAGTTTTCTGGTTATATCAATCGTATGTTTATCTGAAAAAAAAAATGCAGTAGACTTCCGTTGAGCTTGATTAATCCACTAGAATTTGTATGAAGACTCAAATATCTGAATTTACATCTTAAATATCATTTATATTTATAAAATCATTAATTTCAAAATAATAGATGGAAGAGTTTGGCCCACTCATAAGGGGACCCGGGGTGGCAACATTTTACCCCGTAATGGTTTATTATAACGAGTTATACGAGATCAAACACCACCGCCACCAATCAAGTTTAACGCGTTAAACTAACAACGCGTGATATTTATCGCGCGTGAAGATGATGTGAGTGATAATATTGTTGGGTGTTGTTGAGTGTTGTGAGTGATGAGTATTGTTGGGTGTTGTGAGTGATGGGCATTAACACTAAAATCCATCACTAAAGATGTGACCAAAAACAAGCTTCATTAAGTTATGAAGTTTTCATATGTTTTGTATTGCTTAATCAATGGAATCCAAACAAAACATCATATGTTGAAGACATTCCAAAACCTCAAAGTGAAGACAAATTCTGAAGTCTATAATACTTCCAATTGTCTAGAACAAAATCAACGACTACAAAAAGTCAAAACTGATGGCGGACTCACGAAACCTGCTGCTAACAGTTGGATAGAAAAAAAAAAAAGAAACAGGAGGCACCACATATTCAATCTATTGAACGGTCATAATCATATGATAACATATCCATGAAGATCCCCAATGGGTCCAGTGTGTGTCTTGACTTTGCGTTAAACTTTTAGTTAAAGAACTTCACAAAGCATCAACTTTCCATATAAAGCAGGTCTTTGGTGTGGGTTCAGTGATTGATTTTTCTAGTTTCATATGTTTAATATTCTGTTTCGCATGTCAATAGATTAACATCAAATTATTTTATCTTTCAAAGGTTTTTGTAGGCTAATCATTGTTTGATTTATGGTTTATCCTTTTCTTTATAGATATGATTTATTGATTAATCTTTTGTGTACAGATTTTTTTGGCGGAAATTCCCTCAGATCTTAAAATTGACTTATATAAAAACTATTTACCACTACAAATATATTTAAGGATGATCCTTACCAAAGTATTCCATGGCTAGACTGCTACTGAAGACTACTTGATGTTGTGTACATAATTAAGACTAAAGATCATTACTGCTGTTAAAGTTTATTACGATAATGAAGCCCATGAGCACTACTAATATACTGGAGTACTCAAGTTTATTGTAGTTGTATCAGTATTGTTTAGCGTGTCGTCCATGTTCCACCACATACAAAGTTTAGTAGCACTATAATATAATTGACAATAATCAGAACTGGCTGACTGTTTGTCTTTGCTTGTTTAACCAATCATGTTCATGTTTTGTGTTAGCATGTTTTAGAGAAATTAATGGTTTGTGTTGTTTTTCTTACTAGAATGAATCGCGTAGATTAGTTCTAGTATTCTACCAACAATGTACGTTGGAATAGACCTATAATTAAGTATAGGTTTAATCTCTCATTGTAATATTTGGTGTGTGTACTAGTTTTCATTGTAAACTTGCAACTTGCTTACAGAGAGTAATGTCCCTTGGTGCTTGAAGTAATTTGTTCTTTTTTCTTATGTTCATTGTTCATACAAATTAATATTTTATTACTAAATCACTTTTTCCTTTCTTAGTAATTAACCGGAAAATCTTGTTGTTCTTAGTCTAAGAACCGGTCTGATGGATCAAAGCTTCTGGCTCTTGATCTACTTTCTCAACAAGAAGTCTACTTCAGGAGAATGTCAATTTCAGGGTGGGAGATCATTAGTCTCATAGCAATGCAAGAAACAGACACTGCTGAAGCCTGAAGCTGAGTATATTACGGCATCAAGCTGTTGTGCTCAAATTTTGTTGATTCAAAATCGGATGAGGAATTGTGGAGTGACTTTCATGGGAACTCCGATCATGATTTACAACGACAGTGTTATCTCAATCACCAACAATTCGGTGAAGCACTTCTTATTAGAGATTGTATGGAAAAGAAACTCATCAAACAGTTCAAAGTTCATACTAATGAGCAATATGTTTACCCCACTAGCTTTTGATGTGTGAGTAGGTTCAAGTATTTAATTGGTCAGATGGTATGATGAACTTGAAATAACCTCCAATATCATAATCACTAAGGCCATCCGTAGTCATAAAACCCCTTTGTGGGCGTTATGCGACACGTGTCGTGCCACGTCACACAGGGGCTTTATGGGGCGTTATGTTGATCAGTTCTGTTTCAACTAAATGGAAAACATAAAATAACATACCTTTGATTGCATCAGTAGAGAATCCAGTCAGAGACGCAGCCACTGTGTTCGACAGAGTTGTCAGTTTGATCTGGTTCCTCCTTAGGGTGTAAAGTGATGATGGTGATGAAACCGAAAGTAGGGTTAGTTTCGGTTGAGGGAGAGAGAGACGAATTTGATGTTGGTGAGGGTTGTGATTGTGTAACTTGTCTAACCCTTTAACTCTCTAATAAGCTCCTTATTTATACACCCAAGAGGAAACCCAATTAGTTAATAAGGGTAATATAGTCCATCAACAATTACCAACTAATTATTAATAGGTTATTAATATATTTTGATCTATATTATATAAATGATAATGATGGCTACAAGATTAAATATAAATAAATAAATATTTAATCTTACATTCTCCCACTTAGCCGAATAATCATTTATCATGAGTATTAGATAAGTCTGATCAGAAGTTAATACTCATTTTAGCCTTAAACAAGTACTATAGCAGAGAAATACAGCCGTTGAATCATTATGCGACTCAGGACCCCCATTAGTCATACTATAGCCTTAATTTAAAACCTAACAGTTATGATCAAAATATGTAAGCCCTTTAACGTTTGATTTGTATTTATAGTTGTCTATATGTCATTACACCGGCAGAACATATGTAAGAGACATACAAAATCAAACTGATGAGGAAAATTAATAGTTAGTCATTCATAGTACGATATGCAGTTGTACATGGTCATCAATTAAAACCCTTCTCTTTTATGTGCACTCTTAATAAGACTTATGGGTAATAGACCTTTAGTTATAGGATCCTTAAACATATCATGAATGCATTCGATACAAAGATTTAGTTTCATCAATTCGTTCATAAACGAATAATTAATTGTGTATCGAAATTTAATGCAGCACCTCTCGAACTGTTACTGTTCAAGGAGACATGGTAGCTGACTTTATCACAATAAGTCTTCAATATATTAATTATATGGAGTTAATAAAGTCATGAGTCTACTGACAAATTTCTAACAACATTTAGTGACTATATTATGTCGTTATAACTTAGGTTGTTGATATCAGTCTATTATGACCCCTCCATGAGATAGGTTTTGTCTGCTGACATAAAGATATACCCGAAATTACATTTTGTCATCTTTGAATATCTCAAAGTTAGAGTAATAAACCGGTTTTAATTCTCACTTCTTCTTTAAAATATAGTCTCTCATTTCTTTTAAAGATATTGTAATACTCTATTAAATGCTTCACATTAGACTAGACATATCTAGTGTGTTGCAATGTGAGTAATATTTAAACGAGTACAGACTTGAACTTACATAAGGCTTCTAATTAATGAAGCGTAAGAAATAATCTCATTTATCCTATTATCCTCTAAAGGAGAGCAGTATTGTTTGTTACATATGTAAGGACCAATTTAATGTTAAACTTATGGAACGGAAGTAATGTTCCATTTGGTCTATCTCAACATGTTATGATATCTAGTATGTAAGAGATATCTCTGAGATCTATTATATCAAAGTTTGTGTTAACAATGCTTTGACTTATGTAACATCTACTTGTCAAAAGAATATCATCTATATAGACAAGTTTATCTTAGTTGCTCCCACTCATCTTGAGGTAGGCACATTAATCCACTTGGTTGTTGATGAAAATAATTGCGTTAAGATTTCATCACATTATGATGTTTGCATTAACCCATACATGGATTTTATTGGCTTACAAATAAAGTGTTCTTTAACCTTCAGTTTGGAACTTTCAGGTTGTTTTATGAACATGTAAATATGTCAGCCATTTGTTAGGGAAAATTGTTTTAATGTTCATCTAATATAGCTCAAAACTATTATAAGCTACTAGAACAGTGATGATCCTAAAAGAAATCTTTTGTTAGATATGTAATAAAGATTCTTTAATAATATATCTCTTCCTGAGTATAACCTTTGACAATCAATCATGCTTCTATGTGTCTTAACGTTTATATCGGGATTTGGTTTAGTTATGAACACTCTTAGGTAATTCAATCAAATCCCAAACGTTATACGAACACATAAAATCAGTTTTACTAGAAAACTATTTTATTCAATTCAGAAGATTGATTGACACTAATGGCTTAATTAGAAGAGATAGGATCAGTAAACTTTTCCAAAATCCATTTCAACTTCAATTAGGGAGGTTATGTAATCATCAAAGTTAATAGGCTTTTAAACGTAGATGACCTCCTGAGTTGATTGTTGAGTTTGTTAGAAGTTTCAGTTTTATGGATTAGCTCTTGGTTAGGTTGCTATCATTTTTAGGATTCTAAGTTTGTAAGAGTGGTGCAGTATGGTGTACAAGAGGTGTAATCGGAGTTAAATTTGGAGTGAAATTTAATGACACTCTTCCCCCCGCCTCTTGTATTCCTTGCAAGCCATGATAAGGACTTTGACTGCTCTCACTGACCTTAGAAAACTTTAGGAAGTCAGCATGCTTAGGGTCAATATTTAACGACCAAACAAATTCTAATAGAGAAAACATATTAGTGACATTAGTCATTGTAGTTTCTCTTGTTGAGGATTATGTTAGTTTAGATAAGAAATCTAAGTGTACCCACAATTAAGCAACAATGAAACTTTTGTAATAGTAGCATTAGATTTTAAGGAGACAAGTTTTGATGGAACAGTGTCGTGATGGAGCGGTGTCTTGTACAAGAGGTGCAAATTGAGGTAATGAGAAATTTTCACTCCCCCACCTCTTGCAACTATTGCAAGTTGTTCTAAAACACTTAATGCTCCCACTGATCTTTTAATATCTCTAGAATGCTACAAGAGAAGTTTCAATTAGGTATGTGACGTGGGAACCTATCATATATATATATGTTAGACTGACTTGATTTCCTTAATGTCCAAATGTCATAAAAACTTAGGGACATATTTAATAGAAATCATGTTAATCACATATATGAGTAGATTTCTTTAAGACCATGGGCCATATGCGACAAAATTTTAGATACAAGTTGATAGTCTTTTAAATGATAAATGAATTATGTCTGAATATTCCATTTGAAATAAGTTCCACTAATGTCAGTGAATGACTTAAGATGGACCCATACTTATTCCTTAAGTAAAGTCATACTTAGGGCTTTAACGTCATGATTTAAAATCACTTAGAATGAGATTAGTTTAATAATCATCCCCATTAACCATGTCATGATTTCTCATGAATTTCGGTTATAATAGATGAAATTTTTAGGTCTCATTTTCCTTTTGTCAAATTCTCATTTACATGATGACAAAAGTTGTGAAAGTGTAAGGTGTCATCTAGTTTTATCTTAGTAATGTGTCAATCCAGATATTTAGAACAAATAAGATGAGAGTTTAAGATAAGTGTGACTTTATGTCGACTATGCAAACTTCACAACCTCCATAACATTGTTTAATTATGATACTATATTCTGACTAATACTCAGAATATATGGACGGTATCGAAAAAACGTTGTTAGAAGACTGCTTATTATTGTTCTTATAGCCTTAACATTTAATTTTGTCACTAACTCTCATGTTAGTTATTTGTTAACTTCTGGTAAGGAAACGTTTAAAAAACTAGAGTCAACTAATCATGTGTTAATAGGAATATTATAATTAGTAGACTTAAATATCTTTAATAAGTGACTATCTAATTAATTCATCCAACTGTTCTTTAGAATAATGGATGGTCTCGTTGCTTATGCCTAGTCTAATGGCATAATCATGTAGTGAGATTTTCCCTTGAAGAACATTAGAGTTGGGATTTTGTACTTGTAATTTGTCTATGGACCTTAGAACAATCCTCTTTTAAGGTTTTAAGTGGTTGTAAGGTGAGTAACAACTTATTTTTCAAGCTTCAAAATATTTATTTCTTTGTACATATGTTGCTTATCAACACACTCATTATACTTTGGTATGTTTGAGTGTTATAGTTGATTTATAAGGCATCAAATTGTACAAGTGAAAATCTTAATATGTAATGTACTGGAAAATGTACTTATTTCCATGCGTAAGCCCTTAACTTTATGGGTCATGGTATTGTACATTATTATGTATTCACATATGCCACTTAAACTTTATAGTTTAGAATTATAAAAGAAAACATGCATCTTAGGAGTTCTAGTGATTATTCCATATATAAGAGATTAGCCTTAGGAAAGACTTAATCTGAAATAACTTTAGTGATAGCATTATGTTAGAGAGTTCTTGATTATCATAAGAGACATCATGTTCGATTTGTCCTAATCGTCATGCTTTACTTTTCTTCTTTATTATCTTTATCAGAAGAGAGCAATAGGATTATCGTGTCTTAAGAAATAATCAAGGATTTAGTTTAAGAGCTAATTCTAATAGAAACTTTAAATAAAGCAAACATTTTAGGTTTAGGAATTAGAGTGGATGAGATATATGTAGAAGAAAATTATAGTGAGTAAAAATTATGGGTACTAAGAATAAGACACACGAAATGATCATAAAATTAATTAAGGATCATTAATATAAGGATCATTAAGTGAAGAAATTGTGATATGTCTATTACTAACATCAAAATAATAGACTTAGTAAAATTCTACTTAAACAAAGACAAATCAGCTTTGGCCAGAAGTGTAATCATTTAAGTATGTGTGCAAAGTAATCGTGACAAATCAGCTTTGGCCAGAAATGAGACAATCACTTTAGTTATGCACTTGTCAAGCATGCTAAACATAAATGAATTAAATCAGCTTTGGCCAGAATTAAGACATTTCACGTTTGTAATGCATACTTAACATAGCCTTTTATAATACTTGAACAATAAATAGATGTATTAAATCAGCTTTGGCCAGAATTAATACATCAGAAGCTCATTCAAGTTAAGCTATTTTGGTTTTGTAAAAAGTATTTGATCCTTATTAATTATTTAAGTATAAACAAAACCAAGTATTTAATAGCAAAGCACCTGTTAGCGCGGATCGAGTTATGATGATTATGGTCTCGAGTCGCAATCTTAGTCTCGAGTCGCAATCTTAGTCTCGAGTCGCAACCTTAGTCTCGAGTTGTGATGATTATGGTTTTGAGTCGCAATCTCAGTCTCGAGTTGTGATGATTATGGTTGCGAGTCGCAATCTCAGTCTCGAGTTGTGATGATTATGGTTGCGAGTCGCAATCTTAGTCTCGAGTTGTTAAGTTTTGAGAACCTGATGATCTCGATTCCACTGTTTATAGCTGTTTTGTGATAATTACTGAAACTCGAAATTTAAGGGATTGTGGGATAATGTTTCCTATTTTATTTCTGATCTAATTTTATCAAAAGATTTCGAAAATAATAACTGAAAAAACCATTAACAGTTTTCGAAAATTTAATAGATAAAATTAAGATCAAAATCATTAAAACACCCACTAATCCAAATTATATTCCAAAATTTATGGAATTTTCGAATTTCCTTAGAACATTGTGATGAACCCTAATAAATTTAAAACATAATCTGGGAACCGAAACCTTAAATTTTATACTTTTATTAACAGATTTCGGAAATTAGGGTTTGTCCATTATGATTTTTGAGTCAAATATTAAACATAGTTTTCCCGAAAACAGGGATTTCGGTACCAAGGCCTTTTACAGCCGAGGTTTTGTAAAAGCTTTAAAATTTCTGTTTTCCAGATTATGATCCCAAAATAATGGATACGAAAACAGAACCGATTTATCAACATATGCTCTGATACCACATGTTGATCAGTTCTGTTTCAACTAAATGGAAAACATAAAATAACATACCTTTGATTGCATCAGTAGAGAATCCAGTCAGAGACGCAGCCACTGTGTTCGACAGAGTTGTCAGTTTGATCTGGTTCCTCCTTAGGGTGTAAAGTGATGATGGTGATGAAACCGAAAGTAGGGTTAGTTTCGGTTGAGGGAGAGAGAGACGAATTTGATGTTGGTGAGGGTTGTGATTGTGTAACTTGTCTAACCCTTTAACTCTCTAATAAGCTCCTTATTTATACACCCAAGAGGAAACCCAATTAGTTAATAAGGGTAATATAGTCCATCAACAATTACCAACTAATTATTAATAGGTTATTAATATATTTTGATCTATATTATATAAATGATAATGATGGCTACAAGATTAAATATAAATAAATAAATATTTAATCTTACATATATCACTAGAGACCGTAGTCATAAAACCCCTACCAATCATTACCTAATTATTAATTTTCATTTTTATTAATTAATTAAAAAAACATTAACTATTTTTTGATTGGTCAAAGGTTTGAAACTCCCCTCCATAACGCCGCAAAGGATATAGCGCTGCACATTTTTTTTGCCCCATAAAACCCACCGTCGTGGTGTGCACGGCGCCATTGGGCGCTATCCAGCCACAAAACGTCCCACTACAGGGGACCTAATTGGACAGGGTTTCTTTTACAGTCATGTTGTTCATCAAATAAAAAAATATATAAAATCATTATACATTCAAACTGTTGATTATTATCATAACTTGATAATCACTAATAAGACATGGTTTCTTTTACATTCATGTTATTTATCAAGTTAAAAAACTATTGGAAATTTTATGAAAATAACAAATTTCATAAATATAAGAAATGCGTTTTTTCCTAATTTTGGGCTAGAAATAAATATAAGAAACCGAGAGGATTTTATATATTTATTTGTGGGTATGTGTTCTATGTTGTAGGAGCTTCGCAACGCACTAAACTGCGTGCAAAACGGAGCTAAGATGAATGACATATCGATGCTCAAAGTTTGGTGCTTGAAACACTGAATGCTGAAATAATGGGAAAGTAACACCTTGTCCCACATAGGAGGAGAGATGAAACTCAAAGTGATATTTAAGTAGGAACACTCCTTCCTTATTGTTTCATGGAAACACACACTAGTGTACTCGCGAAGAGTCCGCACCCTAGCCTGAACTTGCGCGTGTGGCGTGGGCAATGTGGCGCTTTGATGGCGCACTTTGTATTTTTGACGGTGCGCACGTGGTGAATCACAAGGGCTGCAAGGACCAGGTGGCAGGTCAACTTTGGCGAATGACATGGCAGGCGGGCGCACGGGTACATGGCGCATGACCAGGTTGGTCTGAGCGCGATGGCATATGGACACTGATTTGACGCGCGCGGTGCAGTAAAGTGAGCCAATACGGCGCGACTATGTGGCGTGATCGTATAGGTTCCCTGGTGACGTGGCGTGCACGCGCATGAGTGGTACAGAGCAGTTTCATTTCATTATTTGAAACAGACGAGTCAACGGTTTTGACTGAGAATTAAAGTGATTTGAAGACATTTAATGAAATTTAATTCCCTCATTTAATTCAATTTTGTTGTTTCATCTCAGATCTCAGATGCTGTATATACAACATCACATCCTTTGTAGAAGACACCAAAAAGAGCGACAACTAATACAACAAATTCTTTGCAAAATTCTGATCTTCTTCTTTCTTGTTTCAAGGTATTCTTCGGGTCCTCGAGCCAACTCCGGCAGTACTACTGCTCCGGCTATTATACCCTGGGAAACAAAACGAGTTCTTTTGGGAAACTCATAATTTGTTTTAAGGGTCCTGTGTTAAACACAACCCTCAGCCACCAATCTTTTCAGCTTCATCTTTTATTCTTGTATTTTTTTATTTATTTCAATTGTAATAGTTTAGATATTTTCTGTTTTCTCTAATTTCTATATTGCAATCATTAAATAAAATTGTTTTATTTTATTTTATTTTATTTTATTTGCCCACGGTTCCTAGAAAAACAATATTCATTCAAACAGTCGATTATTATCATAACTTCATAAAATTTGATTTCGTCTCAAAAGTGGGAGAACTTGGTCTTCATCCATTAAAGTACTTTCATTTTTGAGGACCACCTCCTCTTCTAGTCACGTAAGCGTCAGAGTGGAAACACTCCCACTCATTTTCACCTACCATTCACGTCCTTCCAAGGATATTGGATCATTTGCTAACATGTCAAACATATAACACATTTTTATGTATGAAATTCAACACGCACACAATCAATATTTTATTTAGAGTTAAATGCCATTTTAGTCCCTGTGGTTTGAGCCATTTTGCCAGTTTAGTCCAAAGGTTTCATTTTTAACCTGTGGGTCCAAAAAGATTTCACAGTTGCCATTTTAGTCCACTGGGTTAACTTCATCCGTTTTTTCTGTTAACGAGAAGGCCAATTCGGTAATTTTATATGGCTGAATTGCCCTTTTAGTTAACAGAATTACATACAAAATGACCAAATTGGCCTTCTCGTTAACAGAAAAAACGGATGAAGTTAACCCAATGGACTAAAATGGCAACTGTGAAACCTTTTTGGACCCACAGGTTAAAAATCAAACCTTTGGACTAAACTGGCAAAATGGCCCAAACCACAGGGACTAAAATGGCATTTAACTCTTTTATTTATCATCTTCAAGTTTTGTATGTCTCTTTCTTCTTCTTTATTTTAATCATTTATGATGGTGAGCTAAACTCACTTTCAGAAAGAATAACATACAAGTATCCTTCATATATATCAACCATAGTTTTTAATCTTTTAAATGAATAATAAGAATCAAATAACTTAAACAACAAACTCTATAAAGCATCCACCCCGCCATGTTCAAATCTAATTTATAAACAAAGTATTCACATTTCTTACATGCATGTAAGAATATAACACCTAGTTATAATTCCTGAAATAAGTCAAATGTATAACAAAAAGCACATAGGGCCATGCATGATTCTCTAATACACATGGACCTTTACCATCTTTGTTAATTGTGTTCTGTAAAGATTAGAAGAGAATCCGATAATCCATCCATAGTTTAATACCTTACTAGGTTTTATTGGTGTCGCGCATTGCGGCGAAACGAAGCAAATGATAATGTTAAACAAACGGTATTTGAAAATGAAGCATGTTGTTTCGAAAGCCAAACAGTAGAATCGGTTTAGTTCATAATCGTAGTGTAAAACGATACCAAATAAATACTCTAGTTTGAATATAATTTTATTTTTAACAATACTTATATCGGAATCTCAGGGGGGTGCATACTTAAGTTTGTTTTTAAATAAATATTAAATTAATTGATAAAGGTAATATCATTTAAAAGAAAAAAACAGAATAATTAAAAATAAAAAGTAAATGATTTAAGGTAATATGGTTTAAAAAAATTAAAAAAAAGAAATATGTTAAAAGTAAATATAATAAAAGGTATTATAATATTAAAATAGTACAACATAAAAAAAACTATAAATTTAAAATTACTATTTATCGTCCTTATACAACTATATATATATATATATATATATATATATATATATATATATATATATATAGGGAAGGGTTATATGGAAAACCCTATCTTTTTGAGAAAACTCTGCAAACCCAATGTCATCAATTGATTATCTTTCATCTAACTTGATCAATGGCTCTCTTAATTTTGGTAAGAATTAGATTTAAAAGAAATCTTATAATACACATTAGTACAACTGGAAGGGCATTTTCGGTAGTGCAAATTGTCCTTGGAAAACCAAATCCCTGCCATGCAGTAGGCGTCTAATCAAAACTTCAAAGCATTTCAAACACTGTTCGTCTTTATTTTCCCACTCGATTCTGACTGTTCATATTTCTCTTTCGCCAAACAAAATCGCTAGGTACTTTCTAACCCTAGAACAGAAGCCGATAGGGGCGATCGTGGAGAATGAGGAAATCGTTCATAATCTTGTCGTCGTCGGTTAAACTGAAACGATTAAGGAAGATGAAGAGTTCAAGTAAAATTTTAGTTGTTGTAATCGGACCTGTAAAAGGGGGTTTTGTTCAATCGATTTCCCCAAAAATGGCAACTGATTTTGTTTTGTTTTCTATATATAGCACTACGAGGCCTATATTAGGGCGGAAAAGGTCTGAAAGCCGTAGTGTTGTTATTATCTCCGATGGTTCCAATGAAGGTCCTTCCAATCAACAATATGGCTTCGGTCCGACCCAAAGGGCGTTAGGTTAGTATTGATGTGTGTATGAATCGTGAACACAGTTGAAGGTGATGTATATATGTATAGTGTGTTGGATTAGTCCCTGTTCATAACATACTTTTGTTGGCTGCGTTGCAGTGTATGATGATACTGATAGTGGGTCACCAGGCCCTGGGAAACGACGGAAAACCGTTAAAGGTTGACCAGTAATATTGTGTATAGTTTGTATCGTTTCTGGGTGAAGTAATCGTTTTTGTTACTAATTTCTCAGGGCGTAAAGAAGCTTATGTAGAAGGCAAAGAGGGACAGACCAAAGATCATAAAGATAAGTGCCTTTGGTTACAATAGTTGGTATTTGCGTATCAAAGTGAACTTGACTAACATGTGTTAAATGGCAGGGGAAAAAATCATTGCCGTGGATAGTTCTGGCTGTGGAACTAAAAGAAACCGTGGTTAGTTAAATATTATTGGCTTTGATTTGTGTGTTTGTCAAATAATTAATGGTCTGAGTTTGAAGTTTGCCTAACATGTGTTAACTGGTAGGGAAAAAAACCATCGCGGGGGATAATTCTAGCAATGGAATGCAAAGAAACCGTGGTTAGTTAATTTTTATTGACTTTCATTTGTTTGATGTTCAATTGATTAATGGTTGGATGTTTGATCGTATAACTGTAATGTTACCGTTTGTGTTAGACAGATTTGTCATAAATGGTTGTAAAGTAGACTAATTTTTTTGGTTGTTTTGGTTGCGTATAAAACGTTATACCAGTACGTAGGGAAGATGCAACAGCTACATCAAGCGGGAGAACGTTACGAACAGGGAAGAAGAAAGTTTAAGAGGAGAGTGTGAAAGGTGAAGCACGGAAGCAAAAGGAAGTTGGTAACGAACAGGCCAAATTTCCCAAAGCCCGTAAGCGAGCCAAGAAGGATGAATTTCCGGGAATAAGGACGAGCTCCGCACTACTACAATTTTATAAGTGTGTACGAGCATTGACAGACCAACAACGTGAGGCGGTCAGGGAAATGGGCTTTGGTCGTTTACTTCCTTTCAGGGTTGATGGGTTAACAGCTAAGTTAGGTTATTTTGTTGTCGACAATTTTAATCCCGATAAGATGGTGATATGTACGCCTGCTAGTAATATCAAGGTAAACAGGAAAGTGATACATCAGTTATTAGGGATTCCGACCGATGGGAAAAAGTTTAGTTCGATTGATAAGTTGCCCATCTTGGTTGATGCCATTGCGGATTGGAGGGCGAGATACCCGGGTGTACATGTACCTCCAACAAAGATGGTGAAAATGATAGATGAGTCAGACGGCGAAGACAGTTTTAATTTCCGTATGGATTTTGTAATGTGTTTTGTGGCAGTGCTGGTTGACTGTCATAAACAAAGTTGTTTACGGGAAGAAATCTTAGAGTATCTAGATGACGAAATGGATTTTGCAAAGGCAGACTGGTGTGACCTGGTGGTAGATAAGTTGAAAACTTGCAAAGATACCTAGGATCGGCTTGACCCACAAAGCATCTTCGTTGGGCCTCTCACGATTCTGATAGTAAGTGATATTTATTTATTTGGTAGAAGTAACATGTGTTAATATACTGGCTTGTTTTCGGACTGAACTGATCGTTTTTTCTTTTAGCTGTTGTACGTTGATAGCATTGAGTGCACAGGAATGAAGGTTGACAAGGAGGTGTGTCCTTTGGCTTTCTGGAACTTGAAGAGATTGCGAGAGAGAGAGAGAGGCTGGAGATACTTGCTGGTGGGTTTGGTCTGGGACGGTTAAAAGGGTTAACACTTCGAAGTAACTATAACGTGGAACACAGGGCAAGTAAGGAGGTATAGTTATATGCACTAACATGTGTTTTTTACAATTAGTATATAATTTTGGTATGTAACTGTTGAAAAAAATTTTGAAACAGGAGAGGTTGTTGATGGTACGACAGCTAATTAATGTGACAAACAAGAACAAAATCAAAATAGAGGGTATGTTAGAATCTATGTGTGTGGAGAGCCCTGATGACGAGGAAGTACAAACGTTGAAGGCACTGTATGAAAGTTTGTTTGAACAGAAAGCCTATGCAAGTACAGATCACGAAAAAGCGGTAGATTTATCGTCGCACCGTATCAATGAGGTGTTGGAAGATTTGAAAAATGATGAAAGTAGGCACATTAATGAGGGAGAGAACGATGGTTAGTCACTGTTATTCTTTGTAATATTGAGTTTATTAATGTGGCCGGCATTTACTGATGTACAACGTTTTCGTAGGGAATGGTGTGACAACTGTGTTCTGTAATCATCGTATAATGTAAAACAATGTTGATTATCAATAAAACAATGTGATTTGGTTTTATTATATGTGTAATTGTGTTTGATAATTTTACAATTTGATTCGATTCCGATTTCAAGCTTTAAATCGCTTTCTGGAAGGTTATACGCAAACTGGTGCGTAAACACAATTAGTTTAACGCGACGTACACTCCGGAACTGTGAAGTAAACCAAACATACCCTAAATATCCTTTACATAACTTAGAAATAAGTTTTGAAGGATTTGGTATGGCGAAAACATGTTTATTCGAACTAAAGAACTATTTACGACAAAACTGTGAAGCGAACGTTGGTGACCGCCCGGATAATATTTAAATCCTAAAAATATTCTGTTATGATTAAAATTTTATTTTTAATCAGGTTCGTGTTGAAAAATAAAGAAAAACGCTTAAAAACGTTACTTTTCAAGTTTAAGCGCGTACCGCGTGTTTCTGCGCAACACAGTGCTTCTACTGCAAAACGCAGACAACGCAGCCAGTCTCGGCAACTGAAATTTATTTCAATAATATTTTGGCGAGTTTATTTTTATAGAATAATAAAAATAATTTAGAACGCCATAAACCGGGATTTAAACGCTAGATAAAATACCCGGTACCCAGTAAAACACCTGTTTTTATCTAATTTACCAAACAAAATTACACATGGACCCCCTCCCCCTTGAAATTCACGGTTACAATATATGGGAACCCCACCAAAAATATTTACTAAATCTTACATGATTCACTATGATCTTGTTTGGCCAAGTGTTAGTGCATTCTTCATTCCATATCTTCCTTATATCTTCTATATCTTTCTAAGTATCACAACAAAACCTTCCAAGATCACCCAACACTCAACCTCTTCATCTCTCTCTCTCTCCCTTGAACCGTAACCCCATAACCCCCACCACTTTCATCTTTTGCAACTTTGTTCATCAAGATCCAAACCCATTTCAAGCTAAATTCAAGTGGTTGTCAAGATACAAAGGAGTTTCCAAGGTGTATTCAAGTGATTTCAAGCTCCCTATCATCAAAATCTCATCCCACAACCTACTTGAATCTTGAAGGTATAACATTTATTTTTAAATCATACTCTTGATTCTTGGTTGTTCTTGATGATTTGAAGTTTCTCTTGAATCTTGGAATTTTCACAAACTTAAAATCTAAAATGAAATGGGTCTTGATACAAGTAAAAATGGTGGTACATATGTGTGTATGTATGACCGTATACATATATATGTGTGTATATGAGCTTTGAAGTTTGATTTCTTGATAAGTACTTGTTTAAATTGTTACATGTTCTTGAATGATAGTTAAAATGCAAGTGTTGGATGATCTAAGCATGATATGATAAATGTTAAAATACATCAGCAAATAAACATGAATAAGTTGCATATTTGATGCATTTAGATTAATATGAAATGTTGATGATATGATAGTATGCTTTAGACACTTGTACATGAGAATACATGTTGATTTAAAGCTCAAGAAGTGATAAAAAATGGTTATATGACAAAAATGATTTTGAATAGTTTATAAACACTAAAAATAACACTATTTGGTATATTATAATGGCATGAAACTTTGACATAGGTTTGATAGCTTTGCATGTTGTACATATAGCTTAAAAAGTGGTAAATTATGTGAAATTTGCATGATTTATGTGCTTTATGTAAGACCTGCACTATCATGAATATAACCACTATTTTATTCAGCAAATAACATGGGTTATGTTAAAATATCAAGTCGTTTCGATTTGGGATGGTTCGGGTAACGTTTGATGCAAAACTATGCGGTAAAACGGCTAAAAATCGGCTTTTCGGAGGATTTTTATAAAATTGTTTTAGATCAGTAAGTAAACTGATATTTTTTATATGAAAATAAGTATTTTAACTTATATTAAGTTTACTTGGTGTTTGGTTAGTCATACGTGACTTCCGGCGCCCAAAAACGTTACCGAATCGCTAAAATAAGTGTTTTTCGACATAACTAGAATGGGTTGTTCATGGGTAAATTTTATGTGTTACAATGTGCTATGTGTTTTACAATATGTGTATGATGATGTGTTAGTGTTGACAAGATTATGTGTGTTACGATATTTCATATATATATAAATACACCAAAATAATCAAAAATAATAACTTTTCGAGAAATCTCAAAGTTATGTGAAAATTCTAAGTATCGGAGAAACTTCGGTATTTTTGTGCGTTTTTGATTATTAAATCATTCTTATTTAATTTAGGACGAATAAACAATTTGAGGGATTGTGTTAACATATAAATAAAAACGCACCCAAAGGTGAGTACATAGATCCCCTCTTTTACTGTTTTCGATTGTTTTGGGGTGATTCATATGTATCAAAACGATTTCGATGTTATAACGATGGTTTCAAAAACGTGTAAGATAGTTTATACTAAACTAATAACGATTTCGATAATGTGAACGAGCTTGTTGGTTGTAGTTACATAACGAATGACATTCATTAATTTTGGCCGAACCGACCAGTATTAGGTTATGGTACCATAGGATCCGACAAATCCCGTTATCAGACTGCACCCATGGTTATGTGTGGGTTAGGTGGGTAATGACTGAACCTGATGATTGTTAACTTACCCTTTGGTGGTTTGTTAATACGAGTTGAACGATGAACGAGTCACGAAGGTTTGAATGTTATTAGCGAGACGACCAAAAGTTAGTTTTTCACAATTAAAACGAGAACGATTGAATGAGAATGATATTAAACGATTGAACGAGAACGATTTGAAACGATGTCACACAAACAAAGTTTACTAAACGATATAAACCATACGAGTTTTATTACGATAACGATTTACGATTTGGTTACTTAAACAATTGTTTTGAGTTAAGATTCATGGCATCGAGGTCTTATAAACTATAACCAATTTTTTTTGACTTGGTTATTCATTTTACAATACAAATGGTTTACAAAACAAGGTTTTCTAATATCGATTAACGAGGTTGTACGAGTTATTTAAACAAATAAACGAGCCATGAATCTGACACTCACACAATTCCTATGTGCTCGCCAGCATTGCTTTGCTGACTTTGTTTTTACATATGTTTCAGGTGATGTTGCTTGATGTTGATTGCTAGGATGCATGAGTCACATAGGATCTGGACGAGACCTTAGTGACATAATAACAATGATAGTCGAAATAAAACATTGTTTGTTTCATGCTAAAACAATGTAAATTACTTAATGATTAAATAAAGCGAAACTCTTTTGTATCCATGGTTACGAAACAATAATTCTGTTACAACACTCCCCGACGTTTCCGCCACGATTTGTTTTTTTACGTGGTCGGGGTGTGACAGAAGAGTTGGTATCAGAGCCAATGGTTATAGGGAATTAGGTTATTAGTAATGCTTTGACCTAGACTATAACTTTCTAGGACCCCAGCGCAAGTTGATTTGCGTTTAGATTCTTAAAAACAAAACCGTCACCTACCCATAGGTGATAACCACAACGAGAACACAAAATCCGAATATGCTTCGAAAATTAATCATCCGTTCTAGGATGATTGATTACTAGGTTTTGAACCCTCTGTTGTAAGGTTTTGAACCCTTCCAGTTTGACTCATTTTTGGCTTAGTGCCTTCTAAGTTTTCAAAATCTCGTCAAAGTTTGGGACTAAATAATGTGAACACGTGCAAACTGGAAGAGTGAATGCCTGTACCCTGAGTTTTCTGTCTAAGGCTAGAGTGTTCATACAAATCCACATAATCGGACCAGTCACTCTTACCTGGGAACTCTTGGGGTGAGTGTTCACTTATAGGCGAGCATGTCTTCGCGATACATTATTTTGATTCATTACTTTGATTAGTCACTGTGTGTCGTTTGTTTGTTCGAGGTAACGAACAAATGATCGCCTTCCTTATGTTTCGTCGATATTTTCAATACCTCTTTTGTTTTTCCTAACTATCAACCTCACTCGTTTCTCATATTTCCTTGTTAGACGATGCCTCCTCGACGTGATGCACAATCTTTTACTGCTGAAGAAGTCGGAGCCCTTGTCTCTCAGCAAATGGCTGCTGTGCTTCCAGGCGTTGTGACCCAAATCCATGGGCTATACAACAACAATAATAACAACAATGCTCAGTGTAATTTCAAGAATTTCAATTCTGCTAAGCCGCCAAAGTTTTATGGGTCACAAGGAGCAACTGCGCTCCTTCAATGGTTCGAAAGTATCGAGAGCACATTCAGACATGTGCAATGTCCAGATGGGCGTAAGGTTGAATTTGCATCAAGTGTGTTTGAGAAGCGTGCTCTTACATGGTGGAACGGAGTGATGCGCGATAGGGGTGCCGAAGTTGCATTGGCACAAACATGGGAAGAGCTTCGAGCTCTCATGATGAAAGAGTTTTGTCCCCGTCATGAAATTCGAGCTTTGGAACGAGAGTTTGACGATCTGAAACAAGATGGAGGAGAACACCGTGCGTATATGGATCGATTTGAGGAACTCAGTCTTTTGTGTCCTACTATGGTTACCCCGTTGGAGAAAGCGATAGAGAGGTATATCGATGGTTTACCCGATTCCATATAGGATATTGTGACTGGCGTTAATCCTACTAATGTTCGTCACGCGATCGAGTTATCTGCTACCCTGACTGAGTCGCAAGTCAGGAAGGGTAAACTTACCTGCAAGGGTGATAAGAAGAAGTCAACCGAATCTGTTAAGGAAAAGGTGAGTCATCGAAGAAGTTGAGGAAGCGAAAGGGTGCTCAGAACTTTGTAGTTACTGTTCAGAACCCTCAGAACCCACCAGCTCAACCGCCTGCGAAGAAAGCGTATGCTGGTATCGCACCTTATTGTGCTCGCTGCAACGGTCATCATGTTGCACAACAAGCTTGTAGGCAATGCACAACGTGTGGTAAGCTTGGGCATCTGGCCAACATCTGTCATTTGGGTCAGAATCAGATTGTTCAGAATCAAGCTCCAGTTCAGGGAAATGCTGCTAGATTCCCACCGGGTTCATGTTTCAATTGTGGAGAGTTTGGTCACTTCCGCAACAACTGTCCGAGGTTGGCGAATGCAAATGCGAATCTGAACGTGAATGTCAACGCGAATGTGAATCCCGCTCGTGGGCGAGCATACAATCTGAATGCTAACGAAGCGAGTGCTGACAACGAGGTGGTTGATGGTACGTTCCTTGTTAACAATCGACCTGCATCTATTCTTTTTTATTCTGGTGCCGATAGAAGTTTTGTTTCATTATCTTTTGAACCTTTGCTTACGATACCTAGAACTAAACTGAGGAAACCCTTATCTGTCGAAGTTGCAACTGGTAAACCTCTTGTTCTCGATTCTGTTATTCGTGATTGTCAGTTAAACCTTGATAACCATCTTTTTCCCATTGACCTCACACCGATGCAACTTGGGAGTTTCGATATTATCGTGGGGATGGATTGGTTAACCAAACATCATGCAGAGGTGGTTTGTTTCGATAAGATTGTTCGTATTCCTTTGTCTTCTAGTGAGGTTTTAGAAGTTCGTGGCGAGAAACCATCTGGCGGTTTGAAGCTTATGTCGTGTACAAAAGCCCAAAGTTATTTGCGAAAAGGATATGTTGCTTTCCTGGCACATGTCACCGAGGAGAAAGGCAAGAGCAAGAGTATTCAGGATATTCTGATTGTTCGGGATTATCCAGAGGTGTTTCCCGATGAACTGCCTGGTTTGCCTCCAGTTCGTCAAGTTGAGTTTCATATTGACCTTGTACCCAATGCCAACCCGATTGCGAAAGCACCTTATGGTCTTGCACCGTCGAAGATGCAAGAGTTATCGAAACAGCTTCAAGAGTTGTCTGATAAAGGATTCATCCGTCCGAGCTTTTCGCCTTGGGGAGCTCCAGTCCTCTTTGTGAAAAAGAAAGATGGATCTTTTTGAATGTGTATCGATTATCGTGAGCTTAAAAGCTTACCATCAAGAATCAATATCTCCTACCTAGAATTGATGATCTCTTCGACCAGCTGCAAGGTGCTTCATGCTTTTCCAAGATTGATCTGCGTTATGGGTATCATCAACTTCGTGTTCTCAAAGAAGATATTCCCAAAACTGCTTTCCGTACAAGATATGGGCATTACGAGTTCACTGTCATGCCTTTTGGTTTGACGAATGCCCCAGCTATCTTCATGGACTTAATGAATAGGGTATGTAAACCTTATTTAAACAAGTTCATCATTGTGTTCATCGACGATATTCTCATATATTCAAAGTCTCGAGCCGACCACGAGCAACACCTTCGTTTGACATTGGAACTCTTAAAGAAGGAACAACTGTTTGCTAAATTCTCCAAGTGTGAATTCTGGCTTAAAGAAGTTTATTTTTTGGGTCATATAGTCAACGAGCAGGGTATTCATGTAGATCCATCCAAAATAGCTGCTATTAAGGATTGGAATACACCAACGACACCTACAGAGATTCGATCATTTCTTGGTCTTGCTGGTTATTATCGTCGATTCATTTCTAATTTCTCAAAGATCGCGGTTCCACTCACTGCTTTGACTCAGAAAAATAAGCCTTTTGAGTGGGGACCTAAGCAAGAAGAAGCATTCCAAACGCTAAAACGGAAGCTCTGTGATGCTCCTGTTTTATCTCTACCTGAGGGAAACGATGAATTTGTTGTCTATTGTGACGCGTCGAATCTAGGACTTGGTTGCGTTCTTATGCAAGGAGGTAAAGTCATAGCTTATGCGTCTAGACAGCTGAAAATTCATGAGAAGAACTATACGACTCTTGATCTTGAATTAGGAGCTGTGGTTTTCGCACTTAAAATCTGGAGACACTACCTCTATGGAACGAAGTGTGTGGTTTTCACAGACCACAAAAGTCTCCAGCATATTCTCAGTCAGAAGGAGCAGAACATGAGGCAACGACATTGGGTTGAACTCTTAAACGATTATGATTGCGAGATCCGCTACCATCCTGGTAAGGAGAATGTCGTAGCCGATGCGCTTAGTCGAAAGGAACGAGTCAAGCTTCATTCTGTTAGAACTCTATCTGATATTCAATCTCGTGTCCTTCAAGCTCAACGATCTTGTGTGATCAAAGACTTATTGAAATATGAGCTACCGCTTCAACTCGAACTTAAACTCGAAACGAAGGACGATGGGTTGCTATATTTCAAGGATCGTTTGTGGATTCCGAAACAAGATGATCTTCGCACCTTGGTAATGGACGAATCTCACAAGTCTCGATATTCTATCCATCCTGGTGCTGATAAAATGTACAAGGATCTTCGTACCCAGTTCTGGTGGCCTGGTATGAAGAAGGATGTTGCCTTGTATGTATCGAAATGCCTAACTTGTCTCAAAGTCAGGGCTGAACATCAACGACCTTCTGGTTTTCTTGTACAACCAGATATACCGGTTTGGAAGTGGGAGAACATTGCAATGGATCTCATCACTAAGTTACCACGTACATCTAAAGGCCACGATGCTATTTGGGTTGTTATCGATCGATTAACGAAATCAACTCATTTTATTTCGATTCGCGAGGATCTATCTGCTGATAAACTTGCAAAGATTTATGTTGATGAAATTGTATCACGACATGGTGTTCCTTTGGATATCATTTCCGATCGTGATGCTCGGTTTTCATCATATTTTTGGAAGACCATGCAATCTGCGTTGGGAACCCAACTGAATCGAAGCACTGCTTATCATCCCCAAACAGATGGACAATCTGAGAGAACGATTCAAACTTTGGAGGATATGCTTAGAGCATGCGTGATAGACTTTGGTGGTAATTGGGATTTTCATCTTCCACTGATCGAGTTCTCTTACAACAACAGTTCTCATGCTAGTATTAATATGGCACCATTCAAAGCTCTCTACGGTCGAAAATGTCGTTCACCTGTATGTTGGAATGAGATCGGTGAAGCTTAGCTTACTTGACCTGAGCTCATTCTGGAAACAACAGACAAAATCAAGAAAATTCGCGATAATCTTGTGACAGCTCGAAGCCGTCAAAAGAGTTATGCGGATATGCGACGCAAGCCCTTAGAATTTCAAATCGGAGACCATGTCCTACTCAAGGTGTCACCTTGGAAGGGAGTGGTGAGATTTGGAAAGAAAGGAAAACTTGCACCCCGATATGTTGGATCATTTAAGATTGTTGAAAGAATTAGAAAGGTTGCCTATCGACTAGAGCTACCTCCAGAGCTTGGAAATATTCATCCGACTTTTCACGTGTCCAATTTGCGAAAGTGTTTAACTGATGCTGATCTTCACATTCCTCTCGACGAGATTCAAATCGATGAAACAATGCACTTTGTCGAGAAACCTATGGAAATAGTGGACCGTACATTCAAACAGTTGAAGAAAAAACGGATTCGATTAGTCAAAGTTCGCTGGGAATCCAAACGTGGCCCCAAGTTTACTTGGGAACGTGAGGACCAGATGAAGATGAAATATCCGCATTTGTTTTCACAAGTTTCCTCTAAATAAAATTTTGGGACGAAATTTTCTAAAGTAGGGGAGACTGTGACAACTGTGTTCTGTAATCATCGTATAATGTAAAACAATGTTGATTATCAATAAAACAATGTGCTTTGGTGTTATTATATGTGTAATTGTGTTTGATAATTTTACAATTTGATTCGATTCCGATTTCAAGCTTTAAATCGCTTTCTGGATGGTTATACGCAAACTAGTGCGTAAACGCAATCAGCTTAACGCGACGTACACTCCGGAACTGTGACGTAAACCAAACATACCCTAAATATCCTTTACATAACTTAGAAATAAGTTTCGAAGAATTCGGTATGGCAAAAACATGTTTATTCGAACTAAAGAACTATTTACGACAAAACTGCGAAGCGAACGTTGGTGACCGCCCGGATAATATTTAAATCCTAAAAATATTCTGTTATGATTAAAATTTTATTTTTAATCAGGTTCGTGTTGAAAAATAAAGAAAAACGCTTAAAAACGTTACTTTTCAAGTTTAAGCGCGTACCGCGTGTTTCTGCGCAACACAGTGCTTCTACTGCAAAACGCAGACAACGCAGCCAGTCTCGGCAACTGAAATTTATTTCAATAATATTTTTGCGAGTTTATTTTTATAGAATAATAAAAATAATTTAGAACTCCATAAACCGGGATTTAAACTCTAGATAAAATACCCGGTACCCAGTTAAACACCTGTTTTTATCTAATTTACCAAACAAAATTACACATGGACCCCCTCCCCCTTGAAATTCACGGTTACAATATATGGGTACCCCACCAAAAATATTTACTAAATCTTACATGATTCACTATGATCTTGTTTGGCCAAGTGTTAGTGCATGCTTCATTCCATATCTTCCTTATATCTTCTATATCTTTCTAAGTATCACAACAAATCCTTCCAAGATCACCCAACACTCAACCTCTTCATCTCTCTCTCTCCCTTGAACCGTAACCCCATCACCCCCACCACTTTCATCTTTTCCAACTTTGTTCATCAAGATCCAAACCTATTTCAAGCTAAATTCAAGTGGTTGTGAAGATACAAAGGAGTTTCCAAGGTGTATTCAAGTGATTTCAAGCTCCCTATCATCAAAATCTCATCCCACAACCTACTTGAATCTTGAAGGTATAACATTTATGTTTAAATCATACTCTTGATTCTTGGTTGTTCTTGATGATTTGAAGTTTCTCTTGAATCTTGGAATTTTCACAAACTTAAAATCTAAAATGAAATGGGTCTTGCTACAAGTAAAAATGGTGGTACATATGTGTGTATGTATGACCGTATACATATATATGTGTGTGTATGAGCTTTGAAGTTTGATTTCTTGATAAGTACTTGTTTAAATTGTTACATGTTCTTGAATGATAGTTAAAATGCAAGTGTTGGATGATCTAAGCATGATATGATAAATGTTAAAATACATCAGCAAATAAACATGAATAAGTTGCAGATTTGATGCATTTAGATTAATATGAAATGTTGATGATATGATAGTATGCTTTAGACACTTGTACATGAGAATACATGTTGATTTAAAGCTCAAGAAGTGATAAAAAAAATGGTTATATGACAAAAATGATTTTGAACAGATTATAAACACTAAAAATAACACTATTTGGTATATTATAATGGCATGAAACTTTGACACTGGTTTGATAGCTTTGCATGTTGTACATATAGCTTAAAAAGTGGTAAATTATGTGAAATTTGCATGATTTATGTGCTTTATGTAAGACCTGCACTATCATGAATATAACCACTATTTTATTCAGCAAATAACATGGGTTATGTTAAAATATCAATTCGTTTCGATTTGGGTTGGTTCGGGTAACGTTTGATGCAAAACTATGCGGTAAAACGGCTAAAAATAGGCTTTTCGGAGGATTTTTATAAAACTGTTTTAGATCAGTAAGTAAACTGATATTTTTGATTTGAAAATAAGTATTTTAACTTATATTAAGTTAACTTGGTGTTTGGTTAGTCATACGTGACTTCCGGCGCCCAAAAACGTTACCGAATCGCTAAAATAAGTGTTTTTCGACATAACTAGAATGGGTTGTTCATGGGTAAATTTTATGTGTTACAATGTGCTATGTGTTTTACAATATGTGTATGATGATGTGTTAGTGTTGACAAGATTATGTGTGTTACGATATTTCATATATATATATATAAATACACCAAAATAATAAAAAATAATAACTTTTCGAGAAATCTCAAAGTTATGTGAAAATTCTAAGTATCGGAGAAACTTCGGTATTTTTGTGGGTTTTTGATTATTAAATCATTCTTATTTAATTTAGGACGAATAAACAATTTGAGGGATTGTGTTAACATATAAATAAAAATGCACCCAAAGGTGAGTACATAGATCCCCTCTTTTACTGTTTTCGATTGTTTTGGGGTGATTCATATGTATCAAAACGATTTCGATGTTATAATGATGGTTTCAAAAACGAGTAAGATGGTTTATGCTAAACTAATAACGATTTCGATAATGTGAACGAGCTTGTTGGTTGTAGTTACATAACGAATGACATTCATTAATTTTGGCCAAACCGACCAGTATTAAGTTTTGGTACCATAGGATCCGACAAATCCCGTTATCAGACTGCCCCCATGGTTATGTGTGGTTTAGGTGGGTAACGACTGAACCTGATGATTGTTAACTTACCCTTTGGTGGTTTGTTAATACGAGTTGAACGATGAACGAGTCACGAAGGTTTGAATGTTATTAGCGAGACGACCAAAAGTTAGTTTTTCACAATTAAAACGAGAAAGATTGAACGAGAATGATATTAAACGATTGAACGATTTTGAACGATTGAACAAGAACGATTTGAAACGATGTCACACAAACGAAGTTTACTAAACGATATAAACCATACGAGTTTTATTACGAGAACGATTTACGATTTGGTTACTTAAACAAATGTTTTGAGTTAAGATTCATGGCATCGAGGTCTTATAAACTATAACCAATCTGTTTTGACTTGGTTATTCATTTTACAATATAAATGGTTTACAAAACAAGGTTTTCTAATATCGATTAACGAGGTTGTACGAGTTATTTAAACAAATAAACGAGCCATGAATCTGACACTCACACAAAACATATGTGCTCGCCAGCATTTCTTTGCTGACTTTGTTTTTACATATGTTTCAGGTGATGTTGCTTGATGTTGATTGCTAGGATGCATGAGTCACATAGGATCTGAACGAGACCTTAGTGACATAATAACAATGATAGTCGAAATAAAACATTGTTTGTTTCATGCTAAAACAATGTAAATTACTTAATGATTAAACAAAGCGAAACTCTTTTGTATCCATGGTTACGAAACAATAATTCTGTTACAACACTCCTCGACGTTTCTGCCACGATTTGTTGTTTTTACATGGTCGGGGTGTGACAAATGGCGTGGATGACGAATGCTCGGATGGTTCGCCAATAGCTAGTTTGTACAGGAAGTCACTTAATCGGCTTAACAAAAGGATCAGTAAAAGGAGATTGGAAGAAGTAGGATCTTCATCCATAGACTTTGATGCCCTAGAAGGTGCGAAGATTAATCATCTTTCTGAAATGTATACTGTAACACATGTTAATGGGTTACCAATCATATTGATTAACATATGTTGTGGTTGCAGCTGATGATGCGGGGTAATCAAGCGTACCTGATGATGGAAAATAGCATGTTGAAACGATGCAAGATGGTGAGAAGTCATTACAGGTGAGGAGATCTGCTCGACTGGAGAAGTTAAAGGATGTTCCTGAGAAAGAAGAAGGCTGTGTGACCCCAAAAAGGCGTAAGACAAATATAAACTTTGATGGGCCAAACACGGATGGTGGTAACGAAACAGGTAAAGAGTAACATGTGTTACCATATTCAGTGTACGTTTACAGTTAAGTGTATAGATGGCAGCCTAGGAAGAAAACATAAGTACACATTGATGGTGACGCGTTGTTTATTGCTCGAGAAAGTTTATGTCCCTGTAATATGTGTACAGGTCTGAAATGTATAGTGTAACACATGTTAATGTTCATACCGATCGTATTGTTTAACATCTGTTGTGGTTGCAGCTGATGTTGCGGGGCAATCAAGCGCGCCTGAAGATGGAAAAGAGTGTGCTGAAACGCTGCAAGATGGTGGGAAGTCGTTGCGGGTGAGGAGATCTCCTCGATTGAAGAACTTAAAGGATGTTCCTGAAAAAGAAGTAGGATGTGTGACCCCAAAAAGGCGTAAGACAGATATAAAGTTTGATGGGCCAAACACGGATGGTGGTAACGAAACAGGTAAAGTGTTACATGTGTTACCAGTTTCATTGTACGTTTATAGTTAAGTGTATAGATGGCAACCTAGGAAGAAAACATAAGTACACATTGATGGTGACGCGTTGTTTGTTGCTCGACAAAGTTTATGCCCCTGTAATATGCGTACGTGTCTGAACCCGGAAAATTAATGTGATGTTATAGGGTGCAACGAGACTAAGAAGCAACACGACGAAAGTACAGGGGGGTGTAGTGAAGTTGGGGACGAAGCAATTGAAGGCGTCAACGGTGATAAGATTGTTCATGAGGCTGGTAATTCAACTGGAGGTGACTGTGGTATGGGTGGGGCGGAACATATTGAAGGACAATGGAGCGGGGATAAAAGTGATGTAGAAAAAGTCCATAAGCCGTTGGGTTTAATGCGTGCGATATTGCGTTTTAAAGCAGCAGCGGTCCAGGGTGTACCTGGTAGTGCTCCGTACCATTTCATATTTTTCGTTTTTTATAGTGTGCTTTATTATTTTATTCTGTTTTAACATGTGTTATGTTGCTTTGACAGTTGCCGGTGGCTATGGCATGCAGTTGGTTGGTCAAGATGCATATAGTGTGGAGGCAGCAGGACATGTACCTCCACCTGTCAATAATGTGGATGAGAAGGACGATGATCTGCAGATCACCGATTTAGAAGCGACTGACGCAAAGAAGGATAAGATTTCTGAACCGGGGTTTTGCTGTGCTGAAGAGGTAGCCAAAATTGCTGAGATGGATGTTAAGCTTACTGACCAGGTTGAAGGGAATGACAATGAAGGTAATCTTCAGAAAACCATTTTATTTGTAGGGTCGTAAAAACTCTAGACGCACCATGTTTAGCCATGTCTAATTTATTCGAGAATGTTTATGCAGCTTCAAATAGTAAGACTGAGCATGAAGTTGTGGATGCAACTGATGCAAGTAAGGAAGAATGTGGTGGCGTCGTGTTTGCCTCTATGGAAGGTGATGTTATCGATAAGGATGAAAAGGTGGTTTTGGATGGCAAAGGCAAGGCGGCTGTAGAGAAGTGTCACCGTGATTGTAACGGTAAATTTTTTATGCAGCTTCAAATAGTAACCTATGCATTAGATGTGATAAGAATGTTTTATGCAGCTTCAAATAGTAAGACTGAGCATGAGGTTGTAGATTCAACTGTCGTAAATAAGGAAGAGGGTGGTGGTGTGGTGGTTGGATGTGTGAAAGGAGATGCTTTCGATAAAGCTGAGGAGGTGGTTATGGATGGTAAAGGCAAAGCGGCGGAAGAGGAGTGGCAGCCGGATTGTAACGGTAAAGCTTTTCATTCTATAACATGTGTTAAATAGTTCCCTATTAGGAACATTTAGTGGGTTAACATGTGTTAATAGCACACCGTGTACATGTGTTAGCTGAATTAGGGGCCCAAAAAAGGAAGCTCCCTTTTAGAGAGAAAGTGGCAGCGGTACCAAATAGATCACCTTACTATATAAGGTCTGTTGACATGGGACAACCAATCACTAAGAAGGAGGCGAATCTGTGGGATTACATATACGCTGATGAATCCCTGACGCACTTGCTAAATGGGCATTGTCGTAAGAAGCGGGCAATGGAGGCAAACAAGTAAGTAGAACTACTACGGGGTTTATTGTTGTATAATAGCGTGTAAACCATGAACCCAATGGATCTAGTAAATTGGTTATTTTTTGATTTTTTGCCGCAGGAATGAACAGGGTACGTCGTTAGTTGATGATGTAGATAGCCCGATACACATGGCTGTGTAAGTACGGGGGATATTGTTAAAAAATGAGTTAAATTACTGTAACGTGTGTTAAGATTTTTTATCTGTACATATGAAACCAGGGAGTTGCTGTTTCGAAGCCCTGCCCATGTAGAAGCGTCTCGGGCTATGTTCAAGAGTTTAAACGTTGGCAAGGAGGTGTCGGATGGTATTATCGACTGTTGGGCGGAGGTGCTAAACTTCCAAGAGAAACGCAAATCAATGGGGGCTTACAGTAGGCTATTCTTTGGTACTAAAGTTGTGGTGAGTGTTTTGTATATAGACATGATTTGTGTAGATTGATGTTTTTTGTGGAAAAGTAGTTAGGGTGTGGCGAGTGGTTATCCTTATTAATTTCTCTTTTGTGAAAGTTTCCGTGGATGTTAACAACTGAGGAAGGTGGAGTCGAGGCGCGGATGCACAAGTTTCGGGCTAGTATAAAAGGTGCGGTTAACAGCGCTGAAAAGGTTCCTGATTTGAGAAAGCACGACATTGTTTTGTTCCCGATCTTGGAGCAAAAACTTTTTACTTGCTAGTGTTTGAGTTACGGGACCCCGGAATTTATGTTGTTGATAATGACAAAGCCAGACAAGCTCAGCCGATAGAAGACAGTGTATACTACCTCCACAAGGACACACCGTAACTTTGTAAGTTATTAAAATGACCCATGTTGTACCGTAAGTGGTTTTGTATTCAAGATGTGTTATTTAATTGAGCATGGCTTGTATCTGTATATGCAAAAAGATATGTTTGTGCAATACCTTCGTGAGGTTGGGAATCCGCGATCCGATGACATTGACGACTGCAACATCCAGCGTATGCCGGTTAGTTGGGCGACGACAGGAAACACAACTGATTGTGGGGTCTTCTTGATGCGGCACATGGAGTGCTACATGGGGAAAAACAAAAGTTTTAACTGTGGGTTCAGCATGAGTGGGCCGAAGAAGATGTCCGAGGTGCGGAAGTTGAGAAAGAGGTATGATGCGCACATGTTATGTTCGGAGGTGAATGTGCTGCTTCCTAAAATCCAGCAGGGTTGCCGGTTAGAGTAACGTGTGTTAGGGGGTGAATGGTATTTACTGTGGGATAGGTGTTGCGTTAAATGTGCCAGCTCTTTTGGGGACACCTATTATATGTATATGTAGACTATGTTTTGGGTGTAGCATGTATTTTGTTTTGTGGATGTTGCTTTAAACTTATTCTCTTTTGTGGATAGACTGACTGTGTAAAAGCTGTCTGTGTAAAACTGATATTTATTAACTTGGTAATTTTAGACTCTGAAGAATATTGACAACAAACAAATCTTGCATGTGTTTGAATGTTATTGATGTAGTTGATAATGTTTTAAATTATATATTGGCAGGTGTAAGATTTAAGGAAATGAAAATACCCCTTCCTGTTGTCAGGGGGTTAACGTGTGTTAAGCATCTGTTGTAATGCTGTTGTAAAATATAAACCAAAACCACAATTATCCATGCATAAGATAATAAGAAAAGCAAGTTAATAGCAAACAGAGGTCCATAAAAGGTGGCCTAACATAGGGGCCCACTGTTATAAAATGTAGTATGATTCTTGGAAGTTGGGGAAAGTAGGTGGCATAAGTCTAGTAACATAGGGGTTGGTGGCTAGAAAACAACTTTATTGGAAAGGAAACATTGCTTTTTTACCCCTTATGGTCACATCAAAGTCAAGTCACAACAACTACATTAAATGAATCCCTGATATATCTCTATAAGTAGTGTAATGAAGAACCAAGTCATATTCTGTAATACTTCAATAAACCAAAAACTTTTAGTGGTTCCAAAGTGTGCTAATGTGATGGACACTTATAAAAATAAGGTAACGGCTACACCACCAGGCATGGAGAAGCTGAAGCAAAAGGGGAAAGAAGCATGTGAGGGTCGGTACGGGGTGTGCTACGAAAAAAAGTGTTTCACAAGAAGTGCCAGGACGTGAAAACTGGAGGCTCGGGTGGTGTCGATGCTTCAGAAAGCGGAACAAACAATGTAGCTGAAGTTAGCAGTCGCCGTACGGAACACGTTTTACCAGAAGCTGAATTTTTGAAGGGGCTACCAGAGGAGTTGGTTAGGTTGCTGACGCATCCAGACCATGAATTGTGTGGTTGCCCGTTGTGTCCATACTCACCCGAAACAATCAGGGCCTGGTGTTACCATGACCCATGGGAGAGTGAGTGTAGCCCGTCTCCTCTGTACTTTCATGATGAAGATGTTGAAACACCATGATGAAAAGCTTCGTAGAGATGGAGGATAAGACGGGGTAGTTGGGGTGTCGTAAGTGGTTATAGTTGTGTTAACCTGTTGACCCTATGTTTGTAGACGACATACTAACGTCGTTTTTTTTTTGTTTTTTAATTTTTTTTTGTGGGGATGTGTTGATGTGACGGCTCGGTAGCCGGTCCGTTGTTTTATCTGCGGTTGTAACCTAGTAGTAGTATGTGTGGTTAAGTTGGCTAGTTGTGAAGTTTAATTCTATAACCTGATGTGTCTTTATAAATAATCTATTGGTTTGGTTAACCCCTTTTGTTGTGTACTGGTTATTTACAGTTAAAAAAACCCCAAGTACGGGGGCTAACGTGTGTTAAGCATCTGTTGTAATGCTGTTGTAAAATATAAACCAAAACCACAATTATCCATGCATAAGATAATAAGAAAAGCAAGTTAATAGCAAACAGAGGTCCACAAAAGGTGGCCTACAAACACAAAGTGCCGAAGGCCATAAAGTTTTTACAAGTCTAGAAATGATAAATGGGATAAAAATAGTTCCACCTTCTTACACACGTAACAGAAAAAGCAGGAGGATGTTAAAAGACTGTTACATGTGTGTAAGAAGGCCAAAATGAAGAGTCTCCCATTACATAGTAGCAGTAAACGAAAAGACCGATTTTAATCAGAGGTGGAGGCACCGGTGGCGGTCTGCCTTTGTTGTTCAGCAGCTGCATGAAAATGAGTGGTAGACGTTTGTGATGTTGTTCCTTTTGTCCAAATGAGTGACGTCTAGCAAAAGAGTTGTATTGCTGGACTCGGTTTGGTTTGGTTTGGTTTGTGATGTAGCATAAAAACTTCCCTTTTATTATCTCCTTTTGAACTTGCATGAAAACAGCGTTTGTGTATATGGCGAACGCGTCCTGTTCTATCGCTAAATCAGTAGTGCCCTTGAAAACCGTGGATGAGGTTTTTTACTCCGATACGCGTTGCCGATAGCGTTGGCTATCTACCCTATTTTCAAAGCACATCATAAATTGTACAAGGGTGTTTGCACTTGTTGAGTTGACCTTGAAGGCAGTGTTCGAGCTTTTGCAGCGTGAAGTGGTCTTCATCAAGCAACACATTGGCAGTTCCCTGAAGTAGGCTGGTATCCAAAGATGTTGTACATGTCGTTCAACCAAGTGTGGTCTTGTAGGCCAAATGTTTCTAGGAGGTCATGCCAGCGGGACTCAAACGTTTCTGGTTTGATATAAACATTCCAAACCAACCGGTGAAGGCAGGCCCGAACATTAGTGTTACCAAGAAGGTCCGCAGAGATCTGGTAAATTTTAAGAGTTACTAACACATGTTAGATTAAACAGTTGAAAAAGACATATAAGTCTGTGATGTTGAATAACACATGTTAAGGGATAACGATTTAACCTAACCTTGGAGGGTAGTTTTTTCATTATATGCCACGTGCATAGCCGGTGGCGTGATTCGGTAAAGACCAGAGGAACAGCTTGAAGCATAGATGGGTCTTGATCACTCAACACGAGAGTTGGTTGAGTACCGTATGCCTTCAAGAAAGCCTTAAGCAACCACACATAAGATTCAATGGACTCGGTTGATATCAAACCCGCACCAAATGTAACACATTGGAAATGATGATCCACACCCGTGAATGGCACAAAAACCATCTTGTACCTATGAATAAAAATGGATTTGAAGTTAACAAAATGTAACACTTTTTTGGTTAGGTTTGTATACTTTGATATCTGGCCTAACACATGTTAAGGGGGAACTCACTTGTTAGTGCTGTAAGTCGCGTCGAAGGCGAGGACATCGCCAAAAGCTTTGTAGTTTAGCTTTGAAATTTCATCAGCCCAGAATATAGAAGACAACTTTCCATTTGAAACCGTGTAATCAAAATAGAAGTCGCGTAGGTTGTCAAAGCGCTCACGCAAGCGTTCAAGGAAAACTTGTGCGTCGCGTTCACCAATAAAAATTCGCAACTGTTGGCTAAAATTTTTAAAATCAACCGGAGTCCCGTTGACATTGTGATGCCCCCCTTTTAAAGCTACAAGACATCTATAAGCTCTCACGGGTCCGATACGGTTTAGACTCATGTTGTGAATGAATTGTTTGGTGGTGAATGACAGCTTCCGTGATATCTTGCTAAGATCACGGTTGTAATTCTCAACAAGTTCATGATTATGAATATCTTTGAAACTCAGTACTGTGTATGTATCATTATAGATTGAGACTAGAATGCTTGCCTTATAGTCACACAATGTGAAGTTGGTTCTCCTTGGCCTTACAGAAGATTCATCTAGTGTGTCAAAAGTCCTATTTGGTTGTGGTTTCCCGTATTTTGAGCAGCGAAGATACTTGTGTGTGGGAATTCCACACCAGACTTTAGTTTGGCCTTTTTTAACTGAAAAACTAGCTTCAAACGCATAAAGCTCATACATGGAGAGAACAACCTCAAAAGTCGGATAAGATTTCCCACACAATGGTATGAACTTATCAGCGACAGTAGGAATCCAGTAGCGGGTTCCCTGAGGCGTATCAAAAACGAAGTATGGATGCGTTTGCCCTGCATCAGAAAACGAAAGGTTAGAAATCTGGTGTATGAGAAAAGGAAAGGTTAGAAATCTGGTATATGAGTATAAAGTGTGCTCCCATGGAAAATAAACAACCATCTAACGGCCCGCGAGATGATTCAGCAAACACAGTAGGGCCCTGAGATGATCCAGAACCAGCATCCGAGACATGTTAGGGTAGCCAGAATCTTCGGATGCTACATGTGAACATTATGCCATATGTTTGCATTATGCCATATATGGGAAAGAAAAAAAATTAAACGAGTGTAACATGTATATAGAAAAACAAACCTTGATCATTATCCATAACCTCGCCAGTAGGGAAATCGCTGCTAATGAACTTGTTGGAGATCAGAAAATCCGGTGATCTAACAGGGACTTGAGATGATCCAGCACCATCAACCGCCATGTTAGTGTATCCAGAAGCTTCGAATGGTACAGGTGAACATTGACCAGTATAGTTGGATTATTCCATTAAAAAAATGTCAAATAAAAAAACATATATACGATTCCGTTAAGTTAGATAGAGAGACAAACCTTGAGCATTTAATTCCTCGTTAGTAGGGAAGTTACTGATAATGAACCTGTTGGGGAGCAGATGACCCGGTGACATTAACTCGTTCGTTGGTGGATTTTTCTCCATAGACATTAATGGAGAAAGGAAGAAATGAAGGAGTATATGGTAAATGAAGAGATGCAGGTCATTAATGGAGGTCTTTATTATAAATGAAAAAGATAGAGAAATGGAGTGAGGAAAGATACATTGTGAATATAAGTGTGTAATAAATGTTGTCAAATCATAGTAGAAAAAAGGTCAAGAGATCTTTTTGAGTTGGGTATGATAATGTTGAATTTACAAATGTGCCATCAAAAGCAAAAGAAAAGATGGAGATGGCTGGGACACGTGGCCAATTGTAGGCCTTGTGATGGATTTCCAAAGTTTTCTCAATTTAAAGGGTTTTCTCCATATCCTTATCCTATATATATATATATATATATATATATATATATATATATATATATATATATATATAATATCTAAACAATAAATAATTAAACTTTAGAGCTGAAAGTTGTCTTTGAGATATTTATTAGTCCGTAGAATAGCGATTGGTGTATTCTAGGGGGTGTTTTGTGTGGTATTTTCAAAATAAATTATTCGTTTTCAAAATAGATTTTGCGTTTTTAAAATTGTGTTTTGAAAAAGCATATAGGTACATGCTTCTCCAAAACTGCGTTTTGGAGGCAGATAATCACTTTTTTATCCAAACACTTTTTTAGATTATTTATGTTTTACAAACGCAATAATCAAATAATCACTTTAAAACGTAATCCCAAACACCCTTTAAGTACGCCTTATTTGTTATTGATTAAATTAATTAGTAAATGCATTAATTATACATAAATATACTTTTTTAACTTATTTACAAGTATTGAGAGTTGAATTATATGAAATCGATATGCTTTTGATGAAGGAGTTAAAGCTCATACCATTTTTATGTCATAGTATTTCCACCTTAATTGTTAAACTAAATGAAAGAAAATACTACAACAACAACAATAATATCTAGTATTAAGCACCCCGCGTTGTGGCGGAGGCGTAAAATCGTGTCAAAAAACATTAATCCACACTACCGCAAACGACCACCAACACTAAAATTGCGGCATGTTAATATGAAGAAATTCGACCGAAACGCAAAACATAGAAAATAATAACTTGGAACCGCACGTTATGTCGAACCTGTCAAACGGGAAAAAAAATAGACGACATAAAAATGTTGAATCACACACGCATGTTGCACCGTGTTAACTCGCAAAATTTAGAACGAAACGTAAAACGAAAAATTGCGAAAGATGAAAAGTATAGGGGAACAAAGTTGAAAGTTAAAAAGTTATGAGGTTAAATTGGAAAAGATAAAAAGTTTAGGTTAAAGTAAAAAAGCAAATAGTTTTGGGGTTAAAAGTAAAATATCATTTTTTTAAAACTCCCTAAACATTAGATACAAGACACATATGCACAAATAGGTTGCTAATTTATAGTTTTTAAATTTTAAATAAATGGCTTTGAGTTATGTTCTACCGTGAACTAGGGATGTGAATTTCTGACACGACACGAAAACACGACACGAACCTAACACGAAATTTACGGGTTTAGGTTTAGTCTAAACGGGTTAGGGTGAGTTTCAGGTTGAACCCGTGAACCCATTTAGGTTAAAGGGTCAGGTTCGGGTCAACCCGGTCGGGTTGGCAGGTTGACCCGTTTAACACATTTATTTATATTATATTTTTTCAATATATTTTATGTCACAAATTAAATGGGACGTGTATTTTATGCTATAATTATAACATAAAAAGAGAAACTAACATAAAATTTTATAATTTAAATATAATTGTGTTTTTTAAGTAAATTTTAATTTTCATATAATTAAAAATTCGGGTTGAACGAGTCGTGTTCGGGTCATGTTCTGGTTCGTGTAAAATTTTCGGGTTCAGGTGAGGTTGAACCCGTCAACCCGTTAAGCACCCCTACGGTGAACACATCAAAATTAAATACAGGTTGGGCTTATGTTAGTTTGGAGTAAATGGGCTGATCTTTTGCTACTTATTGCGGGCTTACATTTTAATTGGGTTGATCCAGATTGATAGAAGAAAACTCAGCAGCAACACTTTCACAAATTCAAGACGGGAGCTGGCAAAAGTAAAGCCAGCGTTCGTTAGGCTAGAGGTGTTGAAAAAATTGGTTAATAAACTGACACAGGTTTTTAACCGGTATAAGAAAAACCGGTTCCGTTTTGTATATTTTGATTGAGAACCCGGTTTGTAACCGGTTAATTTTAACCAATAAAAGACTGTTAACCGACCCAATTTATGTGCCCAGCTCCACATAGCCGTTAGCTGTTAGGTTCGGGATTTGAGGGGTTTTTGATCCACACGACATGTATAGATAATACTTTGATGCATTTGTTTAGTCCCATAACATTTCTAGCTAAAAACCCACTTACAAAATTGAAGAAACGCACAAATTGTATATGTTTCAAATGGCTAGTTCAAGTGCTCATGGTTCGGTTGGTGCTTCTTCTAGTGAGTTGGTTGTGAAGAGGATCTAACGAATAGAGATCCAACACTATGGGTGAATTTTGACTTATGCGAGGTAAAGAAAAGGCACGGTGCAAAAATTGTGGGACATTTCTTGCAAGGTGACATCAAACTTAGGAATGGCATTGGGCCGGGCTTGGGCCGGGTATTGGTAATCCCAGGCCAATACCCAGTTGTAATTCTTTGTCCCATACTCGGCCCGTTACCATTTGGGTATTTGTCGGGTAATTACCCGTCGGGTATCGGGCATACCCGCGGGTATCGGGTATACCCGTTAATTTCATAAAAATACTCGTTGGGACAAATGTATAATTTTTACTTTGATGTATATATAATTTACTATTTTAATGACTATAACAAATGAAAATATGATTAATAACTTACATATCATATTTAGACCTAATATACTAAACTAAATCAAAATGATTACTTAGTTAATTAGGAACATTTTGGAGGTAAAAATTAGAGATGTTCATTGTCTAATTTTAATAGTAACTAAGTTAAACCGTTAATAATGGTTTTTTGTCGTTGTAAACCAAAACTGAATAGATAAAAACCCAAACCAAACCGTTATAAATGGTTTGGTTTTAATTTGATTTCTTAGTTTGGTATTTTGCAATTAAGATTTGAAACTTAAATTTGAAAGCATGAAATTGAGGTGTACAATTGTAACTGAAACTAGAATCGACACCAACAATAAAAATTTCCGACAAATTTTGCACCAATTTTAAAATGTTGTGAGTTTTACAGTCCTTTTGATAAAATCGGTGTATATATTTTCACAATACACATAACATATATATAGATTTTTTTATCGTATGGTTTAATATTAGCCATTTAATTCAATTAGACTCGTAGTATTGTCACCATGTGATTTCTATATTTGATTCAGCTTATCTTAGCCCACTCTGAATTTAATTAAACTTTACGTAGTTATAATTTTATTTAAGGCTAATATAAAAATGAAATATATCATATGAAGGTATTTTCAAAAACTAAATATAATAATTCCTACAGTTCCTTCCGATATATGCAGCTGGTTTTTGGTGTGAACCGCAAACCAAATCCTTGCCACAATTACAATTTTTTAAACCAACCCACCGAATATTAATATTAAGAAAAAAACTGACCTTGAAATGAATTTGACGACCGTTTGGATATTTACACGGTATTAAACTGAATCTTAAATACCCATACTAAAAATAGTGAATTTTTGTTATTAAACCGAACCATAAATACCCATAATAGAAATAGTGAATTTTTCCAGTTTTGATTACTTCTTAGGATTAGTGGCATAAGGAAGTAAAATTTAATGTGAGAGTGAAAGTGTGAATTAGTGGCTTATATAACCTAAATCACATTAAAAGTGTGTGTCAAACAAAGATGGCACACGAAAAGTGTCACTAAAAACATAAATTAGTGACTTCAAAACTAAATGCCACTAAAACGTGTGTCAAGCAAATATGGCATGCATAAAGTGCCATTAAAAACCTAAATTAGTGGCATAAAGCTAAATGCTACTAAAAGTGTGAGCCACTAAATAGACTTTTTTTTTGTAATGATCATCCAGCGGTTGAGAACTACCGCCTTCCCCAGCATGTTGGCTTTGATCATCAAACTCTCGTTGTAAAGCCAATTGTATTTTACGAAGATTATTTCATATATGTGTGTGTATATATATAGAATTAGGTTCATTTGTGAACATCTTCATAGTGAAGTGTGTGAACTAATCAGGACCATTGATTTTCTTTTTGATTGTTAAGGGTAGAATTGTAATTATACAATAAATTAATTTTAAATCTTTATTTTAACCATTGAGTTTCAGTTACACTTTTAATTTTCCTAGTTTTCTTAAAGTGCATAATTATCTTCTGCATCTCTTTTAATTCAAAATAATTTTATTTTCCATTTCTCTGTACGTTCATGTCGTTCAGAAGGCCCCTGATAAGGGATAATTATATTCACACATGAGGAAGAAGTATTATTTTTTAATAAATGAATTCATATGTTTGTGTTATTTATTCTTTTTTTTAATTACATATTCATGCAAGAATGGATTATTTACAAAACGTTTGATTACATATTTTTTATTTTTGGATTAAATATTCAATTTTTTTATAATTGCATATCCATGATTATTCTTCATGTACTCATCATTAATCTTGTGTGATAATGTACACTTTTTCTAAACATAGGTGTGATAATGTGCATATGTGTACATACATGTTAAAAGTATGACTTGTTAAAGTACATATATGTATATACGTGTTGCGACTGTTATGTACACATATGTACAATACCGAACAATCATCTCAGGTACTTGCTACACACATGTGTACATGTACACTTAAAGAGGATGATCGGATGGAACAATATTTGTTAATGTACACATATGTACATATGTTTTTAAATGGTGATTACGTATAATACATATATGTACATTCACTTCTATAGTGTTTTTAATTATGTTCTAGATGGAACAATATATCATATAATTGTTATATTTTTTTAAATTAAAAAACTAATTAATTGGTGAGAGAAAAAAAAAGAGAGAATGTAATTAATTATTTAATTGGAAAGAGAAGTAGCTAAAAATTTACCTTTATACCCATTTCATTTATTTTTTACATATAAATAATTACAAAACTGTCATTATTAAAATTTTCAAGATCTAAACAATTAATGGCTCAGATTAGTTCACATAGTTCAATCTCAACCTAATGTTCACTCTACAACCCTACCATATATATATATATATATATATATACTAGTAGGAAACCCGCACGATACTGCGGCGGTAACAATTTGCAATGGGTTACTTATTTTCGTTGGTATTGGTTTGTTTCGTTTTGTTATATCGGTTTGGTTTATAAATTTTGTGACGAAATTGCTACAAATGCTTATTGTGTGGCAATTTTGTAGGAAATTTGTGGAAACGTTTTGGGTTTTTTTTTTTTTTTTTTTTGTCAAAAAATTGTAGGAAAATTGTAAAAAAATTGAGTTGTGGGAAATTTTTAGGAAACTTTTGTAGGAAAAAATGTAGTTTTCAAGTAGTGTTGTAGTAAGGTGAACCATTTCTGATTAAACAACATCGGTACCAATATCAATGTTATTGGAACTGGTATAGGTATTCATATTTATTGTTTTTGATCGATGTAAAAAATGGGTTAATATTCTTTTAGCCATATCACGACTTTGTTTTTAGGTTGCTTTCGGTTTCTATATTGAGGGTCAGTACGTACCGTGATTAACTAAATCTATAGCGTTCGAATTCCCATCGCAATTTGTGAGAGGATTTCTGCCCTTAATCATGTGTATTTTAGATGGTTAAGGATGAAATGCTTTAAGAAACAATCGTGAAACTTGTGTAATTTAACAACAATATAATCTAAATAAATAATACCGACTCTTTAGGCTTGCTAAATTCCAGGCCAATCTGGGGACACAACGGGAGCCATGGAAGTGACCTCACAAAAAAAAGTGACACAACTAAGGATCGAACTTGGGTCTCCACCGGAGAACCCAAGCCTCCTACCACTTGGTCACAAGTGGTGGACGCTTATGATTTACATACACTATTATCTGGTTAGTTATTCTTTCACAAAACCAGGGGCGTAGCTATATCTACAAGTGGGGGCGGTAGACAAAAATCCCTATCATTCCCCATTTTAAGTTTGGTTAACCCCCTCAATAACCCCCCATAAACTAAATCCTGGATCCGCCAAACCGGACTCAGATCAACTCGATCCAAGTCTATCTACACGAAGGGAAGGGTTCCAGATTTCCAGAAATAAGTTGATGGAAATCATGGTGGAACTAGGCTGTTAAAAAATGGTGGAAGTAGTGGCACTATTTTTCCACTAAGTTTATTATTTTTTAGCAACAAAAATGCATTAAGCCACTAGAATTTGTATGACGACTTAAATATCTGAATTTACATCTTAAATATCATTTATAAAATCATTAATTTCAAAATAATAGATGGAAGAGTTTGACCCACTCATAAAGATGTGACCAAAAACAAGCTTCATTAAGTTATGAAGTTTTCATATGTTTTGTATTGCTTTATCAATGGAATCCAAACAAAATATCATATGTTGAAGACATTCCAAAACCTTACAGTGAAGACAAATTCTGAAGTATATAATACTTCCAATTGTTGGATATAAGGAAAAAAAAAAACAGAAGGCACCACATATTCAATCAATTGAACGGTCATAATCATATGATAACATATCCATCAAGATCCCCAATGGGTCCAGTGTGTGTCTTGACTTTGTGTTAAACTTTTACTTAAAGAACTTCACAAAGCATCAACTTTCCATATAAAGCAGGTCTTTGGTGTGGGTTCAGTGACTGATTTTTCTAGTTTCATATCTTGAGTATTCTGTTTAGCATGTCAATCGATTAACATCAAATTGTTTTATCTTTCAAAGGTTTTTGTGGGCTAATCATTGTTTGATTTATGGTTATCCTTTTCTTTATAGATATGATTTATTGATTAATCTTTTGTGTACATATTTTTTTGGCGGAAATTCCCTCAGATCTTAAAAATTGACTTATATAAAAACTATCTACCACTACAAATATATTTAAGGATGATCCTTACCAAAGTAATCCATGGCTAGGCTGCTACTGAAGATTAATTGATGTTGTGTACATAATCAAGACTAAAGATCATTACTGCTGTTAAAGTTTATTACGATACTGAAGACCATGAGCACTACTAATATACTGGAGTACTCAAGTTTATTGTAGTTGTATCAATATTGTTTAGCGCATCGTCCATGTTAGCACTATAATATAATTGTCAATAATCAGAACTGGCTGACTGTCTTTGCTTGTTTAACCAATCATGTACATGTTTTTTGTTAGCATCTTTTAGAGAAATTAATGGTTTGTGTTGTTTTTCTTAAATTGTTAAGTGCTGAACCAGTAAGAGGTCTGAACCATTAAGAGCCTGTATAATGCTTAACCGTTTAGAGGCAAATGTCTGACCAATTCAGATTAGAGGTCTTAACCATTCAGACTTTGTATAAATCTTAACCATTCAGAGGCAAATGTCTGACTCATTCAGACATCTGCTCGTGAAACAAACAGTCTGAACCATTAAGTGCTGAACCAGTAAGAGGTCTGAACCATTAAGAGCCTCATCAAGAGGTAAACAAACAGCCCCTGAATCATGTAGATTAGTTCTAGTATTCTACCAACAATGTATGTTGGAAAAGACCTATAATTAAGTATAGGTTTAGTCTCATTGTAATATTGGGTGTGTGTTCTAGTTTTCATTGTAAACTTGCAACTTGCTTACTGAGTAATTTGTTCTTTTTTTCTTATGTTCATTGTTCATAAAAATTACTATTATATTACTAACTCATTATTTTCCTTTCTTAGTAATTCATAGGAAAATCTTGTTGTTCTTAGTGTAAGAACTGGTCCTATGGATCAAAGCTTCTGGCTCTTGATCTACTTTCTCAACAAGAAGTCTACTTCAGGAGAATGTCAATTTCTGGGTGGGAGATCATTAGTCTCATAGCACTACTACAAAAAAGGGCATTTGCCACCAAATTTTGCTTACAAAAAAATAGGTAGCAAATAATTAACAATTTTACACCGGATACGCGATACCTTCAAATTATTTGCTACCGTATTTATTGGTGGCAAATATACTATACTTATTTTACCCTAAAATTACATTCACCTCCAAATCATCACTCCTATTCACATGTTCACACATTCCGGCATGAAGAACCCTAAATCTAACATTCACACGTCGTTCAACCCTAAATCACAACAACGTCGTTCAGTGTCATCAGAGATCGTGAAGATTGCATACATGTTTCAATGAATTCAATATCACAACCGAATCAATTAGGGCTTCAAGTGTTCGACGGATTTAGTTCAATATCACAACCGAATCATTTGCATACATGATGGATTTAGTTCAACATCACAACCGAATCGATTCGAATATTGAAGCTCTGGTTAGGGCATCAACATCACAACTAAATCTATCGTTCGTTTTCAGAAATCAATTGAAGGAAATTTATCAGGTTCTATCTCAACCACCTGGTGGATTTAGTTCGAATCGGTTTGTTCAAATTCTCGTAGCTTATGATTGCTTGATGCTTGTTTATTGTTGGTGATAAGTTTAAGCGGTTATTTGATTGTTCTGCATATTGTTTTTTATAGGAATAGGAATTTATGTTCTTATTTGGTGAATTAGGTTAAAATTGCAATATGAAAATTGAAATGAAAACTCGTGGTGTTTGTTTGTGACCGGCAGTTGTAATGCTAGGTTTTTGGTTGAAGGAATTAGGAGAAGTGTATGATTTGACATGAATTGTACTATTGTAGGAACTGCTGGTGACTGTTTTAGTTTGTGTGTTGAAATTTTAGTTGCGTTTAGTGAAGGAAAGAAGGTGAAATGTGGATTTGTATGCTAATTGTAGGTTTTAGAATTCGTATGGCTGGATATCTCTTATGAATCGTGTAGATGTTACAGTCAGGTTGAAATATTTGTACGTTGATCTCAAAAGTTTTATTCTGATGATTTATAGAGAATAAAAATGTTTAGTTGACGGTTGGCCATTATAAGTGTCAACAGTTAAGACAATTACATCAGTGAGAAGATCATAAGTGGAAACTTTATCAGTAGCAACTCTGTTATGTCTAACTCACTAAAATGGTTTGACTCGCTAAATCAGTAGTAACTCATTTTGATGATTGTTTTTGTAACTATATTACGCAGGAACTCCATCTGATTACAACAAAAATATTGAAGAGTGGCCTCGGAGGTGGAGCAAATGGAATCTTGAGGTTTGATGTTGAACAGAAACATGCAGCCAATGCTGGCAAGTGATTTGTTACTCTTTAAGTATTCTTATTTTTTGCTTTGGGTATTCTCTTAGTGACTGGTGCTACACAGGGCTTTGCATGCAATTATAACCGTTGTTAACTAATGAGGATCTTTACCCAGGTACACGTTTCTTGTATTTTATTTATCATCAAACTTTACTAAACTTGTGTTAGACAAGTTAGCTTATCTCAAATTGAACAGAACTTTCAACCTTTTGACAAGGATAGTCTTGTATGTTTTTACTATCTATAAATATTTTAAATTGAAATGAACTACTTATGGTTCTGCGTATGGACTGAATGTTTGGCCACAAGAGGACAAGATACTATCAAGATTAACAGTAAATGTATATAAGTAGTGGAACCAAACTTACTATAGTGAGCTTACGCTTGTCTGCGTTATGTGTTTGCTAGCAGTCATTCTTTCCAAACTTGCTAAATTTTGAATATTAACTTATTGCTAAAAATCTGCAGTAAGATCGTTTGGAACAGAAGGGAGAAAAAAAGATGGTCTACAAGTCATGCCTAGTGACAAGGTTTATGAGTACATATTATTTCGCAGAAGTGATATCAAGGTATCTAAGTTGGAAGATATTTGACTCTCTTTTCTCTACTTGCTTGTTTGTATTTAGGAGGGCATATATCATGATTGTTGTTCTTTTAAAGCTCCCTATTTTTTAAAAGAATTAGTTAGATATTGATTTTCGCCGTTGTTTACAGTTGAAAAAATCAATTATGATTGATTCAAGTGCAATTAAAGTCGAGGGACTAAACACGTATATCATTCAAGTCTCACAGCTTTGACTTGATCTTTATTACTGACTGATCCTCAATTCCTCATTTTATAATGTTGTTTCCCTAGGCGCAAGGCACTGTTTTATGGGAGTTTTATCCATGAATTTAACTCTAATTATTTTGCTATTTAAATATGGAAGATTGCAGCAATTATAGCACAAGGAAAAGAAACTCGTAAACCAGCTCTCGTACATTATGTCTCTAGTGATGAGGTAAAAATCCACTTTCACATTGATGTTGCTTTCATTATTTGATAGTACACTTCAACTTATAACATCTTTTAAATAAATAGATTCGCTACAGAGTGTAGAGAAAATTGTAAACAGGTCAGATCGTATGGAAATCAACACCGATGAGTTATTTCTATATTCAACTACCAACATAGAGGTACTATATTCAACTACCAACATAGAGGTAATTGTTTGATAATTTGAAAATTTTTATAAATTCGTTTGTGGTTTCATGAACATGTTTTATAACTAGTGATAATTTTAGGAGATTTTGGGAAAAGCTCAGGCTCTCTCTCCATGTGCTCTAAAAATCGATTCTATTAAGACGATCAGGAGTTACTGGTAGTGGGCTGGAGGTATTTACAGTTTTTTGTTCTATTTTATTAATTAACGCTCTTGAAACATCCATTTTTTTAGATTTAATATGATATGAATTTAATTAATAGCTTTTGATCTATTTGTTTGAGATTTGTTGTTTGTAGACTGTAGTTGCTGTTAAACAGATCTATCATCTTGCCCCTGCATTGCAAGATGATTTTTATTTGAATCTTGTTGACTGGTCTTCGCATAATATGTTGGTTGTGGGATTAGGGAATTGTGTTCTTTAGATTTAATATGAATTGTGTTTATTGGTCTTGTTGTTAATAAAAGAAGAGCGTATTCATTCTACGAGGAGTCTTGATGGACTGGTAAATTTTTTATGGTCTCGTTGGTTATAGAACATTTAGGTAGCAAAAGTTTGGGCTGAATTGAATGTAAAGGTGAAAAGATTGGCTGGTTGTGTTACGGGTCAAAAAGGGGGTTGTTCGGTTTATTTAGGTCTAGTTAGAATTTTATAAATAGTTGATTTTTCAAAGTTTAGATATCATATATTTGTAAGTTTTTTTTTATATCGATAAGGCTTATGTTGACATGACTATGCATTGGTGGTTTTGTAGATTGAGAAGATGAACGAGGTTAGCAAAGGTTGGTTATCAAAGAGCTTGTTAAGAAAAGGAAGAAGATAAAAAAGGTTTAATGGAATTATAGCAGAGGTTATCAAAGTGTAGATATTTGTAACATTTTGGATTTGGATGTTTTGATGTTTGGTTATTTGATGTTTTGATTTGGATGTTTGTTATTATTTTGAAATTTTATGGTTGCAATTTTTAAGTTCAGCAAAGAATACATATGGCAAAGAAATGACTACTGGTATAAAAAGAAAAAAATTAGTAAAATGACAAGGCGGTAGCAAAATGGTGATAAAAAGCGGTAGCAAAATGGTGACAAAAAAGAGGTAGCAAAATGGTAGCAAAAACAAAAAGGAGGTAGCAAAACGGTAACAAAAAGCGGTAGCAAAACGGTGGCAACCTAATGGTAGCAAAACCGTAGCAAAAAATAAAATGGTAGCAAATAGGTGGCAATAGGGCAATTGCCGCGTGTGCTTTTGCTACCGAGTTTTTGGTAGCAAAACGGTAGCAAAAGGGCAATTGCCACCGTTTTGCGACCGAAAATGCGGTAGCAAATACCCAATTCTCTAGTAGTGTAGCAATGCAAGAAACAGACACTGCTGAAGCCTGAAGCTGAGTATATTACGGCATCAAGCTGTTGTGCTCAAATTTTGTGGATTCAAAATCAGATGGGCGAGGGATTGTGGAGTGACTTTCATGGGAACTCCGATCATGATTGACAACGACAGTGTTATCTCAATCACCAACAATTCGGTGAAGCACTAAATAAAGCATATTTACATAAGATACCATCTTGTTAGAGATTGTATGGAAAAGAAACTCATCAAACAGTTTAAAGTTCATACTAATGAGCAATATGTTTACCCCACTAGCTTTTGATGTGAGTAGGTTCAAGTATTTAATTGGTCAGATGGTATGATGAACTTGAAATAACCTCCAATATCATAATCACTAATCAGAGCCGTTCCTACGTTTTCGAAGACCCTAAGTGAACTATAAAGTGCAGGTCATTTTACAAAATTATTCTTTTCAACATATTTAGTAATAAAACCCTCCTTCTTTACCTGGGCTTGAGACATGCAATTAAAAACTAAAAATTTTATAATTGGCATAGTTAAAAAAATTAAGTTACATTTTTTTATAGATATAGCATATGTTTAAATAAAATTTATTTTTCTAGCTTTAATTGAGGCAAATTGTTTGATTAAATTATCGTAATCAAGTTCTTCAAAAAATCTTTTCTGATTGATATAATAGCTAATGATTGTAGGCCTTTGAAGGGGTATGGTCTCAGATATCGCGTCAGCACGACCGCGAGTGACCATTACCCTTATAAAAAACCCCCACCAACAAGAACTTATCTGTGTCTGTGCTGGCACGCGCGAACACAGCGGTCGAATCCAATCGGTCAAGAGATGGGAATACATACCTTATGTATGAAAATGGGTGTATACATAGCGATGCGGCATGGCACCGCATCCTATGAACATTTTCATCACGACAAGGGATCTGGACAACAGTAACAGTCACCAAACGGCGATGCGGCACGACACCGCATCCCGCATACGTCTTGGCCAGAACAAGAACGCGGGAACAACATCAGTTACCGCGAGCAGCGATACGGCCCGGCACCGCATCCGGCCTACAAGGCAAGTGGGACTGACACCACAGTGCAAGTGGCAGCCCACATGTAAGCAACAGACTGACACCACAGCAGGACGTGGCATCACCACCGTAACCGACAGGCCTGACACACCTGCAGGAGGCTGTGCGATGTCAGACTAGCCACTCAACTACCCTCCTTCACTACTCGGCTATAAATACCCATCCCAAACCAGGTTTGAGGTATCTTTTCACAACTCTCTCACTACTACTACTATCACACTTTGCTTCCCAAGCAAATTACTGATTCTCACGCCGGAGAGTGGTAACAAGGAGCACCCCCCACCCCATCCTCCTTGTTACGAGTCACGGCTTGTTTCCTTATGCAGGAGATCAACCAGCGGACGATCCAGCCAGCAATCCTCAGAAAGAAGGGATTAACCCTACTTGACGAGACCAGTGAGTTAACCTTCTCGGTTAACCATTGTTTCATTATTGGCGCCCACCGCTACTCTTAGCACTTTTTTCCACATTCCTTTTTCTTTCCCAAGATCATGTCTGATCGTCTAAACAACAATACCGGGGATAACCTAAACCCCGCACACCCAGGGCCCGCAGGGACAACCCCTCCAGCCCTAAATACTGGCCATATTGGCACATCAACACAAGGGGGCACACCCCCTACATTCGCACCAGACTTTTCACAGTACGCTTCTGTGATACCTCCAGGCATGGAGCTCCATGCCTGGTACGACCAACAACAAGCTATGTTGGCCGCAGCCCGCAGCATACAACAGAGCTTGCGCAGAAGCGCAAATACCTGTCGGGCCTACCTCGGCACCACATACACCTGCGGTTCGTATTTTACAATACGACGGCAGAGCCCCCACGCACCCAGCCTCCCGGAGCAGGCATGAAGACCGCGGTTCCTCTTACTGCGACGTCCGCACACTTGATGAGGACGATTCCTCATATGGATCCCGCCGCCGGGGCCGTATACATAGCCGCCTAGGCCCCCATGGCGAAACTAGGCGGCAGTCTACTGCCCACCGCGGCTCCGGCATCCATAGCCGGCTGCGACCACAATCCCACAATGAGGGGTATGGTCGTACCGATCCGGACGACTATACATACTGCGGGGAGTCCCACTCAACCCCGCACGACTTACCTCCGCGCTGTAAAGCGCAACCAAAGCCAGCCCTACAGACCAAAATCCGCGGCCGAAAACTTTAAATTCGTCCCGGAGATTGCCCACGCCGATGTCATCACGACTAAATTCCCACTAACGATCGGGAAATACAATGGTTCGTCCGACCCAGACGATCACATGAACATCTTTACCGGCGCCGGGTGCAACGGTAAGTGGGACGACGCCACTTGGTGTCATTTTTTCCCCTAGACCCTCACTGGTCTGGCGAGGGCTTGGTTCGATTCTTTGCCAGTTGGATCACTGGCTTTATTTGAGGACCTACAAGCAAGGTTCCTCGCACATTTCAGCCAGCAGCGACGTCACAAACGTGATTCTATGGACGTCATGAACATCTGGCGCGGAGACAAAGAAACTCTGGAATCGTTTGTCATCTGCTACAACAAAGAGTGCCTTGAGATAGGCGGTGTTGCAGACCAAATGGCACGAAACCATTTCATTCAAACCGTCAAGGACGAGGAAATGGTTATGACCATCTCAGGCAAGGAGGACTTGCCAGAAAAATGTGACGACGTCATGGTCGCGGTCAAGACGTACGCCCAAACTCAGCGGTCTCTCAAACCGCATACAACCAGGGCGCAGCCCCAAGCGGAAGGCCATTCCTCCCGCCAAGATTCCAAGCGCAACAACAAGCGAAACCGGGACACGTGGAATCGCGGCAGCGATTCCAAACCGTACGTCCCCCGTAGTCACCAGCCCGACGCAAGGGCAACGATCAATGCCCAACGCGACAACCGGGCATCAAAAAAAGAATCTCGGGACCGTAACTGGACCGAGATTAACCAGTCGCCAAGCGACGTCCTCCTCACGGACGCACAATTCCTGCGACCGGCCCAACCGATGAAGTCCAAGAAGAACCAGGATCTCACACTTTACTGTGAGTATCACAAGGACTCGGGCCACACAACAAACAATTGCATCAGTCTCCGTCTGGAGATTGAGCGAGCCCTGAAGGAGGGAAAGCCGCAACACTTACTGTCAGCCGCGCAAAAGCAAACCAAGCGCATCACCCCCCACAACGAGGGCACCTCCACGGGTAAGAGGACCATGTACGTGGCCTCAACCCACATGATCAACGGAGGACGAGGAAAGCCGCGCAAGGCGGCGAGAAGGCCGGACAATGACTAGAAAGACGAACAGGTCGTCTTCCCAAAAGTCTGGGGCGGACCGCGCGACAGACGCGCCGTTGTAATCACATGCTACCTAGCTCATTACTGCACGGAGCGATTATTCATCGACCCGGGCAGTACATCTGACATCATATACGAGCAGTGCTTCAACCAGTTCGATCAGGAAGACAAATATTGGTTGCAGCTGGTAGATTACCCATTGGCCGGGTTCGCGGGGGAAACCGTATTCCCCCTAGGCCAAATCACTTTACCTGTGCGCCTAACCAACAGAAGGCACACACGAACGGAGGAGGTAAACTTCATGGTTTTACCTCACACCTCCCGATACGATGTACTTCTTGGGCGGGAATCCCAAGGCGACTTCAACATGATTACGTTCGTACCCCATTCTGCTATCGGTTTCCCAACCGAGACAGGGGTCGCAATAATCTATGCCCGCCGAGAGGTTATGTCTACGGACGAGCTGCGTACGACCAAAATAGCAAGGCCTACCCCCAACACTCAACTAGAAAAATGGGTTCTTAACGCAAGACACCCAGAGCAAACGGTCACGTTGGGCCACGCCTTGTCTCACAGCATCAGAGCACGCCTGAAGCAGCTTCTCTTCAGGAACCAAGATATTTTTGTGTGGACACCCGCAGACTTGACAGGGGTGCCACGCGAAATTGTGCAACATTTCTTGAATACCTTGCCAGGTATCAAGCAAGTGATCCAAGGGCAACGCCACCTTGGGTCCGCGAAAAACGAGGCGATGTACGAGCAGGTCAAGGAACTAAGTACAGATGCGCTTCCAGAGATCTACGAGAAAGTCGATAACCTCGCCCCGTTCCGATAGAAGTGTTTCCTCGATTGTTACAAAGGCTATCACGAAGTACAGATGGCAATCGAGGACGAAGATAAAACGGCATTCCGCACACCTACCGGGAATTACTGTTATACAAAAATGCCGTTCGGGTTGCGCAACGCGGGCGCAACCTACCAAAAATTGATGAACGACACTTTTGGTGATCAAATCAGCAAAAGTGTCGAGATCTACATGGACGACCTAGTCGTCATGAGCATGGAAGAGGATACCATGCTCAATGATATCGAAAGAACATTCCAAACTCTGCAAAGCGTCAATATGAAGCTCAATCCAGGGAAATGCTCGTTTGGAATGGAGGAAGGCAAGTTCCTTGGATTCATCGTCACCAAAGATGGATTCAGGGTAAACCCGGAAAAAGTTCAGGCGATCGAGCGCATGCCATCGCCTTCCACGATGAAAGAAATGCAACGACTAGCTGGCAGGCTAGCCACACTGAATAGATTCTTGGCCAATCATGCAGCTAAATCTTATCCTTTCATCAAGACCCTGCGGAACTGCTTAAAGAAGGAACAATTCCAATGGACCGCAGAGGCTGAAAATGCTTTCCGGGAGATGAAAGAGTGTTTGATCCAACTCCCTATTCTAATCGCACCACGCAAGAAAGAACCACTTATTTTGTACTTATCTGCCGCAGACAACGCGGTAGGTGCGGTACTCATAGTGGAGCGAGAGGGAGTTCAAACACCAATCTACTATATCAGCAAAATGCTAAACGACCCAGAGACAAGATACTCCATCATGGAAAAATTGGTACTCGCACTGGTGCACGCATCAAGACGGTTACGACGTTACTTTGCAAATCACGTCATCACCGTATTAACCAATTACAGGATCGGGCCGATCCTTTCTAAGCCCGACATCTCTGGGAGATTAGCAAAATGGGCCATTGAACTGGGCACGCACACATTGACCTATAAGCCGCGCCCCGCGATCAAAGGCCAGGTTCTAGCTGATTTTGTTGCCGAAATACCGGCAAATCGCACCCAAGAATGCGAAGAAGAACAAAACCCTACACCACCACCATCCTCCTCAGATACCTGGGCACTATTTACTGATGGTGCATCCAATGAGGATGGTGCGGGTGCAGGTCTGCGACTCGTCAGCCCCGATGACCAAGAGCTCACCTACGCAATCCGCCTCGATTTCAAAAGCACAAATAACGAGGCAGAATACGAAGCTCTACTAGAAGGGCTGCGTCTGGCAGTCAAACTCGACGTCCAACACTTGGAGGCGCACATCGACTCACTATTAGTTGTAGGACAAGTACGCGGAGACTATGCCGCAAAAGGCGACATCATGATCCTCTATCTCGAACAAGCCCTGCAACTGAAATCAAAGTTCACTTCCTTCAATATCCGCCATATCAACAGAAGTGAAAACAAACCTGCGGATGCACTTTTGAAACTCGCATCCACTTGCTTCCAACACCTGGCAAAGGAGATACGCATCGAGGTTCTGCAAAATCCCTCAGTACCCCTCCGCCAGGTCAACGTCATCCAGTACGGAACAATATCCTGGATGACACCAATCATTGCATACTTGCAATCAGGTATTACTCCCGAAAGTAAAGCAGAGGCACGCAAGTTACAACACAAAGCGTGCCATTATCAGATGGGAGACGGTATTTTATACCGTAAGTCATACCTGGGGCCATTCCTACGATGCGTCGACCCCCAAGATGCCGCATACCTAATCAGAGAAATACACGATGGAATATGTGGCATACACGCAGCCCACGCATGGTGGTGGCCAAAATCATGAATGTTGGGTACTACTGGCCCGGTATGCACCTGGACGCGGTCAAAGTCTTGCGCAAGTGTTTTAATTCCAGCGGCATGCTCCCAAAACCCTGCACCCCAAGAACAACCTGATCCCGGTCACCACCGCATGGCCATTTCAAAAATGGGCAATCGATGTGGTGGGACCATTTCCAGACGCACCAGGTGCGGTGAAGTTTATCATAGTAGCTGCCGACTATTTCACGAAATGGGTAGAGGCAAAACCGCTCGCCTCCACCACCGCTATGATAACAAGGAAATTCATTTGGGAACATATCATCTGCCGTTTCGGCCTACCAATGTGCATCGTTACCGACAACGGCACCAACTTCGCCGCCGATGACTTCCAAAAATGGTTAGAAGAATTAAACATTGAACACATATTCTCATCAGTGGCTCATCCGCAAGGAAATGGCCAAGTCGAGAGTATCAATAAAAGTTTAGTCGAAGGCATAAAGGCACGTTTGGGAATAGCCAGACGCGGCTGGGTCGATGAACTCCCTAGTATTTTAAGGGCTCACAGGACTAGCCCAAGGACAAGTAACGGTGAGACACCCTTCTGCCTGGTCTACGGCTCAGAAGCGGTGATCCCCGCGGAAGTAGGTCTCCCCTCACCGCGAATGTTGGCTATCAACAAGATAGACAACGACAATGAACGCAGGTTTGACTTGGATCTCCTAGAAGAAAGGCGTGAAAACGCTGCCATCAACGAGGCCAAGTACAAGACCAAGCTTGAAAAGTACTACAATTCACGCGTTTACATTTGTACCTTCAACCCGGGAGACTACGTCCTGCGTGATAACGAAGCGTCTAATGCGGAACGCCCAGGGAAACTTTCCCCCAAGTGGGAAGGACCCTACCTCATCCAAGAGGTCCTGGGCAAAGGCGCATATAAATTACAAACATTAGACGGTGAACCTATCGCACGCACATGGAATGCACAGCAGCTTCGACGCTGTTACATGTAAGCCATGTTTTTCCAGTTCCATGTAACCTATCGGGCCGCAGGCCATTTCCAAATAAATAAATGAACGATTCAATGCAATATTGTTTATTACTTCTATTACAAATGCGTGCTCCACTCTGCGGTATTGGCAAAAACAGATTCGCAAAATCTTCATTCACGATACCCATACAAAGTGGTCACCACACGCAAGAGTTGTAATAGGCCAGCAAAAGCGAAATATCAATGTCTATCCGGCTGGATACGCACATACGGGTATTACAAAAGCTTTACAATCCCTACCCCCTTACGGGATCCTAATGGAAATTGACTAAACCGCGCTTTATAGCCAACAGAGTCATTCATATACTTGCGTATCATCTAGATACGCAAATGACAGATTTAGAGATAATGTTACGACTGGCCTTAAACATTGGCCTTCCCTAACATTAACTCATCAATCTTCAAACGCAAGAAGCCAAAATGCTTATGCAAATTGAATAAAAAGGGTAACCTTATATTCCAAAAAATTTCTACACCTACGCGGTGCATAAGGAATTTACATAGTTTTTCTACTATTTACAATGAAGAGGAAATCAAAAAGAAGGGCACGCAGGCCAACCTAATCTTCCTTTGTACCGCTGGTACCCGCACCACCCTTGCCACTTCCAGCAGTTTCTTACTCTTCTTCATCTTCCGAATCACCGTACAACAACCGCAAACGGTCCACGTAATCTTCCGCTTCCAAGCATTTATCAATGTCATCAATAGCGGAAATGGACAGGTTGTTGTACACCTCGATGGCTGCAGCAAGCCGCGCTTTGGTATCTACGCCTTGGAACCCATATCGTTCATTAGTAAATTTACTTTGATACAACGGGTTCATATGGCTAATACACCGAGCGTAACCAGCCTTGAAACCCGCCTCCCGCGCGCGCTCCCTAAGCTCATTTACAACAGCTGTATTCTCAGGTGCGTCAAGAACGGTTCCAATAATCTGCAAACACAAAAAGAGAAAAGGTAAACAAAAGCAAAACCTAAAGGCAACAAAGGCGCCAGTTACTTACATGCCCGATACCTTGATCACGCATCCACTCACGGTCTGCCTTAAGCTGCTCAAAAGAAGAAATCAGGCTATCACTAGCCTCAGCAGCCCCCCTTGCCCGCGCTTCAGCCTCAGCTGCGCGGGCAGTGACCTCCTCAATAATGGTCACCCGGTTCTGCACTTCAGCCTTTCAACAACAAAGAAAACACAAGTATACAAAGATAGTCAGTTATACTTGTGAAACAAGTATACAAATTCAAGAGTAAACGCAACTCATACCTTGAGATCCTCAGCAACTTTGTTCAAACGGTTGCGGTCAGCATTTGCCTCTTCAAGAGCCTTGGCAGCGCGGCCCCCCGCCTCTTTGGCCTCACTAGCAACCGCCTCTGCTGCGGCCTTCTCCTTCATCAAAGCAGCATTCACTGCTTTGAGATTAGTGACCTCCTGGCGAACACGGTAAAGTTTTTCATTTTCTCGAGCGCACGCTTCCCTCCAACTTTTGCGCTTGTTAGAAAGTAACTTACCAAGGGTACGAACCTGTTTAAGGCCAGCTGTTGCAGCCCAAACCTCGGTCTGCTTATGCCTCTCAAAAGCAGCTTTTTCTCTTTCAAGCTGCTCCGCACCTTCCCGAGCAGCTTTAACCATCGCCTCGGCCTCAACCCGCAAGCGAGCAGTCTCCTCCTCATTGCGGCTCAGAATCTTGTAGTCTTCCATAATGACATTCGCCATTATGGAACTTCCAACCAGCATGGAAGAGAGTTGATTCATACGATTCACACGAGGCAAACCACGGGCCCGACGAACCTCAAAAGGAGTGCCCAAACCGCTCAGGATATTTCGGCAAGTGGAGGGATCATTAGAAATATCATCCCCTTGCATAACAGTCCGAGGGGGATGATGGTAGTCCACACTCCGGTTTTCCGTATAAGTACGGTAGTAAAACTCCAATTCAGACTCACCAGGCTGAATAGATGGTTCTTCAAAACCCGCACCCCCAGCGGCAGAACCAGAAGCCTTATCAGCAGCAGGAGACTTATGCTTTTCAACATCAGCAGGCTTCAAATTACCCCCCTCAACATCAGTATCATGCGGGGAAATCAGGTTGTTAGAAGAATCCAACGTATCAAAAATCTGATCCGCGGTTTTCTTCCCGATACCCTCCGCTTGCACAGAGGGCTCGGTAACCACTTCGACAGAAGGACTTCTTGTAAACTCCTTATTAACATCCGCAGCCGCGTCACGCGGGGGAGAAATAGGAGTGTAAAACAAGGAAAACCTTCCCTCTTGCGGTTCTACAACAAAGCAAACACAACTATAAGTCACAAACTTGTAATAACATAAACTTGTGATTATCTAGTCGACTTACCAGTCACAACCGCGGGCGTCTGCTGCGTAACAGCAGCTGTCTGAGTCGTTCACAACCTCGGACATTTCCGCTCACCAGCACCAGCGGCTTTATCTTCTACCTTCCGCTTTTTCTTCTCATCAGCGGGTTTTGAACCCCCAACGGATCCACCTGCAGCCGCACCACCACCTGGAACACCCAAACCCTCAAGGGTGTCAGATACTACCACGTAATTGGTGTGTCTGCGGAAACTAGTACGAGAGATACCTGCCACCTGCAGCACCAACGGAGGAATAACAGCAGGCTCATGCTTTTTCTTCTGGCGGAACCGCACGCATTTCTCCAACTGCCTCTTGGGGACACCCTTCACTTCAGTATCCCCCAGAGTACCAAGATCACCTGCGTTTAAGTCATCCAAAAGGCAAATCAGCTGGGCCATCTTCTTTACAAACCAAGTTAAGGGAAAAGATTCATTATACCTTTGCCTTGCGGCAACTCAGCCACCAGTGCATCCTCTGCAGGCACCCGGAAGTTGTTGCGAATGGTGAAGTTAAAACCTTCTTCATTCTCCGCACACGCAACCACCTCAACCTTGCCCTCGAAATCCGGAGCAAAAATCCTCCAAAGGGCAGCATCCTCTGATAATGCACTTACAAATCAATAACGCAGATAAGGCAATAAGGAAACCGCAAAAGAAGAAAAGTACTAACCACCACTTTTCTCCCGCACAACGGGCCTCGACTTCCTCTTCATCCTGGTCAGCATCATCCGCAGCACCCACAACTGCAAGTTGTTCAGTTTCTTAAACTCAATGGTCCGCAACCTTGGAAACCAGTCCACTGTATTAGCCCGGGGGACAGCAATAGTCTCCGCTATGATCGTTTCGGTCACGTTCCGAAACGTCATTTTGGCAACAACCGTAGCGGCCTTCACATAAAAGAACTTCGTCTTCCACTTCGTAATGCCCTTCGGAGGGCTCATCAACTTAGGGCTACCATAACGTTGCCTAAAAGAAAAAAAACCGGTATGCACCGTCAACTGATAGAACCGCCGAAAATCTGCGACGGTAGGTTCCAAATCAAGAGCACGAAAAGTGTACTCAAAATTTTGAACCCGAATCATCCCAAAGGGGCTAAGTTGAGAAATGTGGATTTTATACCACTCCAAAATATCAGCAACAAAGACCGTCAACGGCAGTCGGAGATTGCCATCACCGAAGAAATCAGCCCACATGGTAATCTTACCGGCCGGAGCGTCGACACCAGTATCACCCTCTTGTGGGTATACAGCCCCATACTCTTGGGGCATTTGAACGCCGGTCATCAGATTATCGAATTGAGCCTTCGTCCACCTCAACACCGGTAAACCTCCACCAGGGGCAGCACCACCTTCCTCCTCCTCAGCCGCCACCACCGACTGAGGGTCAGGGTTTTCACCCTCAGCAATATGGGGATTGGATGGTTCAGCCATCAGAATGTAGAAGAAGGAAACGGAAGATGAAATCCAGAAACTTCAGAAAAAATCTCACAGAAAAAGCAAAGGATTGATCGAAGAAGATGAAGAATTTCTAACTTCTCTCACCAGAAATTTTTTTGAAATGTCAAACGAGTAAGAGGAAACCACAAAGGGTTTCCCCTTTTATACTCATCGCAATAAATGCGGATCAGAAAACCGAAACGTCGTGCGCTAAGGCAACGAACCATGCGACGACACGTATACAAGCGACAGTTCTCCTGACGCTTACCACTCGCGAGTAGCTGTCCACGCGCCTGACAAAAGAGACTTTTTGGTGATCCTGCTACAGTATAGTGAGTACCTCGGGCAGTGCAAACGTCCTGTCGTTTCAGCACATGCCAGCAAAATCACACCAACTTCTACTAACTCACACGTGCGTCCTGCCAAGTATGCAACGAAAAAGTGACAACGATATCCAAACTTAAGCGGCATGCGGTTTCCTGGTATACCGCACCATAACCCATACCGCATGTCGTTTTTTACATACCCCTCAAAAAAGACAAAATATACATCTCTACATTATGTAAAGGGGTATAACCAATATCCGCATATACCCACGAGCACACGTGGAATATGCGGAGATGACACACACGAGCCCGTACAGGTGTGTCAGATACTCAGAACCAGCGTTGTTCTTTGGACTGCGACAACCGCTTCTCAGGAACAGCAAACCTCAATAACTTGAAGTTCTTCAAGCTTCAAATCCCTCATGTCCGGTTCACAACCACAGAGGGGATGCAAACAACTTCTCCTTTGGGAAAAGGATAAGTATGATGCGCAAACGCACATCAGCAACCCTGACTCCTGATCCATCAAGAGCCACATCAAAGAGAATCCCTCTTTTAAAGCGGGGCTTCTGTGACAAACCGCTGACACTCACGAGAAGCTGCGGCGGCGCTCAACTCCGCGAACGGTAGCTACGGAAGAGCCACAACTAAGCCACCACGCGGTGAAGCAAAGCTACTTCCAGGAAAACTGCTTTCCAACTAAGCATGAAGGAAAGTGGCTACAAAACGAATGCAGACGAGTTTCACCCAGATTCCCAAGTACCTAAGGTGATCTCCTTGAGCAACAAGCCAAGCAACAGTGGTAACAAGTCTGCTTATGACTCTGTTTGCCCACCTATGGACCGCATAGAATAAACAATGGTGGGCACTACCATGCCTATGACCATGTTTATTTGCCCATAGTACAGATTCACAATGTTCGACCAAACACGGCCAACAATGACGCAAGTACCCCACATTGTTCGACCAAACATGGCCAACGATATGCGGCAACGAGGTAACCGCAAAGGACGTGTGGTTACATGAGAGCTACACTGGAGAACGCGAACACCCCACAAAGCAGGGATCATCGTTGCATGTCCAGTTGGTAAACATAGAGCTTGAGCAAAGCACTTACAGCATTGCACCAGCTGACGTAGAGGTTACAACTAGAGTTGCGATCACGGACATCTCCCGTCACCGTCTCAAAGGTTGCTTCAAACCTTGATGACATCTTTAGTCACCGTCTCAAAGGTTGGTCCGAAACACCAACAGGTGGCTGATGACATCAGAAAAAGGTAGACCATATTACCGAATCAAATCCTTTGCTGAGAATTCCGCATCAGACGGAACTTGCTCACCGGTACGGAAGAGACGTCACACGACTCTACCGGACCCCCAGCTTGATTTACTTGAAGCAGGAGCCATTCGCATGGCCTAAAATATTCTCCAGCCCATATTCTACCTTCTAGACAACATAGTCTAGTATTCCTCCCACATGCAACTTGCATAAGGATGCAACACTAGACTGGGGGGACTTGAAGGGGTATGGTCCCAAATCTCGCGTCAGCACGACCGCGAGTTACCATTACCCTTATCAAAAACCCCCACTAGCAAGAACTTATCTGTGTCCGTGCGGGCACGCGCGAACACAGCAGTCGAATCCAATCGGTCAAGAGATGGGAATACATACCTTATGTATGAAAATGGGTGTATACATAGCGATGCGGCCTGGCACCGCATCCTATGAACATTTTCATCACGACAAGGGATCTGGACAACAGTAACAGTCACCAAACGGCGATGCGGCACGGCACCGCATCCCGCATACGTCTTGGCCAGAACAAGAACGCGGGAACAACATCAGTTACCGTGTGCAGCGATGCGGCCCGCCACCGCATCCTGCCTACAAGGCAAGTGGGACTGACAGCACAGTGCAAGTGGCAGCCCACATGTAAGCAACAGACTGACACCACAGCAGGACGTGGCATCACCACCGTAACCGACATGCCTGACACACCTGCAAGAGGCTGTGCGATGTCAGACTAGCCACTCAACTACCCTCCTTCACTACTCGACTATAAATACCCATCCCAAACCAGGTTTGAGGTATCTCTTCACAACTCTCTCACTACTACTACTATCACACTTTGCTTCCCAAGCAAATTACTGATTCTCACGCCGGAGAGTGGTAACAAGGAGCACCCCCCACCCCATCCTCCTTGTTATGAGTCACGGCTTGTATCCTTGTGCAGGAGATCAACCAGCGGACGATCCAGCCAGCGATCATCGGAAAGAAGGGATTAACCCTACTTGACGAGACCAGTGAGTTAACCTTCTCGGTTAACCATTGTTTCATCAGCCTTTCAATTTGGGTAATGAACTAAAGGGCTGTTTCAATTGCAGGCCTTTCAATTTGGGTAATGAACTAATAGGTTGTTTCAATTGTAGGCATTTTTAGTAGGTTGTTCAGTGTATTATCTTATAATAATCGAGCCTAGTATAAAGAAAGCACACCAAATTTTAAAGACCTTTTTAATTTGGGTGGCCCTAGGCCTGGGCCCAGGGTCTAAAGCCCTTTGGGCCGGCCCTATCACTAATGCGACAGGGTTTGTTTTATAGTCTTGTTGTTCATCAAATTAAAAAAAAATATCTAAAATCAATATACATTGAAACTGTTGATTATTATACATTATAAATAAGCAACCACTTTTAGCTTAGGGTGATTGTACCCTTGGCTTTAGGTGTGTTTAAAAAAAAAAGGATTTTGTCCACACATCTACCATCTTCCTCACATACATTCCATCAAAAATATCTTCTGTTCCCTGTCTCTTTGCATTCACTCCATCTTCCCATCTGAGCATTCTCTCGGAATCAGGTATTTTAGAGTGTCTTCTTGAATCCATGGAGTTTAGGTTTTCCGGCCAATCGAGAATGAGAGAGAGGTGATAATTTACATGTACATGAAATGGCGGTAGGTGAAGGAATCAGGTGTAGATAGATATGAAGCAAGAAAACGATATGTCTTGAAATAATTTACAGAGCCATTTGACAATTTGTATCACATCTGGTGCATCTACTCCTTACAAGGTAAATCCTATTTAGAAATTAGATTCTTTAATTTCAAATTTGTACCAGTTTAATGATTTTGACTAATTCTATCAAAGTTTGGCTTTCAGTGTTGAACTTATATGTACTCAATTATCATTGCTAATGTAAGTGTGTGGTGTATGCCTTTAGGTTAAACACCATGTAGATGAAGAAATTGTACATATCATATTAGGGAGTTCAAGGTTGGGTTATTGTGTTCACATAATGAGCTCCTTTAATCATATTTTGAAATCAACTTACTTAATTGACATAAACAAAAAATCATGTGTTTGATTTTGGTCAGGTTTCCATTAATTGTAGTCAGTCATTACTGTTAAGTCGAGAGGTACTAGGAAAGAAGCAAGCAACCTAGCATCTCAAATAATTGTAGCAAGCTAACATACAAGTAAAGGAAAGTTACACCTGAAATTTGAAAACAAGCAACAGAGAGGAGAGAATTAATTGAAACAAGCTGGTATCTTCGTAATTATTCATCAAGGTCTAAACAGTCACAACAAAGGATTCGATCATCATCAGGCAGCAAGAAAAAGAACCGAACAAAAATGTGGTTGGTGAAGTGAAAGCAGTGGCGGATAAGCACAAAAGAACAGCTGAGATGGCTCGCCAAGCTGATGCCTTTATCGCACTTTCGGGTATAGTTTCTATTGTTTCATAAAGATTCAAAATCTTGAAAATAAATTATATTCCTTTGGTATTTAAATATTTGGACTCTCAAACCAGATTACCAGCTATTTAAATATTTGGATTTGGACTTTTTTTATATCAGATGAGAATTTCTTAGTTATTAAATAAAAGTAGTTTGTGTAAAGTGTTGGTATCTTGAAGCAAAAGTTTACGAACATACTTAGTTATTTCATTTTAACTACTTCGCCTGTTGCTTTGGGAATCTTTGTTTTAAGGTCAAGTTTAAGGTCAAGTTTTTTCCTATTGCCCTCCCAGATCGTCAACTTTAAGGTCAAGTTTTTTCCTTAGTATTCTCTATGTGTGCATAGTTTGTTTGTTTCTTTTTTAGTGTAGAGGTGGCAAAATGGGGGTGTCAAGTGGATGGGTTAATGGGTCGAAACGGGTAACTTCTATGCTGGTCAAAACCTTTTTATAGTTCGAGAAGCCGGAGGAGCTATTAGGTTGGGTTAAACCAAGACACCTTTTGTCTCAACTTTTTTATAGTTAGTCTTTTGTGTAATATAGTTACAAATACGATAGTTTGATTTCACTAATATAATTTTATTGAATAGAACTATTTAGGATTGTTCTTAAAATTCACACCTTATGTGACTTTCGACTCGCTTGACAAGTTCATCCTGTTTCCTTATTACCTATACTCATTACTATATTAGGCGTTAGAGATTAAACATTACCAAAATCGCCCATTGATGTGCAAACCTAATGTATGACGCCCAGAGGTCTACTACATGGATATAACAAAATGCTTTGCATTGTAGGCATAAATTAATCAATATTTGAGGCTTTAATGATGATGATGCTTTAAGTTGATTTGTATTAAAGTTTGAGATTATACATCTTAAATTTGATTGAAAGTAATGGAAACGTTTGCAATTTTACTGATCAAGTATGAAGATGTTTTTAAGGAAAGTTGGACAAGTGCCTAGGTAGTTGTGTGAAGGGGGGGGGGGGGTGGCTACCAGTTTTAGCGAGGAGATCGAGATTAGCAGATCGTTAGAAGGCATGTCAAATGAACACCGGTCTGGGTGTGGTCTTCTTATGCTAACATGTCATCATATTACCTTCTTTTTGTAAATGCAATTTGTTCCTTTTCTCTTACATCATTTGACTCAAATGTTTATATTTAGGGTTTACTTTTTTGGTGCTCTAGCGAGTGCCGATGTTGTAACGAATCAAACAATACCGAACAGTCTTTTTGACTTTTATGAAATGTGAATGTGAACCCGGCCGCAACGCGGCGGGTGTTACATCTAGTTATCATAACTTGATAATCACTAATAAGACAGGGTTTCTTTTACAGTCATGTTGTTTATCAAGTTAAAAAAACAATATTCATTCAAATTGTCGATTATTATCATAACCTCATAAAATTTGATTTCGTCTCAAAAGTGGGAGAACTTGGTCTTCATCCATTAGGTACTTTTATTTTTGAGGACCACCTCCTCTTCTAGTCACGTAAGGGTCAGAGTGGAATCACTCCCACTCATTCTCACCTACCATTCACGTCCTTCCAGGGATATTGTATCATTTGCTAACATGTAAAATTAACACATTTTTATGTATGAAATTCAACACGTACACAACCAATATTTTATTTATCGTCTTCAAGTTTTGTAGGTCTCTTTCTTTCTTTCTTTTTCTTTTTTTTTTTGTTTAAATCATTTATGATGGTGAGCTAAACTCACTTTCAGAAAGAATAACATACAAGTATCCTTCATATATATCAACCCCATAGTTTTTAATCTTTTAAATGAATAATAAGAATCAAATACTTGAACAACAAACTCTATAAAGCATCCACCGCGCCATGCATGTAATGGTGGAGGGTATCATTCAAACACTTTAGGGTTTTTGAGTTTTCTCTACCCAATAGTCTCATGTCAACTCCCCCCCCTCACTCCCCATTTTATACTCAAAAAACACTATGAATGATTTAAACACCCACTCAATTAAAAAAAATTGATTGGTTGTCTCTCTCCTCTCTCTCTCTCTCTTCCATTGCTTCTTATTCACCTTCGTTGAATACTCAGAAGAGAATCCGATAATCCATCTATAGTTTAATACCTTATACCTGAAAAATAAATAATTAAACTTTAGAGCTGAAAGTTTTTTCTTTGAGATATTTTTTAGTCCGTAGAATAGTGATTGGTGTATTCTAAGTACCCCTTATTTGTTATTGATTAAATTAATTAGTAAAATGCATGAATTATACATAAATATACTTTTTTAACTTGTTTACAAGTATTGAGAGTTGAATATGAAATCGATATGCTTTTGATGAAGAAGTTAAAGCTCATACCATTTTTACGTCATATTATTTCCACCTTAATTGTTGAACTAAATGAAAAACGAAGAAGAACAACAACAATATCTAGTAGTAAGCACCACGCGTTGCGACGAAGGCGTAAAATGGTGCCAAAAAGCATTAATCCACACTACCGCAAGCGACAACCAACACTAAAATTACGGCGTGTTAATATGAATAAATTCGACCGAAACGTGAAACATAGAAAATAATAACTAGGACCCGCACGTTATGTCGAACCTGTCAAACGGGAAAAAAACAGACGAGGTAAAAACGTTGAACCACACACGCATGTTGCGCCATGTTAACTCGCAAAATTTAGAACGAAACGTAAAAAAATTGCGAAAGATGAAAAGTATAGGGGAAGAGAGTTGAAAGTTGAAAGTTGAAAGTTGAAAATTAAAAAGTTATGAGGTTAAATTGAAAAAGATTAAAAGTTTGGGTTAAAGTAAAAAAGCAAATAGCTTTGGGGGTTAAAAGTAAAATATCATTTTTTTTAAAACTCCCTAAACATTAGATACAAGACATATATGCACAAATAGGTTGCTAATTTATAGTTTTTAAATGGCTTTGAGTTAGTTGTGTTCTACCGTGAATTAAAGGTGTGAATTTCTGACACGGCACGAACCTAACACGAAATTTGCGGGTTTATGATTAGTCTAAACGGGTTAGGGTCAGTTTCAGGTTGAACCTGTGAACCTGTTTAGGTTAAAGGGTCAGGTTCGGGTCAACCCGGTCGGGTTGGTGGGTTGACCCGTTTAACACATTTATATTATATTATATTTTTTAATACTTTTATGTCACAAATTAAATGAGACGTGTATTATATGCCATAATTATAACACACAAAAGAGAAACTAACATAATATTTTATAATTAAAATATAATTGTGTTAATAAATTGGTGTTTTTTAAGTAAATTTTAACTTTCTTATATTAATTTCAGAAAAAATAAAATAAAAATTCGGGTTGAACGAGTCGTGTTCGGGTCAGGTCCGGGTTCGTGTAAAATTTTCGGGTTCGGGTCAGGTTGAACCCACCAACCGCGAACACGACCCGTTTAGCACCCCTACCGTGAACAGGGGCGGACCTATTAACAAAGAACGGGTTCCCAGGAACCCATTCGGTTTTTACTTTTTAGTGTAAATATATATAACAAACTCAAAAGGAACTCATAAGTAAAATATAAAAGGAACCCATAAACAAAAAGGCTTTGGTTCTCCACTGGTTAGTTAGGTCCGTGTTAATCTCCCAAAGATACGCCGGTTCGAATCCCGTTTAAGGCGCCACTGAAACTTTTTGTTCAGTTTTTCTATTCTCTTTTTATTTTATTTTTCTTTAATGTATTTACCCATTTACACTGTGTTCCTGAGTTTAATAAAGGAAAGAAAAGGAAAGAAAGAAAGAAAGTTTAGGAGAGAAAAGAAAGCAATATAAAGGAAAAATTAAAAATTTATTTGTGTTCCTAAGTTTAAAAGGAATGGAAAGAAAAGAAGAGGAAAATAAACATTTTGTATGTTCCCGAGTGGAGAGGAAAAGAAAGAAAAGTATTATACCCTTCTTACCCTCCATAGGTTCCAGCAGCCTAACAAGATCACAGCCTGCACCATTTTCCTCTTCTGCTCGCTCCCGGGAATATGCTTATGAATCTTTAGCAGGTCACCTATTGAGAAAGCAAAGATGTGTGGTATGTTGCACCACTTAGATACTTCCTGCCAAACCAAAGTCGCCACAATGCAACCTGTAAACAGATGGTTTACCGTCTCCTCATCCGACCAGCATAGATAACACCCGGTTGGACCGTTTATGATCTTCCTTTTACTCAAAGCTTCAAAAGTGGGCAGCCGGCATTGAATAACTCTCCAACCAAAGTTACAGCCAATTGGATTACATGGCCATTATTTGATAGTAATGGGTCTTTTAAAACAACCGACCAAAACTAGTTCCTTAGTAAACTAAAGTAAAACATTTCTAAACCATTAATAAGCTAAAACAAATTAATTAACTTTAGTTTCAAAACAGTATGACCATTATAAAATCATTAAGCCCAAAAGGATACTGTTTCCCAAACAATTTCAACCAACCTAAACTTGTGGAATAATATAGCAAAGATTCTTGCAGTCACCAGCATCCTCAATTTAACATAGTTCTTTAAGTTTGACCATCTTATATGATATTGCATTTTCATAAACAAAGCATCAGTAGTTGATAATAATTTAGCACAGTTCAGCTCTTTAAAGGCATCACAAGATCATATGTTACAGAAGACGATAGAATAAGCAATTTACCGTTTCGACGCGAACCGTTTCGACGCGTACCGTTTCGACGCGAACCGTGTCGACCCGTACCGTTTCGACACGTACCGTTTCGACGCGAACCGTATCGACCCGTACCGTTTCGACACGTACCGTTTCGACGCGAACCGTTTCGACCCGTACCGTTTCAACGCGAACCGTTTCGACCCGATCTTGAGTAGCTCACGATGCGTTCGACTCGTTTGCACCCCTACAAGCTACACATTCATAGGTTATATGGTTAGATTACCTAAACATGTGTAGGCTAATACGCAGGTGAAAACACAAAGAGTTAATTATTGTTTTCGTCCCTGTGGTTTGTCAAAAATCACTATTTCAGTTCATTAGTTTAAAAATTGTGATTTCAGTCCCTGTGGTTTCACTTTCATAACCATTTCAGTCCCTGTTGTTTCACTTTTGTAACCATTTCAATCTATTTATTCTGTAAGTAAAGGGACTGAAATGGTTACGAGGTTGACTGAAATGGTTACGAAAGTGAAACCACAGGGACTGAAATCACAATTTTTAAACTTTTGGACTGAAATAGTGATTTTTGACAAATCACAGGGACGAAAACAGTAATTAACTCAAACACAAATGTGAAAAACATAAGAAAAAACTAGTTCAATGGTTTTTTTAGACAATAGATCAAATAAAAATATGTTTATCATATAAAACGTACGAATAGCAGGATCCTCTCTGTTTTTAAACGTAATAGATTCGATTCAGATTTATCTTTTTTTATTTTAAAGAGTATATAATCTGCAAATTAGATATTATTAATACTATATTGATGTTGCATACTGAGATTGTGGTATAGGTGGGTCTGAATTTTAAATAGACTTCAAATTGTTATATTGTTGCTAAAGAGTTGTTTCATTTTTTAGATTATGTGTGCAAGCTGAAAAGAAGAAAGAGCAAGAATCAAAAGCCATAGCATTGGAACCTGCAAAAGAAGCAGCTGACATGGCAGTTGCAGAAAGTCAATAAAGGCTGATGAGCCTGTAAGTACGGTTGTAATCAAACCAACGAACAAGGCCATGTTCATGTTTTGACCCGTTACCTAATCAAAACATCTTACCAGTTACCACCTCTAGGCAGAGATGCACAAATCGGGTGTTTTTGTAGAACCTAAACCGGGTAAGAACCCAGCTCATTATACTTCTTTACAAGACAGCCGTAAATAATATCATCCAGTAATGTTGTACAAGTAACCGTATTAACTGTATTACCTGTACTTGCTGACAACGGCCTGTGGTCCAAACAACTCCATCTCCCTCTTCAACTTATTTATTATTTCTGCAATGAACTTCTTCCCTTTATCAGGAACCTTATCCATAATATCAGCAGCATCTTGTATCTCTTTCTCCGTAATCCATCTGTCCAACTCATGTGTACCCACTTCGACACATTGGCCGCCATCCATCACATCAATTAGATCAGTTTCTTTCACAAGATTCAATCTGCTAGTAGTCAAAACAATCCCAAACAACATATATATACTCACTAAAACATCAGTGAAATATTAGTATATAGCATCATAAACAATGTAATTCGGATGCGATTTAGTTATAAAAAAAACAGACCCAAAAGTGATGTAATTTAGAATCATAAACAATCCTTAAACCAAATGCAACATTAGCACCTTAAAGAATCCAGTGATCCATAACGAAATAGTAAAATGCCCAACAATGAAATAAAAGTCATAAACGTACGAAATTACCAAACAAGAAAAACTCCAACTAGATTTATGTATCCTAAGCTCGCTTAGTTACTAGAACCTAACATATCTCGTAGTATACCCAACCGTATCTCAGGAGGAGTGCTAAATAGTGACCTTGCTTTTGCTTGGTTGGCCACCAAGTAATTAAACACCCTCGGTATTTCATGTGAATCTAAATCCATCGGCTTCAGTTCATTGTAAATTTCCTCACCGGTGTACTCGTGATGATAAGCTCGTTCTAGTATTTTATTGCTCTCCTGAATAATTTTATTGCCTTCTAAAATAGCACTAGCTACACTGCCAACACTATTCATAATCATAGAGGCTAAATCTTCATCTTGTTGTTCAATTTTTCTTTTTCTACTCTTACATTTCTTTGCACTTGAAGATTGATCAGGTAGACAAGATGTAGGATGCAACACTTGAATATCATCATCAATATTGAATTGGGTCTCTAGAATTACATCATTGGCAGCCAATAAGTCATCCACTTCGGCAACTGTTTCTAAGTTAATGTTGTCAGTCTTTTGCAGCCTGGCATTTCTTTCTTTAGCGGTTTCAGCCTATGCACCGGATGCCCTATCCTTTGCAAACAGTTCTAGCATTTCATTGAAGTTTGAGATTTTCTTCATCTTCAACACTGCAGCTTCAGGCTTCGACTATTTAACAAAATCAAGATAATTAGTATTATAAATGATAATCTAAATATTCATGTAAATAATTAAAAGCCCTTACATATATTAGTTGATCCCACACTTCATCTTCCGCTTCAATTAATTGAGTTTCTGAATTCCATGAGAACCCACTCATCGACGTACCACGAAACATATCGTACCATTGGGAGAAATGGTCTTTCAATGTCTTCAAACGATTCTTCAAATGTTTTTTGGTAACATCAATTTGAAGCTTTGTCCTCAGCTCCTCAATCATATTGTTGTATGCTTGTGTTGTAAAAGTGCCATTAATCCTATAGCCTTTATTTTGTTGCGCTATCATGGATTGTATGAATAGCTCGTCCATATAGTCGGTCCACTTTAGTTGTTCCTTCTTTCCGGTAGCTTCGTGTTTGCTCATGATAACTTTCTACATTGTAACATAAATAAAATTCGCATGTGTACATATATAAATGGTTGCTTATGCTAAAAAGAATTACTATATGCACACGCAAATAAAATAAATGCCAAATCACCAATTAATTGAAATCATAACAGTCAATACAAAATCAAATTAAAATCCATATCGTACTATTCTAAAACTACTTTGACATATCTATTTCATTGTTTTGATACATTAAATAGTTAGTCCACATGGCATTTGCAATTGAGTTCCTTAGTTGTTCGGATCTGGTACTTCCCTCACGTATATCTCTTGTATTGTAGCGCTCTTCCTCTTGTGGTGCATCTAACACCTCTTGTATGACCTCGTCTTCAAGATCTTTATCACGATCTTCCTCTAGTAAAAAGTTGTGTAAAATACAACATGCTAAAAAGATGGCAGACTGTGTTTCGCAAGAGTAGAATGGTTCACTTGTACTTCTAATAATGGGAAACCTCTTTTTTAGGACGCCAAATGCTCGTTCAATTGCGTTGCGTAATGATGCATGACGAAGATTAAACAACTCCTTTGCATTCACAGGGGCACGAGTGGAGTACTCTTTCAAATGATACCTAACACCTCTATACGGTGTCATTAGGGAACTCGTATGAGGCAAACCCGCGTCTACTAAACAATATCTACCTATAAACAGGTTGTAGTTAGTTTTGTAAAATATTATTACACAACTAAATAAACTCGGTTTAAGAAATTACCCTTTGGAATTACTAGTTTATCATCTCTAGTAAATGCATTCTTTATTATTCTTGAGTCTGATGCTGTACCCTCCCATCCAGTTAGCACGTATGTAAACTTTAAATCAAATGTACAAGCAACCAGTACATTTATAGTCGGGTATCCCTTGCGGCCGCGATATCTAGGAGCATCTTTATTAGGTACTTTGACGCGAAGATGTGTTCCATCAATTGCACCGATACAATCCTTAAAAAAGGATAAAATCTCTTTTTTTCCTGAATTTATTTCGGGACAATATCACCTTTAGGTTGTTGAATATAACGACCTTCTAATGATATAATCGCTCGTAAAACTCTATGAAGGCACCGACTGGTTGTTGATCTAGAACGACGGTACAGCCAAGAGGTAAACCGATTTCTCAAATCATTACCTACAATATGCAAAAATGTTGCAACTTGTTCTTCAACAGACATGCGTTGAGTAGGTCGAAGTCCCCCATCACACTTTAAGATACCGCATAATGTCTTAAAAGCTTTCTCACTCATGCGGACAAGGTCACGACATTTACCACCGTTTAAAAGGTTGTGTAACATCTCTTTTCGCACATATCGTCGTTGTAAAATTTCATCTCTAGTAGGTAAATTGGCACGCTTTTTGGTTAACAGTCTACGTAGTGCAACGAAAGCCACCAATAAGCAAATCAAGTTAACCGCTTGCAATTGTCTGGCTCGCACAACTTGAATTACCTTGCGTATCTGATTATCCATTGCAACTTTACTTGCTGTTAAAAATTGTTATTTGATTAGAAAATTGTTAATTCTTGTTCTATGAAATTATGGTAGGATTCACAAATTAGGCATTTCATTCTTCCAAACCTGGCTATCTTATTTCTTAGGAACTACAAGACTTATTTTTACAATTCGACAGGCATGATTATTAGCCTACATTTCACAGCCTGCTATCACATTATTGTTATGAACCTGAACGAGTATCTCCCATGAGAACTCAATTAAAATGCGATGGAATTGAGAACTCACATGATGAATTGAACTACATTAACCATTAATAATTGATTTAAACCTCAACGAACAGCTTTGACAGACAGGCTAATAGTGCTAATAGTATTTCAAAAATGATATTAGTAGTAATATATGGAGGTTTTATGTATATTCAAAACAAACCGTGGACAACTTTTGACCTAAATGAGCTATCTCATTTTAAGTATTTTTTGTTAAATGTCTGACCCGTTTGGCTGTTAACTCTTGAGATTATTAATAACTGAATTAACCATTTACAAGTACATAGGTTAAATGTCTGACCCGCTTTGCTGTTAACTCTAAGTTGTTATTCAATTTTGAATTTTAAATTAACTACTTAATGTAAATCTTTTTTTACAGTTACATCTTAAAAATATATCTTCACTGGGTACATAGTGAACCTTAGATTGAATTTTATTCTCTATGTTGTTATTCAGTTTTGAATTTTAGTAATAAGTATATTGAACTCTTTTACAACTTAAATCCATTTAAAGTCAACAGCTTTCATCCAGTTGGATAACCTCAGTTTTACTCTACAGAACTAGGCTGGTAAACGGGTCGGGTCGGGCAGGTTTGCTTAGGGTTGTTATTGCGTTCAGGTCGGAACGGGTTATGGGTCAGAATGGGTTGGTTTAAAAATGGTTATATTGAAATTACTGTACAGCTTCTAAGTTCTGACTTTCTGGTTTTCGGTATGTGAAACTCAGTTTTTGCATGTTTATATGCCAGTTACGTGTTCTGGTTTTCGACCCGCCGTTTTAGTACCATCAAAAGGCTGTCACAAGCAATAACTCGGGTCAATTTGGCACGCAATAAATGATAAACTCTACCACAACAAACCAACCTTGGTAACTGTAACATCCGTCGAAAACACGTTTAGGCGTTACGCGCGTTTAAGCGTTGGTTATGTAGGCATCTCTTATGCGCGTGACGTTGGTTATGGGTGTTTAAAGTCCGGTCACGCGTACCGGGGCCGGCAAACACCCATCATGCGCCGCGTAACGCAGCTTTGATACACACTTAACCTAGCACTCGACGCGTAACCGGTGCGAGTTACACGCGTTTAAGCGTTAGTTTTGAATGCTTAATGCAGGTTACTCGCATTACGGTGCTGATTACGCATGGGTTACGCTTGTACCGAGTTTTGAACAATTATGCTGTCAATAGTTATTATAAAAAAAGGGTCAAGTTCAATGGAGTTGTGATTTCTCAGGCTCTGCTACTGTTTCCCAAACACCTCCTTCAGGTAAGTCTTATGTTAATTTACCATCTTAACCCCCTCAAGAATCAAGATTTCATTGTACTTATTTTTTTGTGTGTTTCTTGATTGTTTACAGGTGCAAATTCTGCTTGTTATTCTAGGTATGATCACTACCCATCTTAATTGGATCTTGTCTTTTTTAGTTTACTGTTGTCATAGTATTAAAAGATGTATAAGGATCTGATTTTTATTGCTATTATATTGGTTAATTAATATATGAACTGAATTTTAAAATAAAGGTTCCATCTTTTTAAATTGTACATTGTGAAAATGGTAGTTTTTGCATTAAATGTAGTTTTATATGTCTTTAACCACTTGTACATTAAGCATTAACACTGTGTTCTGTGTTCCTGAGTTTAATAAGAATACAGAGTAAATCAAACAACCAACCAAAAACTAAGCAAATTAAACCAAATAACTAATTATCCACCAATTAAACACAAATAAAACTCATATAATCTAAAATTACCTAAAAATCTAAACAAACTAAACCTAAATTATTCACAAATCAAACACAATTAAAACTAAAAGAAGCTGAACTACCTAAATTACCATCCATTCAACCACAAAATAACATCAAACTTACCCTAAAATTGCGACACACTCATCTTATACAAAACTCATGTATATGATAAATTGAATGTAGGTGTGTTACCTGGAAGATGAATTGATAGTAGTAGCAACGATTATGAACAGCTGAATCAAGATATGGGAAATATGGTGATGAAAACTGAAGATACGAGATTCTGGGAGAGATGATGGAAGGTGGGTTGAAGATATGGCGGGTTGTGGGAGAAATACCCGCCATTTTTTGATGAGGGTAAAATTGGAAAAAGTGAACTTACAATATTCTGTTCTCTCCCAATCTTTCCGATTTGGAGAGAAACAATTGAACTCCAAAAGACCTTCTTTTTCTCTCCTTCCCTCTTTCTTTCTCCCCATAAAAAAAACTCTGGAACATCATACCTCTTTTCTTTCTTTCCAAATCCCTTCTCTTCTCTTAAAAATAAAACTCTGTATTGAAGTGAACGGAGAACGGTGAACGTGAGCACTGAGCAAAGTGAAGTCAGTGAAAACAGTTGATGGAAGCACAACTAAGGGAACACATTTTTCTTTGTATCCTTTTTCTGTACTGGTTGACTTTACATGACAATTTAAGTCATTTTGATTTTCAACATCTATGTGGGTTTGCTTAGTATAAGTAACAGCAAACCCATAAGATCCAAGCAAATCCTCCGACATTTTCCCTTGCGAATTAGCCCCAAGTACCTGACACCACTCAAATTTGTGGTAAACTTTCTATCTATTAACATATGGTTATGAGAAATTTTACCCGACCCGACCCAATGATTATAACGGTTGGTTGTGAGAAATATTTTTCATTAAAAAAGTGAACCCATAGGAAAAAAATCCTGGATCCGCCAGTGACTGTGAACACATCAAAATTAAATACAAGTTGGGCTTATGTTAGTTTGGAGTAAATGGGCTAATCTTTTGCTAATTATTGTGGGCTTACACTTTAATTGGGTTGATCCAGATTGATAGAAGAAAACTCAGCAGCAACACTTTCACAAATTCAAGACGGGAGCTGGCAAAAGTAAAGCCAGCGTACGTTAGGCTAGAGGTGTTAAAAAAAACTGGTTAATAAACTGACACAGGTTTTTAATCGGTATAGGAAAAAGGGGTTCCGGTTTGTATATTTTGATCGAGAAACCCGTTTGTAACCCACTTACAAAATTGAAAAAATGCACAAATTGTATATGTTTCAAATGGCTAGTTCAAGTGCTCATGGTTCGGTTGGTGCTTCCTCTAGTGAGTTGGTTGTGAAGAGGATTTAACGAATAGGGATCCAATACTATGGGTGAATTTTGACTTATGCGAGGTAAAGAAAAGGCAGGGTGCAAAAATTGTGGGACATTTCTTGCAAGGCGACATCAAACTCTACTTTGAGAGAACATTAGGCGTCATATTGCAAGGCGTTGAAAAAGAATCCCGCCAGTGATCAAGCGCAAATATCACGGGATTTGGGTGTTTGGAAGAAACGACTAGATGACTAGCCTCCAAGCAACTAAACGACTGGTGAAAAAAAATATATTGGATGAGCATTCAATGACTAAATGACACGAGTTGACGATGAAACGACTAGAGTACTAAACGACGATACGACTAAACGACTCAACGGCGAAATGACTAGAAGACGGACGCAACTATTAAATGACCAAATGAGATGATCACGAAGTTGATTCAACACTAGTTAAAAAATGTATTGGATATTTTTAAATCTGTTTAATTTTAAATATGTAGTGTTAGTTAAAAAAGTATTAAAATTTATTAAAAAATGTATTTTTATTTAGTTTATTTGTGTGTTTTATTTTTTTATATTTTTCCAGATTTTTTGTGCATTTAAAAAATAACCGGAAAAAACGGATTTTTAACCGGTATCGAGATAACCGGTTTTTATTAACCTATCGATTAATACCAGTTAGGTTTTTCACCCACCTTAAACCGATTAATAACCGGTTAGTTATTAATCATAACCTTTTTTTTGGGCCACATTAACTGTCGGTTCCGGTTAACCAATTTCGGTTAGAAAAAAAGAAACCGAAATGTGCACCTCTACTTTAGGCTGAGGGCACTTTCAACGTAAAACCTATAGCACGGAAACACAGAGACATGACAGTGTAGGAGTTTCAAGTGACGTACGTTACGCCGAGGGAAGCGTATAAAAGTTAGGTTTTAAGTCTGTTTTAGACGTATATTTTTTCTTTCGGTAAAAGAGATGATATCCCAGTAAATTTTATATATTTACAAAGAAAAAGAAACAACATAGAAATATAATTATCCAATTTTGGGACAAGTCCCCAAATATTAGTTAGTCTCTTTATCGTATCTAGAATAGTTAGGCCTTTTATAAAAGGGTTTTATCTTGGCCCAACAACTATCTTTATCATACCACTTACCCCTATTGGGCTTATTGTTAATCCAATACAATTGATGCACAAGAAAACAAAAATTGAATTCTAATACAAGTAGGCATTTGTTACGAACTCACCAGATAGATCAAATAAAAAGTTTAATTTGCCTAAGGAAGATAAAGAAGGGATCTCAACTAGTATTTTTTTAATTCAATGGCTAAGACGAACTGGGCTTGTTTGCCCATTCACTAAACTCGCAATACATGTGGGTTTGGTGGCCCAAACTCTGCTAATTAACTATACAATGCCAAACCCGTTAAACGTTTATCGTTTTACTAATTACAAGATATCCAAAGACCCAAATCATTAAGCTATTCTCACAATATGCACCAACAAAAGCATCAACATAACCCAAATTCGCAAACTAACAACATAGCCCAATTCACAAACTAACAACATAACACAAATATTAACCCAAATCGCAAAACTAACAACATAACCCTACATGAACCCAATTCACAAAACTAACAACATAACCAAATATTAACCCAATTCGCAAACTAACAACATAACTGAACATTAATCCAATTCTCAAACTAACAACATAATCCAACATTAATCCAATTCGCAAACTAACAACATGACCCAATTTGCAAAACTGACGACATAGACCAACATTTTTTTTCCAAAGTAACATGCATATAACTTTTTAAAATAAAATAAGAAGTTTACCTTGGAAAATTGTTGTGGAGCTTGATGTTGCTCACCAAAGACATTCGAGGGCGTAGTTGAAGGAGGTTCACACCCAATCCCCGATTTCATCAACGCCGCTCATCCAAGACCTTCTGAAACACTTGAATATCCACTACGAAATAAATTTCATTCAGTGGCATACAATAAGTGCCTCAAAAAAAAATGCCACTAAAGGCCCCTATTGGAATGAGCGGCACACAAAAAATTGCCACTAGAAGCGGTGACGCTAAAGCCTTTTAGCATCACTTTTTTGTGTGCCGCTCATTTCAACGAGGGCCTTTAGTGGCACTTTTTTGTCTGCCACTATAAACTTTTGGGTTTTTTGTGGCACATAATTTTTGCCACTAAAAACACCAAATTAAATGCCACTATAGTCGTTTATCATATTAACTATAATTAATAAAATCACAATGTGTTTACAATATTAAATAAAACAAAACTATAAAATGCAAAAATTGTAATATCAGCACTTCAATTAAAAGTTAGATCATGTTCCAAACATATTGAAACTTCTCATAAGTGTCAATTTAAATCGAAATACCAAACATATAGAACACAAACAAACACATGTTTAAATAAAAAACTTGAAACTTCATTGCGATCATGAACCTCTTTCACAGTCTTCATGCAAATAGAATGATCTTCATGTTAACTCTTTCTTAGCAATGATACTAGTGGACACCTGCTAAAAAATAAAGACCTTTTAATATGCAAACAACGAGGACACTATTCGATATGCAAATAATTAAATATTGGCTCCTACTTATGTGAAAACTCGGAACATAAAAGTAATTACCATTATCATTGGCTTCTTTCAAATGATATATGGTCAACTGATAAAGGGTTGTTAGGGACCGTAGAACCAATACCATGGATCTATAATATATAACGGAAAACATATGTTAATACATAAATAATGTAATTATAAAGAAAACAAATAGTATTTCATGCCTGTAGGTACCTTTATGTTCATATTGCTAAGAATCGTAGACATAATGATATTTCACTATGGTTCTCACCTCTCATTTAACTTTCTTCGCCTCTGGTGCTTGTTGCTTCTCTTCTAATTTGGAACATAATTGAAGTAAAATGAACACACATTAATAAAATAAAAAGAGAATTAGCAATCTGGTAGCATCTTTAAAAGATGTTAACAAATCACAAGATGTGAATACACAGATTGAAACCGACCGGGTCAAGTTGACTACAAACATTTTTGCCCAAAAATTTGAACTTTTGTTAATAATTGGTGTGAGATATAGTTTTGTTCACTAAAGTACACATCATAGCTTCAAGTCAGACACTGGTGTGTCATATATCTACAAAATAAACTATTATTTAAACATTCAGACTTACATAATATATGAAAGTTTTAGCTTAAAAAAAAAAAGAAATTTACCTTCACTAGAGAGTGAAAATTATTCCTTTCAAAATCATGGTCCATAATCATACCGCAATCCGTACATGAATGATGATAGCCTCTTCCATGTCCCAATGGTTAACATCTCAAAGCTCTGAAGAGTATCAACACGACCATCTCTTAAGGCTATTGAATGAGCAAACAATGATGATTTAGACTCAAAACCAGGTTGAGAATGAAGTCGTCGGATAGTTGACACATGGCCACCACTTGAGCCAAAACGCTTGGATTGACCCTCACTAGGCTTAGCAGATGAACTCGGCCTGCTGCTGCGCGACACCACTACTTTTTTTGTAGGGTACTACCGCTTTATCCATTATTTTTGTCTCCACACTGAATACAAACAAAACAGATTACAGAATCAGATATAACATCTAAGTGCACACACCTAGGGGTGAACAAGCCAAGCTACTTGTGAACAACTGGAGATCGACTTGCTAAATTCTTAAATCGAGAATAGAGCCTAAGAATATGTTTGTTTTAAAAAACGGGCCAAGCTTGAAAAAACTTCCACGAGCCAAGCTCGAGCTTTTAATATAGGGCTCGACTTTGAGCTCTCATAGGTTAAACAAATAGAATGCATCAGATAGAAAAGATACCACACATTCAGTAACATACAAGCTAAAATTGGAGTCCCTCTCAGTACCTATATGGTATATGCTTGTGAGTTTGGAGATCCCTAAGCTTCTTTTCAAGGCCATAATAAACCTGTTCTAAAAAATCACACAAGAAATATGGTGTATACTTGTTAGAGGAACATGTTGGGTGTTAAAATTGCAAGGGCATCGTACATGATAGAAAAAAAAACCTTCATAGGAGAAAGTAATTAATGTGAGCACTTTGCAAGGACCTTAAGTGTTCTCCATATATTAACATGGAATGCATTTCATTATTAATTCCACTGTCATCAAACTTGAACAAAAATGTTCTATTATTTACAAAAGCCACAATGTACCAAGCTTAATTTTGTCTTTTTCAAACTCAACTAATCTTCAATCAGAATGTCTGCAATTTCTGTAATTAAGAACCAAGAATTCAAAACCTAGTTTAATTACTCTTTTAAATAGTTCACATATTTCTTATGTATTTCTTTCAAGAACAATAATCATTGTGTCCCTTCAAATAAATAAATAGATTTCAAAATTGGAATATAAATGCATTCAAGAAATTAATAATTGTAGTAATCTAAGAACTTAAACTTATTTAGGGCACAAAGAACGCCACTAAACAAAAATCTCTAGTTTTTGCTCATGATTAAGATAGTATAAAGTTATAAAGTTAAAATAGCACAACCGTACTTTAGACATTTCACTATTAAGTATATTGCTTTCAAAGTCATATCCAATAAACAAATTCTATGAAGACATTTCATCGAACACCTTGAGTGTGTCTTAGATGACCTGACAAATCACAAAGATTCAAGTTCACATCACATAAAACAAGCTTATATCTATACAAATACATAATAAGAACAAAACAATATCTAAAAACATATACTTCACATATTTATAAAATCCATTTAATCAAAACTTCAAATAATAGTTGAATATTGGACAGATCAGATTTGGTTAATGCACATGTTAATGGAAGAAAGGTTCTTGAATCAAGTAAATTAGCTATTCTAGGTACTGGTCAAGTTTATTGTCAATATGACGAGTCTAAGTGAATCAAAACCGAAAAGGAATTGATTTCAATAAAGGAATCAATGTCAAAAATAATTAAAATATATGAAAATCAAACTCTCTAATTATTCAAATAGAGATATTATTCACACTGATGAGAATGAAAACCGGTAAAGGGAAAGCCTTAATTGGCTGTAATACAACCCTAGCAAGAAATATATTCACTAATATTCAGCAATGAATAGTAACTATACACTTTGTGCCCCATTATCTTAGCATAGAAAAATCGAGGAACAAATTGCGTCAATGCAATTTCGAAAAATTAAACAAGATTGAACATATCATACCTCAATTAAACAGCGGATTCATGGAACAAACTGCAGCAACACCAACGCACCACCTGTTGATGATAATTTTTGAAGAGAAAACCCCAAACGATTAACTAGGGTTGGGGCATTGTTATGATATAAGAAACCCTAAATTATGCATTTCGTACCTCACGAGTAGGAACTGATTTCATGTAGAAAATTGCAGAAACCAAAGAGAACCACCTATTGATGATGATATTCGAAGAATGATTGAAAGAGAACTTTGAACTCACAACGAACGAGAGAGATTAGGGTGAGAGGGAAACTGGAAATCAAGGAGAGTGGGAGTAGGAAACTTCTATTTTTCTAGAGTGAATTTTAATATGGATGGATAAATTTAAATTTTAATGTAAATTCTAGGAACATTTCAGAGGTAAAAATTAGATATGTTCACAGTCTAATTTTAACAGTAACTAAGTTAAACCGTTAATAATGGTTTTTTGTTGTTCTAAACCAAAACTGAATAGTTAAAAACCAAAACCAAACCGTTATAAATGGTTTGGTTTTGATTTGATTTCTTAGTTTGGTATTTTGTAATTAAGATTTGAAATTTAAATTTGAAAGCATGAAATTGAGGTGTACAATTGTAAGTGAAACTAGAATCACACCAACAATAAAAATTTCCAACAAATTTTGCACCAATTTCAAAATCTTGTGAGTTTTACAATCCTTTTGATAAAATTGGTGTATATATTTTCACAATGCACACAACATATATATATTTTTATCGTATCGTTTAATATTAGCCATTTAATTCAATTAGACTCGTAGTATTGTCACCATGTGATTTCTATATTTGAATCAGCTTATCTTAGCCCACTCTAAATTTAATTAAAGTTTACCTAGTTATAATTTTATTTAAGGCTAATATAAAATGAAATATATCTTATGAAGGTATTTTCAAAAATTAAATATAATAATTCCTACAGTTCCTTCCAATTTATGCAGCTGGTTTTTGGTGTGAACCGCAAACCAAATCCTTGCCACAATTACAATTTTTTAAACCAACCCACCGAATATTAATATTAAGAAAAAAACTGACCTTGAAATGAATTTGACGACCGTTTGGATATTTACACGGTATTAAACCGAATCTTAAATATCCATACTAAAAATAGTGAATTTTTGTTATTAAACCGAACCACAAATACCCATAGTAGAAATAGTGAATTTTTCTAGTTTTGATTACTTCTTAGGATTAGTGGCATAAGGAAGTAAAATTTAAGGTGAGAGTGAAAGTGTGAATTAGTGGCTTATATAACCTAAATCACATTAAAAGTGTGTGTCAAACAAAGATGGCACACGAAAAGTGCCACTAAAATCATAAATTAGTGACTTCAAAACTAAATGCCACTTAAACGTGTGTCAAGCAAATATGGTATGCATAAAGTGCCATTAAAAACCTAAATTAGTAGCATAAAGCTCACTAAATAGACTTTTTTTTTTGTAATGATCATCCAGCGGAGCGGTTGAGAACTACCGCCTTCCCCAACATGTTGGCTTTGATAATCAAACTCTCGTTGTAAAGCCAATTGTATTTTACTAAGATTATTTCATATATGTGTGTGTATATATATAGGATTAGGTTCATTTGTGAACAACATCTTCATAGTGAACTCTGTGAACTAATCAGGACCATTGATTTCCTTTTTGGTTGTTAAGGGTATGATTGTAATTATACAATAAATTAATTTTAAATCTTTATTTAAAACATTGAGTTTCAGTTAAACTTTTAATTTTGCTAGTTTTCTTAAATTGCATAATTATCTTCTCCATATCTTTTAATTCAAAATAATTTTATTTTCCATTTCTCTGTACGTTCATGTCGTTCAGAAGGCCCCTGATAAGGGACAATTATATTCACCCATGACCAAAAAGTATTATTTTTTAATAAATGAATTCATATGTTTGTGTTATTTAATCTTTTTTAATTACATATTCATGCAAGAATGAATATTTACAAAACGTTTGATTACATATTTTTTTATTTTTGGAGTAAATATTCATTTTTTTTATAATTGCATATCCATGATTATTCTTCATGTACTCATCATTAATCTTGTCTGATAATGTACACTTGTTCTGAACATAAGTGTGATAATGTGCATATGTGTACATACATGTTAAGAGTATGACTTGTTAATGTACATATATGTATATACGTGTTGAGACTGTTATGTACACATATGTACAATGCCGAACAATCATCTCAGATACTTGCTACACACATGTGTACATGTATACTTAAAGAAGATGATCGGATGAAACAAAATTTGTTAATGTACACATATGTACATATGTTTTTAAATGGTGATTACGTATAATACATATATATATATGTACATTCACTTCTACAATATTTTTAATCATGTTCTAGATGGAACAATATATTATCTAATGGTTATATTTTTTTTAAAATTAAAAAACTAATTAATTGGTGAGAGAAAAAAAATGAGAGATAATGTAATTAATTAAATAATTGGAGAGAAGTAGCTAATAATTTACCTTTATACCCCTTTCATTTATTTTTTACATATAAATAATTACAAAACTACATTATTAAAATTTTCAAGATCTAAACAATTAATGGCTCAGATTAGTTCACATAGTTCAATCTATCATATATATATATATATATACATACTAGTAGGAAACCCGCACGATACTGCGGCGGTAACAATTTGCAATGGGGTACTTATTTCCGTTGGTATTGGTTTGTTTCGTTTTGTTATGTTATCGGTTTGGTTTGTTAAAGTACCAATATATTGTATGATACCGGCGCTCGGTATAATAAACGAAAAAGATAAGACAGATATAATATCGACACGTGTTTTACATTGCTTGGTGGGGGACCAACACACATCAATAGTGCTCGCCATTACCTTGAATTTAATAAAGTGATTTCAGTTTCCTTTTCATTTCTTATTGCATTAGATTGTTGGTAATTTTAGTGTTATCAACGGATTTTAGGGTATTGGATTAACTTGTTGATCGAGGAAATAATGTTAGAGATTAAACGAGTTAGGTGACGCGGGAGTGCGGGCTCGATTTAATCCTAATATTATTTGAGTTTATTATGTAAATAATTTTTATGGGCCTTGTAACTAATAATTAGTTTGTAATTAATAGCTTTAAAGTTATATACTATATATTATATTATCATTGCTTTATGAAAGCCCATTAATTATTTTTAACAAATGGAAAATGGATTTGTTGTTTGGGACCAAAGTCCTTTACGTTGGTATGTTTGTGAGGCCATGATGGCTGTTTTCAAAACAACTAAATATGCTTGTTGGGCCATAAACATGGATTAATCCATAAATGTTAATTTTGGAAAAAGCCTTATATGAAGTCTAAAAAAAGACTTCTGTTCCTCTCGATCAAAAAGAAGATATGAGATACGCACAAAAAGAAACAGATACGGTTACAGTTTTGTTCTCTTGATATCACAGTTTCATCAAATCCAATTCCAACAAGAGTGGTCTCTGTCTAATCCGATAAATCATTCCGTGTAACCCGCAAATAGGTTTATCTGATAGTTCTCATACGATTCAGAGATTAATCCAGGTTTTATCACAAACTTTGCAATTTCAATTCGGGTTCCAGGTTTGTTAATTTCTTTGAAATCACTTGTTCTAGACCAATAATACAACATAGATTGGGTTTATGGTTACTTTATCTCTTCGTCATTTTCATTAAAAAAAGGTTCTGATTATTATTATTATTATTGTTGTTGTTGTTGTTGTTGTTGTTCTAGCATTTAGGTCTTTTGAAGTTATGAATTTAGGTTAAATAAACTTAATCAAGAGTTGAGGTTGTGAATGGTACGTGATAAATGATGGAAATTTTGTGAAAATAGCAATTTTAACAAACATAGTAAATGCATTTTTCCTATTTTGGACTAGAAATAAATATACGAAACGAAGGAGATTTCATATATTTATTTGTGGGTTTGTGTTCTATGTTGGAAGAGCTTCACAACGAACTAAACCGCGTCCAAAACGGAGCTAAGACGAATGAGATATCAATGTTCAAATTTTGGTGTTTGAAACATTGAATGCTGAAATAATGGGAAAGTGGCACCTTGTCCCACATAGGAGGAGAGATGAAACTTAAAAAGGTATTGAAGTGGGAACAATCCATCGTTATTGTTTCATGGAAGCACACGTGCGCGTGTGGCGTGGGCGATGGGCGCAATGTGGCGCACTTTACAATTCGCACGCTCGCAACGCCGCGAGCCGCCTTTATATTTTTTACCGCGTACAAGGACCAGGTGGCAGGTAAACCTTGGCGGATGTCGTGGCGCACGCGCACATGAGTGGTGCAGGTCTATGGCGCATGAAAGTGAGCCAAAGTGGCGCGCACATAAGAGGGTCTGTCATGCACACGCGCGCAACAGAAGCTTCAAGAATTTAATGACAGAGCAGTTTTATTTCAGCATTTGAAACAGACGAGTCAACGATTTTGACCAAGAATTAAATGACGGAGTAAAATGCATTGATGACGTTCAATGCAATTTTATTCTCGCATTTAATTTGCTTTTTGGCTATTTCAACTCAGATGCTGTATAAATACAACATCATACCCACTGCAGAAACACCAGCAACAACTGCAAATTATGCAAACTTCCCTCTACACGCTAGTAAGCTAGAATCATTACCAAATTCAAATCGGCTCTTGTCTTAGATTCCCTTTCTCAAAAGTTCGGTGTTGAGCATGCCAAAATAATGATAAATAAGATAGTCTAATTTTATTCAAGAGTTAAATGCTTGGTTGGTCTCTGTGGTTTACAAAAAATTCATACTTGGTCATAGTGGTTTACTAATTACACGAGTGGTCCCAAAAGTTGTCAAAAATGAACTCGGTTTACAAAAAATTCATACTTGGTCATAGTGGTTTACTAATTACATGTGTGAAATGACTATATTACCCATGAACAATTAAAAGAAATAAAAAAAATATATAAAGAACCTGCAATTACCTCCATCTTCTTCAACCCCTCCCTCTCTAAAAAAAACTCTAACACAATCACCTCCTTCACAATAAACTTTTTCAGATCTGTATCCAGATACTCAAGCACGAGGTAAAGTATAGGTTTCCCTTTGTGCTGGATGTGTTGAACACAAAGAAGACGAACGATGTAGATTGAAGTTGAGAGTATTTGCAAAAGTGAGATCTCGCGAAGCGTGGTGGGTGGGATTCCTTCTTCGTCCATTTCGAGTCGGGTTTTTTGAAGGCGAAGTGGTCGCCGGTGTTTTTGTCTTTGGCATTGTAGACTTTGCCGTAGGTACCTTCGCCTACCTTTTCGAGCTTTTCATATTTGTCTTCCATGGTGGATTTGGGGAATTAGGGTTTGGGGATTGAGATGTGGGAGAGGAGCGGATATATTTGGGATTTGGAATTTGAAATTGTAACGGTACGAAGTGTGTGCTCCATTGAGAATAGCCCATGAACATTCAATGTGATACTGTCTATCACTATAACTTGCAGATCGATTTGTGTGGGCTCGAATCTTCACGTAAGAACCGTTTCACCCCCGTTTCTGTGCCGATTAGAATTTTCAACACCGTTTTCTTGGTCTTTACATTGGGTTTCGTCGTCGTCGGTCCCTTCGCATCGAATTGGAAGAGCAAATGAGAGGGAAGAAGATGGAGATAGTTGCAGGTTCTTTATATATATATTTTTATTTCTTTTAGTTGTTCAAGGGTAATATAGTCATTTCACACATAGTTAACTGAGAAATTTAACAGAGGTCTCGTCAAGGGACCAACCGAGTTCATTTTTGACAACTTTTGGGACCACACATGTAATTAGTAAACCACTAGGACCAAGTACGAAATTTTTGCAAACCACGGGGACCAACCAAGCATTTAACTATTTATTCAATTTATACAACTTCTAATATAAGTTCAACTTATTTATTTAATATCTTAAATAAAACCAATTAATAAATGCCATAAAGATAGCAATAAATACCGACATTATAGCGAAATGATTGACGTTTAAAAGTAAAAACAAACATGCGAGTAGTATGGTACAAATCATCTCCGGTCCTTAAATGTGACTGGTTTGTTCATACATTATTATATGGAGAGCAAAACGTGAAGACCGGTCACGTTAGCCGGCCCGCCACCACTGTCCCGGTGATGTGGGGGCGTCCCCCTCGACTGTTTTGCAGCGACCTTCCGCGTCAGAGACTAACGTTTAGAGGCGAGAGGGCAGGAGCTAACTCAAATGGGTAGAGCAGGGTAGGCCCGGGATTCGAACCGCCGCCGTATGGAGAGCAACATTTCCCCCACTCTATGTGATCATAACCATTTCCATATATGGGTAGGTCTTTGTAAATTGAACGGGCATATTTCGAGCTACTTAGTTGTATGACATATGAAGATTAACGTTGGATGATTATTTGTTATAGAGAACTTCGCAACCCAACTACATAATATATGCGCCAAAAATCGTAGATAACCTGTCTCTAAAGCTACTACAACAGTTATGATCAATACACATCGCATAAAATTATTGGTCATACACTTTCATGTTCCACGCCATTAAGACCCATTGTTTTGTTGATTATGATATGATATCATGATGCCTTCATTTAGAGATGTTGGAAATTTCACCAGCTGGGATATCATTTGACATCACACCATGAGTAAAAAGTAATATTCTACTCTCGCTAGTACAAATTATGAGTTTTCTGAGCTCAAAAAATATTATTTTAGGTGGTTACATACATAAATCGCCCAAAAATCAGCACAAATAAATTTACACGCATATTTTTTGAGTTGTATCGCTAAAAAGTGGTTTTTTTTGAGCTATTGTAAATTATGGCTAAAAAAAAGCTTTTCTGTGCATAACAACCTAGCTCAAATAAAGGGTTTTTATCATATTTTTATAATAAAAAAACTCTACGGATTATTATTAGATTTTCTTCCCATCTCTCTATTTTTTCTCTCTGCAAACCCTAGCCTAGCCCCTGTTTCATTCAATTCAATTCATTCTTCATTCTATTCAAACATTACTTTAGTAACATGTATATATCATATGTATACTTGTATATACATATATTAATTGTTTGATCTATATGTATTAATTAATTATTTCTTGTTATTTGTTTGTAGATAAAACTTGAATTATTCTAGCTTTTATTCTTCATGATATCAAATTAAGAGGTTAAAGGTATGAACTTTTGTTTTTTCTTATCTTTGCTGTTGATGTATTTTATTTTTTATGCATAATATGTATGTATACATGTATATATGATATTTATACATATGCCGTCGATATAGATGTATATAATATGCATGCGCATGTGTGTCATATATATATATATATGATTAGGTTCAAGAGTGATCACTAATGTAGTTTGCGAACTGAGCGAACTAATCTTGGCCATACATTTGTGTAGATCAATGGCCAGGATTTGATAATGAAATACACAAGTGTATTTTACGATTTGATGATGAAATCCTAGCCATCTACATGTGTAAATCAATAGCTAAGATTTGTTCACTCAGTTCGCAAATACATTAATGTTCACTCTAGAACCCCACCCTATATATATATATAGAAAAAGTGTACTGTACAAATTGGCTTAACGTACGCTACGTAAGCGATGTGAAATCGCATGTTATAAAATAACATGGATGAAATCGCATGTGATAATTTTGATGAAATCGCATGTGATAATTTTGATGAAATCGCATGTTGGTTTTTTGTAACAATTTCGCATGTAATAATTTTAATGAAATCGCATGTTGGTTTTTTGTAACAATTTCGCATGTGGTAATTTTGATGAAATCGCATGTTAAAAAACCAACATGCGAAATTGTTACAAAAAAAAAACATGTGATTTCAATGTGGGATGAAGATCAGACGGTTGAGATGATCGCATACGTAATATAGGATAAGGGCTCTTGTACGTTAACCTAACTCTATATAGTGGAGGGTTCAAATGAGAAGAATTCTTTTGTAAGAACAAAAAAGAAGAAATTTCAACCAATAAGAATGCTTCATTTTACTTCATTTAATATTTACATTTAATTTTAATATAAGGGTATGTTGGTAAACTTACGTAAATCGTTAATTTGTAGTCTTCCCCTTTAATAACTAATTAAATTAAATTTGTAACTCCTTTTCAAAATATATATACTTTTTACCAAATTAAAAAAAAACCACTTACTTTAAAGTGTAGAATAAATTACTAGTTGTGTACGATAAATTACGAGTTTTGTATGATATATTTCAAGGTGTGTAGGATAAATTTCGACTGTGTAGGATAAAATTCTATAATGTGTAGGGTATATGTAGGAAAATTTTGACATGTGTAGGTTTTATAGATTATATGTAGGATAATTAATGATTAGTTGACTAATTAATTAAAGAGAGAAAAATTAATAATATGAGTTATAAATGAAATAGTATTTTACTAATATGCCCTTTCTTCTTTTTCTTCTCATATTAAATTTCTTCTCAAATGAACCTTCCCCACTATATATATATAGGGGATGGATCATGAGAAAACTAGTTTAAATGAGAAAACCAAAAAACTAACTAAAAAAGCCTAAAAAACATACCAATTTTTTTTAATTTTTATAAAAAAATCGCAGGTTTTTATGAATGGAAAAAAATAAAAAAAAAGTTTTTTTGTTGTATTGCACATGTGCACTACTACGGATATAGTGCACATGTGTAGTACACATATAATGCACATGTGCAGTACAACAACAAAAAAATTGAATTTTTTTTTACATATAAAAACTAGCAATTTTTTTATAAAAAATTGTAAAAAAAAAATTGGTATGTTTTTTGGCTTTTTTTAGTTAGTTTTCTAGTTTTCTCATTTATACGTAGTTTTCTCATGATCCTCTCCCTATATATATATATAGGGGAGTTGGCTACAAAGTCTATTTTTCTACAGAGTATAAAAAGTCATAAAACACCATAATGTCAATAATAAAACACACTCAAAACTCACAAATAACATAGCGGCTGAAATTGTAGTGTTTTATAATTTTGTACACTTTGTAGGAAAAATGGACTTTGTAGCCGAACCTCACCCTATATATATATATACATGCATTGATAATAACCTTTTAGAGCTTACCCGTCTAAAATTTATCTAATAGAGATAAATTTTAGATTGTCCCCGTTTGGGACTGCTTTTTAAATATTCTATCTTATTAGGATGTGTATATATAATTTAGCATGTTAACTATTAAGAAAAATTCGGCAGCGTTTTCCCCACTCCTTCGGGTTTGTGGTTTATCCACATACTTGGGGAGTTAAGGGGAAATGCTGTCGTTTTTTTTCTTAAATAGTTAACACGTTAAAATATATACATTTGAGATATAATATTTGGGTTAGGATCCACCACCCTAGAGTACTATATTAACAACATGTAAATGTTTAATTGCATATTACTTATTTGATTATTTTAATTTTCAGATGGAAAACAGAGAATATTGGATGTACCATAGTCTGCCTACTTCTGAAATATACATAAAAGGCATTTCTACTTTTCTTAAGGTTGCTGAAGCTGATCGGAGGAATGTTGGCTCTAAAGATATTTGGTGTCCTAGTAGGATTTGTAAAACCTTTCAAAAATATGAAAATATTAGAGATATAGAGTATCATTTGATTGCAAATGGTTTTATGCCTAGTTACACTTGTTGGACAAAGCATGGCGAATCATGGATTGATGGTGCCACGACATCGGTTAATTTAGAGAATGTGGAACATGATAATTTCTTATACGGTGACAATTTAAACGAGGAAAATTTAAATGATGACAACTTAAATAAGGACAGTCTAAATGATAACAATTTAGATGACATGTTTAATGATTTGGAGAATGATGATATTGACGATGATGATAGAGTAAAATTACAACATCAACTTGAAGATGCACAAAAACCATTATATAATGGTTGTGAGATTTCAAAACTTGAAGCTGTTTTGATGTTGTTTAACTTGAAAGCAAAAAACAGATGGAGTGATACAAGTTTCACAGATTTATTAGTAGTTTTGCATGACATGCTTCCGAATAGTAATGAGTTACCAATTTCGTTTTACCATGCAAAAAAATGATAAATCCCATGGGATTGGAAGTTCAAAGAATCCATGCATGTCCGAAGGATTGCATCTTGTATAGAAATGAGTATGCAAATAGTCATGAATGTGTCAACTGTGGTGAATCAAGGTACACAAGAAAAAGAAAAACTGGTGAATATGATAATGATGTGAAGAAAAATGGACCACCGGCTAAAGTTATGTGGTATCTTCCTATTATACCGAGACTCAAACGATTACTTTCAAACGAGAAAGATGCAAAATTATTACGTTGGCATTCAGATGAGCGTATAAAGGATGGAAAATTAAGACATGTGGCGGATTCTCCACAACGGAGAAATATTAATAGAAAATATCCAGAATTTGGTAATGAGGTTAGGAATATAAGGTTTGGGCTTAGCTCCGATGGAATCAATCCTTTTGGAAACGCTAGTAGTTGTCATAGTACATGGTTGGTTCTTCTTTGCATCTACAATCTTCCACCATGGTTATGCATGAAATGAAAATATATAATGATGTCGTTGTTGATTCAAGGTCCAAAACAACCCGGTAATAACATCGATGTTTATATGTCCCCGTTGATTGATGACCTAAAAACTCTATGGGATTCTGGTGTAAATGTGTATGATGCTTATAAGAAGGAATATTTTGACTTGCGTGCCATGATTTTTTGCACCATAAGTGATTTCCCAGCGTACGCTAATTTATCTAGATATAGCACGAAAGGTAAGAAAGCTTGTCCTGTTTGTGAAGATGAGACAACTTCAATATGGTTAAATCATTGCAGAAAAACAATATACATGGGACACCGAAGATTCCTTCCAATTGGTTATAGTTTTCGAAACAACACAGAGGACTTTAATGGAAGTACCAAGACATGAAGGAAACCGAAGAACTTTGATGCATTTCCACGAGTTAAAAATCTAAATACCGTTTTGGGAAAAAGAACTCGTAAAGAAACTCGTACTACTCGTGTTGAGAAAGTAACTAATTGGAAAAAAAGGTCAATCTTTTGGGACTTACCATATTGGAGGCATTTACAAGTTCGACATTGCCTAGATGTTATGCATATCGAGAAAAATGTATATGATAGCTTGCTAGGCTTATTGTTAGACATTCCTAGAAAAATTAATGATGGTGTCAATGCCCGTAAAGACATGGAAGAAATGAGAATACGTAAAGAGCTTGCCCCTGTTGAAAAAGGTAATCGTATTTATCTATCACCTGCATGTTACACAATGTCAAAGGAAGAGAAAAAAAAGTTTTGTAAATGTTTGCATGATATTAAAGTTCCATCTTATTATTCCGCAAACATTAAAAGGCTGGTGTTGATGAAAGATTGTAAACAACTTGGTATGAAGTCTCATGATTGTCATGTTTTGATGACACATATGATTCATATTGCTGTCCATGGATTACTACCAGAGAGTACACGACACACAATCACAAAACTTTGTTTGTTTTTTAACATGATTCACTCAAAAGTTATTGATCCCCATGAATTGGATGCATGGCAAAAAGAAATCATAATCACACTTTGTGAACTAGAGAAGTACTTCCCGCCATCCTTTTTTGATGTGATGGTTCACCTGGTGATTCATATTGTTGAAGAAATCAATGCTTGACGTCCGGTATTTTTGCGTTACATGTACCCTTTTGAAAGATACATGGGTTTCTTAAAAGCGTATGTAAGAAATCATTATCGGCCTAAGGGTAGTATTGTAATAGGATATGCTCCTGGCCTTCAATACGATCTCCTTCAATTCGATCTACCCCCAAAACCCCGCCATTCCTTTTCACTCTCCCGCGGGCGCCTTCAATTGTTCTTCCAAAACCACCTCCTCTGGCCATCGAGCGTTTTAGTTCCTGTAACAATCGAGTATCTTCTTCCAAAACCCCTTGGTAAGAAACCCTCGTTTTATCAAGTATCTTCTTAAATTCTTTATACTAGTGCAAAATTTTGAATACAATTCGTTATTATGTTGGATATATGTTTGATTTTGCTAGATATATATGATTCCATGTGTGGCCCGTGTCAGATTCAATATACTTTTTGAGCGGTTTATACATATCTCATGTGGTCCCTGTTATATAGATATATGTATATATACATACATATATATATATATATGTTAAGTTTTTAGTTGAGAGTTTCTATGTCATCTATTGTTTAGTGTTTTTATATAAAACAATTAGCTTCATTTTAGCATCCATAATTTCACCCATGAGGCATATACATATGATTTTGTGCGTTTATTTTTTGGTCTGATATCAGACAAACGGTTTCACACTGCCATCTCGTTGTCATACCACAGTCTTATACTATAAATGAAAGGCTAGCTTAAACAATGACTCAACAACTTGACTAAAAACATAACATGATCTCCAAATTCCAACACACGAGAACGAAAAGAAAGATCTGAACCTAAGATTAAATGCACTTTTATAATAACATTTATTCAACCCTTTTCTATTTTCAGTCTTCCTATCCTAATTTCATAGAAACTCAAGTAAAGATTAAAGTCAAAACATGGTTACTTCAATTTTGAAACAACCTTAATTTGTTTAGTGTTTTTATATGGTGTTTGTTAATTTGTTTTTTTTTTATTTTAGTGTGTAAAATGTCTAAACTTGGGAGAGGGAAACGTGGGCCTGCGACTTTCTCAAAGAAAGACTGTGACTATACAATTGAATTTAACCATGATAACTGTTGGAAATTTTAGTGAAAATGAGTTTTTCACTAAATATTTTGGACATTAATAATATTTATATATGTGTTGTATAAATAATTATTTATGGGTTTGTGTTCAAACTATGTCCAAATAGAGCTGAGATGAATGAGATATCGAAGCTTGAAGTTGTATGTTTGGAAAAACAAAGATGAGAAAAATGGATTGAGATTTGTCATCTTGTCCCACATAGGTGGAATGACAAAACTTAAAGTGGTATATAAGGAGGAGCACTCCTTGAAGACAAACACCAGTTGGGACCCTAAAGGGTGCGGAGCACCCTTACTCGTGCACATATGCGCGCGTGCTGTGGGCTATAGGCCTTATGTAGTGCGCTTTGAACTTTGCACACCGCCTTTGTATTTTTGTCCATGAGCGCGTGGTCAGATACAAGGCGGGTCCGCTTATGGTGCACCCTTGGGTGGCGTAGGCGGATGCCATGGCGAAGACTGCAAATGACACATGAGTTTGGATGGCGCATGACCAGGTGGCGTCCTGGTATGCGTAGTAGCATCCGTGTGGCGCGCAAGTATAGATGGCGCATGACCAGGTGGCGTCCTGGTATGCGCAATCGCATATGTGTGGCGCGCGGGTCCATATGGCGTGGCGTAAGGTCCATGTAGAGTGTTGCATGGATTTGAGGATCAGTTATGGCGCACGCGTAGGACGATAGCCTTGGTGCAGGTCCGGCTACACGCACGCGCGACCAGGAAAACTGGTCAACCACTAGTGAGTTAACGTCTAATTTAATTATGTCATGAATGAAAATGGACGTTTCAAGTTGACCACTTTAATCCTTTTGATTGAACTTTAATATTGTCTGTTACAATATCTTGTTTAGTACAAGATTAATGAGAAATTAAACCCTATTCATTACAAGTTTTATTATCTTGTTTAATAGGTTGGACCAAGTCTTCTTTTGTATGAATATAAAAGGAACATGGAAGTTCATTTTGGATATACACGAAAAAGTCAGACACATACATAGAAGTCCTACGGTTCCAAGGAAATTTAGAGAAGAGAATTCTCTAAATTATTTCTCATATTCATCTTTGTTCCATGGAAAATTTAGGGAGGAGTACTCTCTAAATTATTATTTTCTCAACTTCATATTTTACTATTTGTATGAACACCAAATTATACCCGGTGTAATCTCGGGCGTGAGTGCCATCTCCGGCAGTACACATACTGTTCCTGTTGTTGTACCCTGGGAGACAGACCGTCTGAGAGGAGGCGCGTAATCTGTTTTAAGGGAAGCGTGTAGAACACGTGCCTCAACCAAAACCGTCAACAATTTTTTGCTTGTCTTGCAGCGGAGTTTCGATCTCGTAGGTGCGGTTGAAGTTTCCAAAGACATTGACTTGAATCAAGATTGGTACAATTATATTGTATTTATTTTCGTTTATTTTAATTTTGTAACCGGTATTGTACTAGTCAAATTTCCCATATATAACGAGAGTCTCGTTATTATTTATTATTTATTTTGGAATATATATTTTAATAAAAAGTGAACCTAGTTCCTACAATCTTAAAACAGACTTTCGTGAAGATTGTTGCTACAATCTTAAATTCCTTCTCTACGAGGATTTAGGTTCACGAAAGTTAAAATATTTAGTAAGATTTTTGTTAAAATCTTGAAAATATTTTTTGGGAAATATTTATTTAGTACAATGAGTCGGATTAATTTTATGGTTGGAGTACAATCTTTAATCCGAATACCGGGTTGCAAAACGACTTTTTGATTCAAGTTTTGGAGTTCATGGTTTTTGTTCGTGTTTAGATAAACCCGAACATATACAAAATAATATGTATTTCAATAGATTTTTGAAATACTAAATTTTCTAATGAGCGTATTAGAAAAATTTATTTTGTAACCCCTTACAAATTAAATGTTTTAAATGTTTGTAACGTTTAATTTATTTTTAATAAGCTTTTAGTAACCATAATTGATATTAATGTTGGTTTTAAAAGTCTTGAAATATATTTATTTTCTAATAAGCTTATTAGAAAGTAATAATTTTTTTAAACAAGTTTTAATATTTTCTAACGAGCGTGTTAGAAACATTGTTGAAAGAATAACAAGATTAAAACTGTTTATATCTCTAACGAGCGTGTTAGAATTTTATAGAATAATAAGTTTTAATATCATCCTTTATATCTAATGAGCGTGTTAGATACGATGATTGTGTAAAACTAACTTGTTAAAAGACGATTATATTTTCTAACGAGCGTGCTAGAAAATATACGTTTAGATTTTCTAACGAGCGTGTTAGAAAATATTATTATTTCAAATAATTACCAACGAGCGTGTTGGAGACAATTATTTTGGATAATAAACCTTGTAACGGTTTCGTCTAAACTATTAAATTTCTAACGAGCGAGTTAGAAACGGATTTTTTCCACATACGTTTAAACGATTTTTATTTGTTTATTTCTAATGAGCGTATTAGAAATAGTTTATATTTTTTATAAACTTCAAAACAAATTTTGTAATCGATTATTTCTAACGAGCGTGTTAGAAACGATTTAAAAAGTTTGATAGTTGTTTATTTTCTAACGAGCGTGTTAGAAACGATTTAACAACTTTGTCAATTGTTTATTTCTAACAAGCGGGTTAGAAAACGTTTATTTTATATAAACAAAAAACGGCTTATGGCAATAAATAATCGTTTAATTTTCTAATGGGCGTATTAGAATTAGTTTATCTTATAACCAACTATTTTAACGATTCGCAATCGTTAATTTCTAACGAGCGGGTTAGAACCGGGTTAACTATGGTAAACTATTTAAGATTATTTGTAATCATTTTATATATTTTCTAACGAGCATGTTAGAAAAGATATGTGTTCATTTCTAACGAGCGTGTTAGAAAACGTTCATTTAAACAAAAAGTGAATAATTGTATTCGTTTTATTTCTAACGAGAGCGTTAGAAGCGGTTTACTTTATAAAACCGAATATTTTGAATGTTTGTTAAACATTTAAATTCTAATTAGCATATTAGAATTGGTTTTCATACAAACCACTCATTTTAACGATTGATAATCGTTATTATCTAACAGCGGTTAGAAATGGTTTGAATATGATAAACCATTTATTAAAACGATGTGTATTCGTTTTATTTTCAAACGAGCGAGTTTGAAATTGTTTTATTTATTAAACTATTATAAGGTTTATTGTCTTGATTTGTAATCAAAACATAAATATATAGTTTAATATTAAAACACTTGCAAAAACGAGAAATGTTTTGAACGAATAAAACATGTCTTTGCAAAGTATAACGTCTTGAACCATATAATAGTCTTGGAGAGACTATTTGGTGAAAAACAACTCGATGTTGTTATAAATATAATAAGTTGCTCAACTACTTGCGAGTAGTTAATTGTAAACAACTTTATATTTTGGACAACTGACGAAACAAGTTATACGCGTTCCATTGAGGGAGTACCTCAAAACATGACAGAACGATGTAATCGCGTTTATTTCGTTCTAAAGTGTGTTGAAAATAATAACACTTTGGGATTTGATGTTTAGATATCATTGGTGTATCCGTTATTTTGGACTACTAATAAGTTGTCAAAAGGATACACATTATGATACATAGTGTAAAAACTAATTTACACGGACACAACGAGCGGGTTGTGATCATGACTTATGTAATAAGTCACAAATCAAACATCAAACGTATAACGACTTCGTGAGAAACATGGTGCATGGTTTGAGTTGAAATGCACGAAAACGAGATATGTCATCTAATGTTGAGAGGATCAACATGGAAATGCACATGTAAGTTTTCAAAGAATATAACATATGAAAGAAATATATGTAATTATTGTAAAAGATTTTAATAAATTTGGAAATTTATTAATGGAAATTTACAATAAGTGATGGACTTGTAGATGCTTCTACCACTATCAATGTTGTTTAAACTATGTGGAGGCTTGGTCCTCAATTTGGGAGAGTATCCCAATACATGGTATTAATGAAACAACAACGTAAATGTATATATCACTATCGGCATACGTGAATGCTTTGGTTGAGAGTCAATCTAATTGACTATATCTCAAGACTCAAGTGATTTTATACAAAGATTTTCATCAAAGTGACTTGGATTAAGACTTATGTTTAAGTCTTTAGGAAGTCAATGATGAAGCCTTGGAGATAAAAAGGCAAACGACTTATGATCCTAATGGATGGAGTTAACTATGGTTTTGAGGCCTTCCTAAAAACCAATGGTTTTGGAATGGTGAAATAAAATTTCATTATTGTGTCTAAACTAAGAAACGAATGTTCGGAAGAGATAGTGCGTTATCTCTTAAGGCTGTGAAGAATCAGAATGATGCATCTTCTGTTCACATGCTAGAGTATTGTGGTCTAAAGCATGCTAGACTAATACTTGTTAATTTATATGCTCGATGGAGATTAAATTAACTTTAAACATTCAAAATATGTGATGACACAAGAATGAATTTTGTGCTAAACAAAACTATAAATATAACTTCATTAAAATACAAGCAATGTGGGGGGAGGAACCATTTAAGAAACAAACCCTTTAGGGTATGAAGAAATGGTAGTTGAGAAGTTTTCTCAAACTCGAAATGAAAGGGAGAACCTTTCATCACCCCATTTGGATGTTATCCAATTACACTTAAATGTGGGGGTGACTTGCATTTGAATGTGGAAATGGTAGTTGAGAAGTTTTCTCAAACTCGAAATGAAAGGGAGAACGGATGCTATCCAATTACACTTAAATGTGGGGGTGACTTGCATATATTGCAAACGCATGACCAAGTGGAGTACACAATGGTTATATGGAGTCAATCGAGTAGATTGGACTCGAATGCCAATTGGTTAGATTCAATCTAGTAAGATGTCAGTCATGACACACAAAGGCATGCTGAAAACGTGTCTAGCCATGAATTGAGTTTCATGTCATTCTAAGACAAGGTACATAACTGGATCCAGGTTGAGATCACGAGTTATAAGTCTTATGAATTGACTAAAAGGCAAAAGTGACTAGCGAGTCAAGAACACGTTAGAACAACTGATCGCAATATAAATTATCGTTGGTGACTTAGCGAAGTCAAAGATAATTTTGGATCCAACAACCAGTGGGTTGATAACAGATCAGGTTGTGGAATGGGACTAAAGCCATGGAAAAAGGGACATGAGGGAAACCTAACCTAGTTGACTGGAGATCCCAAGATCTAGGTTCAATAGGCCAACTTAATCATGAACCGAAGGGTAGTCACTGTGGGGGCGTAGCTAATATATATGTTTATATATAAGCTAGTTTATATGTATCATATATCCCCCTAAAACTATAAAAGGGTGTTTAAATACGTCCTAGTCCATTCCTATAATATTCAGTGACATTGTTGTGAGGTTAAGCATAATATGTGGTTTTATGATTTGTGTAAATCATAGTAAACCATAATGCTTTTAATGATTTAAAGGGAAATCACCTATGTTGGAGAGAAGTGTGGTCGCTTCGAATGGAATTAGGGCAAAATTCCTAGAGCTCCCGCAGAACCAGGAAAGTGCTCCATGACCATTATAGGACACGATAGTGAGGGGATGGCCCGGCTAGGGAAAGTATTGTGTGAATGTATATTGTCGTTTACACAAATGGGGGGTTGTTCAAGGACATCACGTCTACAAAACCCTAGTAGACTAAGTATGCTTCACAAAGGAAGGTTCAAAGGCAAAACCTACCTATCCTGCAATACTCGACTGTCGAGTTTTCATCGGGGAATTTTGTGTGTTTTAATCGATCTCCATTCATGTGGGGGATTGTTGGAAATTTTAGTGAAAATGAGTTTTTCACTAAATATTTTGGACATTAATAATATTTATATATGTGTTGTATAAATAATTATTTATGGGTTTGTGTTCAAACTATGTCCAAATAGAGCTGAGATGAATGAGATATCGAAGCTTGAAGTTGTATGTTTGGAAAAACAAAGATGAGAAAAATGGATTGAGATTTGTCATCTTGTCCTACATAGGTGGAATGACAAAACTTAAAGTGGTATATAAGGAGGAGCACTCCTTGAAGACAAACACCAGTTGGGACCCTAAAGGGTGCGGAGCACCCTTACTCGTGCACATATGCGCGCGTGCTGTGGGCTATAGGCCTTATGTAGTGCGCTTTGAACTTTGCACACCGCCTTTGTATTTTTGTCCATGAGCGCGTGGTCAGATACAAGGCGGGTCCGCTTATGGTGCACCCTTGGGTGGCGTAGGCGGATGCCATGGCGAAGACTGCAAATGACACATGAGTTTGGATGGCGCATAACTAGGTGGCGTCCTGGTATGCGTAGTAGCATCCGTGTGGCGCGCAAGTATAGATGGCGCATGACCAGGTGGCGTCCTGGTATGCGCAATCGCATATGTGTGGCGCGCGGGTCCATATGGCGTGGCGTAAGGTCCATGTAGAGTGTTGCATGGATTTGAGGATCAGTTATGGCGCACGCGTAGGACGATAGCCTTGGTGCAGGTCCGGCTACACGCACGCGCGACCAGGAAAACTGGTCAACCACTAGTGAGTTAACGTCTAATTTAATTATGTCATGAATGAAAATGGACGTTTCAAGTTGACCACTTTAATCCTTTTGATTGAACTTTAATATTGTCTGTTACAATATCTTGTTTAGTACAAGATTAATGAGAAATTAAACCCTATTCATTACAAGTTTTATTATCTTGTTTAATAGGTTTGACCAAGTCTTCTTTTGTATGAATATAAAAGGAACATGGAAGTTCATTTTGGATATACACGAAAAAGTCAGACACATACATAGAAGTCCTACGGTTCCAAGGAAATTTAGAGAAGAGAATTCTCTAAATTATTTCTCATATTCATCTTTGTTCCATGGAAAATTTAGGGAGGAGTACTCTCTAAATTATTATTTTCTCAACTTCATATTTTCCTATTTGTATGAACACCAAATTATACCCGGTGTAATCTCGGGCGTGAGTGCCATCTCCGGCAGTACACATACTGTTCCGGTTGTTGTACCCTGGGAGACAGACCGTCTGAGAGGAGGCGCGTAATCTGTTTTAAGGGAAGCGTGTAGAACACGTGCCTCAACCAAAACCGTCAACAATTTTTTGCTTGTCTTGCAGCGGAGTTTCGATCTCGTAGGTGCGGTTGAAGTTTCCAAAGACATTGACTTGAATCAAGATTGGTACAATTATATTGTATTTATTTTCGTTTATTTTAATTTTGTAACCGGTATTGTACTAGTCAAATTTCCCATATATAACGAGAGTCTCGTTATTATTTATTATTTATTTTGGAATATATTTTAATAAAAAGTGAACCTAGTTCCTACAATAACCAACCGATTGGCAAGAATGTGACTGATTATACTTCATGGTCAGGAGTGAAGCTAAAAGCCGAATTTTCTTACCATATTCCGCAAGATAAATTTGAAGAACAAAAATGGGAACATCTATGGAAGGATATTCAGGTATTATATATTTTTGTTTGTTATTTTATAGAAACATGAATAATATTTGTTAAACTTTTTTTGTTTTATAAATATGCAAGGAACTATGGAAAGTTAATAGCATTACGCCCAAAGAAGCGACACTTAAAAATGCAAAAAAGCGTCATACAAATTGGCGAAGTTATCTTACAACAACCTATGTAAGGAAGAATAAAACTTCTTTCAAGGCATATAAGAATCTCAAATCACAACATTTGGAAAACTTTGTTGCCCAAAGGAGTAGCAAGGGATTTACGGTATATGAGAATTTTTAGTTATATTATTATTATGTATGCTATTGTTATATGTTTATAACTATTAATGCATTACAATTTGTTTATTTATGTGATGAAAAAAAGTGAAAACGCGACAAAAAGTGCCAAGAAGAACGTATTCCATACTTGCTTAGGACATTCCGGGTACGTGGCTTTGGAGCCTCTTGTTCCGCTCATATGCTCTCAACTTGTGCCGGTGTATAAACACCTCAAAACTATTCAAGACTGGCGCTCTAAAAGGTGGATTTCCGCTAGAGCAAAACAAAACAAGAAAACTAAGAAGTATGAACTTGCAAAAGATGCGCGAATAGAGTCTATTAAACTAGTAAGTGAATGTATACTTTTATATATATATGTGTTAAAGTCAAACTTCTTAACAATTGTATATATTACATAGTCCGAATAAGAAATAGAAATGAAGGCAGATGGCAGTTATTTTTCCAGGGTGGAGGATCCACTAAGTTGGCTACTTGGATCGGAACATGGAGGGCGATTACGTACTGTTTCTAATATTATAGGTAATTATATAGATAAATATATAATGATTTTTTGTATTTAATACTTGTGGTTAAATGTTGATTAAAGGACGCATAAAGGCTAAGGGAGGATTATTTCAAGGTGCTAGACAAGAAAGTCAAACAGACGTGTCTACCACTCAAAGGTTAGGGGTGGGCTCGAGCCCTAGTATCTGTGGCGCGAGTGATGTTGGTGGATCCTATATTCATTATCCACCTATAGAGGTACTTATATTTATACATTGTTTTATATATAAGGTTGGTTTTAAAAATGTTGTCTCATTTTGTAGGAGCTTGCTGAATGTGAATTGTTATTCCCGGTCCCTTCTATAAAAGAAAAAGTAGTCAGTTCCTGGCTTGTGTATCCTACTATGGATAGGTTATTAGATGAGGTTCAAATGGAGGATGGATATGTGAAAGTCAAAGTAGATATCATCGATCCAAAATTCGAGTGCAGTCCTCTCTCTCCAGTTTCATGTTATGACGAGGTTACAGATTTAGGTGATGCTCGTGGTAAATATGTTCAATGGCCACGTTTTGCAATAAAGGTAATTTCGGGTTTACGTAGCATTTTTGGTTTATAGTTTCATGTTTATTGATTGTTTCACACAGTTAGTAAGTGTGTTGTTTTGAATTAGGTTTATTTCGAGTTTATGTAATATTTCGTTAGCTTAAGTTCGGTTTTATTGTCATGAGTTTTTTAGCGATTTTAGAAGTTTTTTTTTTGGAATTATGTTTTAAGGGTAATTCAAAGGTGTGATTGTGATTGTAAATGTAATAGCAGATGAGATGGTAAATGAGAAATGTTAGAAAATACTAAAAGACTATTTTTAGTATAATTAAAAGTCATTAGCCATTAAAAAAGATTATAGGTGACTATAGATTTTTACCCATCTGATGGATGGGCTCCTAATATAATCATATGATTCTCACATATTTAACTATTGAAAGAAAATAATGTATGTTTTGTTAAATTGTATCTTTTGAACACAGAGACAACTCCCCAAAACCAAGACTTGACATAACAATTGGAGGACGTCACATGTTATGAGCCACATGTTAGTGGTCTGGTTACTTTGGTCCGGGTAATATATATTTTATATTGCAACAATTTCGTTTGTTGTAGTTTGAGCAACCTGATGAACTAAATCAAACTCAACATTATCATATTGATCCGACTACTATAGAAAATTTTGATGACGAGGCTATCAACAACTCAAATTCTCATTATATATATATATATATATATATAAATATATATATATATAAACAATGTACAAATAATTAGTTTTTCAATTAATGTAATTTGTTTCTGGCGCATTTTTTCCCGATCAGCATGATGTACACATGTCAGAACGACTCGATGCGATGGTAATCAACAACTCAAACATGTTATATGTGTGTGTGTGTGTGTATACTCTTAAAAGCGTTTGTTTATTTATGTAGTTCGATGAAGAACCTCCCGCTCCAAAGTTGTCAAAGGCTGAACAAAAAATACAAAATGCCTTATTGAAGATAGAAAATGAACGGCCTGAAAATATTAGGTTATGGGCTGCACGATTAAAGGATCTCTTTAATGGAAAGATGATTAATGTGCCTAAGGAGATGTACCCCATGAGTTCGTTCGATATCGAAGTTGAATCCATCGAATATGAGGGGATGTTACAGTTTTTGGCGAACGGGTTGCTTGAGGCTAGCTTTTTTACATTGGTGTCAAATGTAAGTTTTTTCTTATTATTTTTATCTCGTACAATAAATTTATTTTTAAACACAGCTGAATTTTTAACCTTGTAATTTTTTTCTTGTTTGATATCAGATATTTGTATAACATAGTATTTTATAAAATAGCTCCAAAAGACCCTAAAGTTGCCTACTTCAATATCCACAAAATAACTGGAAAAGAGTGCGATGAAAATTTTGCAAGTGTAAAAGAACACTTGTTAAGTGTCTACAAACTTAAAAATGGCACAAAATATTTTCTTGCACCCTTTTTTTGTAGGTAATATATATTTTATTGTTTTTTTAGTGTATTCAAGTTAATTTTCTTTATTTTATTACACTACTTTTTGTACCTTTATTTTTTCTAGCGCCCATTGGGTTTTGTTTATCGTTTCTCCCAAGGAACGAAGTGTTTGGATTTTGGATTCGACTTCGATTAAGGCCAACAAGAATAAAGATGATTATCCTCTTTTGAGAGCAATAGAATCATCTTTTGGAAGTGGACTTACATGGACTATGGTTCAAGTATGTTATCAGTATTATTAACTCTTATGTTATACAATTAAGTGATTATTTTAGTAATTGATTTTTTCTTTTAAATTTAATGCAGTGTAAGCAACAAGACGGGTCTTGGGAGGGTGGATTCATGGTGATTTGGTTTATGGTCCAGTTTGTTTTAAAGAAGCGATTTCGTTTTCCAAAGAATGTAAGTATTACTTTTAGAATTTACCTATTTTGACTTTAGTATGTTGGGGTTATCGATCCGAGTTTAAGGTTGTATTAAGGTTGGTGTAGTTATTTGAACAACTTTGGAAGATGGGTTAGGTTAGTGTAGTTATTTGAACAACTTTGGAAGTTATTATGTTTAGAACAACTTTTGTAAACTTTGAAAGTTATTATGTAATCAAGAGGTTCTATGATGTTTGCTGAGTTTTGATTGTTTTAATTCTGGCTGTGTATCCATTATCCACTATTTTGAGCCAACATTTTTGATTTAGGCATTAGTTTTTCTGCCTATGTACACTACAAGAAGTATACACCATTAGCGGCGACACCATTAGGGCTGTGAAATCGCTGCCGTTTGCGGCTGCGTTTGCAGCTGTTTAAAGGCCCGTTTACGGTGATTTTGCAACCATCGTTAAATCTAATTTATATATAATATTTTAACTTTTTTATTTAATTACTAGGGAAATTTCAACTTTGATGAAGTGGAACGAGATTTAGAGGCGAAAAAATTGACGGGTGGTATTAGGAGTGTGCTTATGAAGCGGTACTCTGACCGCAAGCACGAAGCTAAAAAATTATTTATGAGCAAGGGAGGTTACGACGATATTGAGAGGGCAAGGGCATACCATCCCGATGATATGCCCTATGATAACTGGTTGAGAACCATCGAAGGTTTTCGGGACAAAAAATATATTAACAGAAGCGAGGCCAACAGACAAGTACGCGGGAAACAACAATTCCCATTCTGCAGGGGGACATCGTCATACGATAGCACCGGCTATAAAAATGTAATGTTTTATGTATGTGTACGTGTGTGTAAGCTTTTGTTTGTTTAATGTCTAATCTAAGTTTAATGTTAAACAGGATATGGATTGGGTACCTACGTATGCTAAAACCCACACGGATAATCAGGGGAATTGGGTTGATCCTGTTGCTGAACAAAATTACGTAAGTATTTCTTTTAAGTATAATTTTCTATAACAAATATATATATATATATATATATATATATATATATATATATATATATATATAATCATCTTCGTAAAACACAACGGAATTTACAGCAGGCCACAAACGAATGGAGCGGTGCTGGTCCTCCAATTGGCCCGTATCAGGAAGCGTTGGGAGAGCGGCGAGGATGGTACTGGGGGATGGGGCCTAAACCTTCTTCCAACACGTCCTCGAACATGTCGTCTTCGCAACCTCGGACGCAAGAACCCTTTTCCGACGTAAACTACGCAATTTATAAAATGACAAACGAACGCATGTTTCCTTGTTAAATATATGTTGGTAGCGTTAATTAATATGCTAATATACGTTTTAATATCTATTATTGTAGGATTTTTTTAAAAGCTTGTTCCAAAACCCGATCTTTTTGAACCAACTTAACAGCTATCTTGGTTCAAAAGGAAAGGGAAAGGCAAACGACTACGATTCTGATGACTTATTCGATAGAGAAGTTGAGGATGATTCCGACGAGTGACTTGTTGTTTTTAATGTAGGATGATAATGTAGGATTTAATTAAACGTTGTAGGATGATAATGTAGGACTTAAACGTAGTTTGAAATTATATTACCTTTAGTATATGTTCATGGCGTATGCTTGCGTTGTTTGAATTTGGCAGGTTGTGTTTTTCGGTCGTAAAACTGGCTGGTGCAGCTTTATTCACCTGCTGTTTAAAAAAATGACTTTTAGCGGCGACATGTGTCGCGGCTATTACTCATGACCTTTGCCGACCATCTGTAACACCGACGACCCTTTTGCGGCCACACGTCGTCGCTAAAAGTCTAAGACCAATAGCGACGACAATGACTTTTAGCGGCGACAACCAGGCCAATAGCGACCCATCAATACCGGTGACCCTTTAGCGGCGACATGTCGCCGCTAAAAGTTAATAGGGGCGACAAAGGTGGGCAATAGAGGCGACAGCTGTCGCCGCTAAAGGTGTTCCTTTCTTGTAGTGGTATAGCAACCATTATTTTGAGCTCTCCTTACCCATTATCTTGAGCTAACATATTTGATTTAGGCATTATTTTTCTGGGCGGTTGGGATAAAGCACCGCTCAAAAACACAAAATCACAAATTATCGGCATGTTTTTTTTGGGCGGAATTTGTGTTATTTTGGGCGGGTTTTTAACCGCTGAAATTAATTAAACATTTTTTCCTGCGACATTTGTTTAGGTGGTCACAAAACCGCTCATAATCTTCATTTACCCCGCCTAAACAAATCATTTTTATAGTAGTGTGTAGTAATCTAAAAATCAACATAAAGCTATATGGTGAAAAGTTGTATATAGCTTAATGAAAAGTCCGAAATGGTAATCCTACTAACATATTTTGGAAAACTACCGTTAGCATCTTCGTAACAGCCTTCAGTAAACCGTACGTTTGGCGTGAATTTTGATTACATTTTGATTAATAAATCTACGAACATGAACAAGGATTTTTGTTCGTATAAAACGATTTATTTCCTTGAGTAATTATAAAGATAAAAATAAATATAAAGATAAAGAAGGATATAAATAATGCATGTCAGAGAGAATCAGGGAGCTATCTAGGGAAATATAATCAATCATATATATGGTCATGTGATGGGTAAAGGGAAGGGGGGAGAGTCCGATCATATAGACGCCACCTAGACTTTGGGGGCTTTACCCTCTAAAGCACAAAAGGATGGGAGTGGTGAAAGGGAGGGGAGCAAAGGCAAAATGGCTAAAAAGGTCGAGTAGTGAGAGTGGAGGAAAGGGGCAACTTGCCTTTGGCTTTGGCTTTGGGCAACACCCATCAAATGTGAGGACGGGATGGTGGGCATGGCGTCGGGGACATTGCCTCCCTCCACACCGAATGGTCTAACAACCTAATAACCACAATTAATTTACAAAACATATGCCAATAGTATCTAAAGATATTAGCAGCTAACATTCCCCGTAGAATGCATATAAAATAAGACACTGAAAGTACAATTGTAAATGTCTAGTTTAAGTTTTAACTTTATGTAGCAAAATAATAATTTCCTAGTATACATAAGTGTAAACCAAATGCACAATTATAAAAAATTGATGAATGCGATGAACTCCATTTATATAAATGTGTATACACAATCTATACTATATATCTTATAATACAAACAATGAAAATTAAAAAAAAATGATTTTACATAGCTTTTAAAGTTTAAGAACAATTGTATACACATTTATTTATAATGCCCGATAATTAATTACCTCTTAAAAGAAGACTTCAAATATTTTTCGTGAACAAGTACAATTTTGTGGTGTTATTAACTTTTAAACCAAATTCTCACTATGATTTTTAAATATAGCTCAACTTTTTCACATGTTTATTCAAAACATGGCTTTAAAAGATGATTTTTAAATAGCCTAACTTTTTCACATGTTTATTCAAAACATGGCTCTAAAAGAAACAATTGTATACACATTTATATATAATGCCCGTTAATTAATTACCTCTTAAAAGAAAACTTCACATATTTTTCGTGAACAAGCACAATTTTTTGAATTAGGGTATGTTATTAAAAAAAAATTAAGCATGCTACAGAAAGAAGAGGTTTGTTGTATTAGATAAAACAAACTCAATACCAATTGTTGGTCTCTGTTTAAACAAAATTGTCTTAAGAACACACATAGTAAAAGAGACATCGACAAATAATAAGAATTAATATTCGTTTGACGAAAACAAACTATTGAAACATCCGAATCAAGAAAAACAATATATAAGGTAGAAAGGAGTCATTAGTGCAATATAGTTAAGCTTCTTTGTTTGGCAGATAGTAAATATATGATAGAGGTACCACCACACAGTTAGGAAGTTGAAGTGCGGAAGAGATCTCCATGTTTTAGTTTTGGGACAATAATATCGTGTGTATCATAGGTCATTCTGCTTAAGGGTGTCCGGGGCACCAGCGGTAACCCCTTTCGGTGACCCAAGTCACCTAGCGGGAACACCGCCGCCGTTGGTGCGGGGAGGGGGTGCGGGGAGGGGAATCGGGGAGAAGTCACCGCGTGAAGAGGGAGGAGATGGTGGGCCCATCTGTTATTTCAACCAATCAAAACATTTTTTATTTTTTATTTTTGAATAAAAAAACAAGGGGAGTTAAAAGAGGAGTGACGCCATCAAATTGGGGCGTTAGGGGAGTTTAAGAGGGGAGTTGACGTGGCATATACTGAGTGGTGGTGCGTAAGAGAGGGGACTCCCCTCTTAGGGGAGTGCCCCTCTCACCCTAATGCTCCTAAGTTTAGAAACCATTTTTATTTTAAACTTTTTGGGTTGTTTGCGCTAACCCAAATTGTTTATATGTTTTTCTATAAATGGAGAAGAAATAAAGTTGTCTAGTATTTGAGATAGGTCGTTCATGGCAATATAGCCTAGGCATCTTAGGGTGGTATAAGGCTAAGGAACCATTAGATTTTGGGGCTATTTACCAAAATAGCCAAGAAAAAGTTTAACTTACCAAAATAGCCATCTTATGAGTCCTTGAAGAGGCGCATCACGGATTTAAATGCGCGGGATGCCTCTTTCAAGACCCCTCATGCGTCTTTAAATATGGAAGTGACACGTGTCTCAATGATTAGGTAGACTCATCCAATGCCTCAGCAGACTCTTCCAATGCCTCAGACAGACTCATCCAATGCCTCAACAGACTCTTCCAATGCCTCAGACAGACTCTTACAAATATTTTAAGAAAATACTTTAAAAGATTTAAAAAAAATACTAAAAATATACGTATTTTCTTAAAATATTTCTACATCACCGACGCATAACCATTAACACCACAGCCTCACAGCCCGTCATCACCTTCAACCTCTGCTACTTACCTGTACCGACCTGCAACCATCCACTCAATCACCGCTCGACCTCCTACACCGTCCACCATTGTTCACCGACCTGCAACTATCATCGAAAACCAACAACACCTCCACTCAACCTCTACATCTCCGTTCACATTTCACCGTACACCGTTCACCATCTTCGATTCCACTCCGGTCACCCCTACCTCACCATTGTCTTCTCCGGTAATCGACAATCATCATCTTGATATACTAAAAAAATATTTTTAGTACTTTTTTAAATATTTTAAAGTATTTTCTTAAAATATTTGGAAGAGTCTGCCTGAGGCATTGGAAGACTCTGCCTGAGGCATTGGAGGAGTCTACCTAACCATTGAGACACGTGTCACTTCTATATTTAAAGATGCATGAGGGGTCTTGAAAAAGGCATCCCGCGCATTTGAATCCGTGATGCCCCTCTTTAAGGACTCATGAGGTGGCTATTTTGGTAAGTCAAACTTTTTCTTAGCTATTTTGGTAATTTTTCCAGATTTTGGATTCATTATGAATATGTGTATATTTTCAAAAATTGTCATTAAAAAAAAATTGTGATAGGTCGTGAGAAACTTTCTACAAAGCTCTTATTTCTCGGCTACAAAGCTGTTCTCGGCGTACTTCAAAGGTCTTGGGCCCCATGTTCTTTGCGTGGACTCACAAATGGTAAGTAAATCTTGTTTAATAATGCAACAAATATTTGTTATAACATGGATTATAAACATAGGGGTAAAATCAAATAAAAAGTTTATTTTGTCTAAGTAGGATGAGAAGTAATCTTAACCATCCATTTTTCAAATCAATGGTTAAAATGCAAGTGTAGGAGAAAGGAGTGGAAGGTTATCTTGGGAAAATCATATTTATGGACTTTCTCTCTCCACATGCAAGGCACATGCATATTCCACCCTCGTTTTTTAAACGTTCATATCTTTTTTATACGACATTATTTTTTCATAAAAATTTCACCGTAAAATCGAGAGTCCTTTTATCTTTAATTTGAGTACCATATTGCTGTATAAAATATGAAGACTAAAAAAACCCACTAAAATGTGTTGTATTTCTATGTTGTATAACATTTGTGTTGGATTTTTATACTATATTTTTGTGCTGAAATTTTTTGTTTTAAATTTTTTTCCTCAATTTTTTGTGCTGGATTTTTTTTGTATTACATTTTTTTGCTGAATTTTTTCGTGCTAGATTTTTTTGTGCTAGATTTTTTTGTGCTATATTTTTTTTTACTATATTTTTTTGTGCTACATTTTTTGTGTTATACTTTTTGTACTAGATTTTTTGTTCTATATTTTTTTACTAGATTTTTTTGTTGTATTTTTAAAAAACAAAAGGGGTGGCACATGTCATTTTCACTCCTATTTATAAGGACCAAAATGCCTTCGTTCCTATTTATTAGGAGTGACACATGTTATCATTACAATCATTCTTAGGCTATTTAGGCAAAATACACTTTTTAGTGGATCCTTTAATGTGTGAAGTAATTTCGTTTCCTCATTTAAACTTTTCATGAGAAGTAATTTCGTTTCCTCATTACTACCTTTTGTGAAGTAATTTCGTTTCCTCATTTAAACTTTTCATGCGTGAATTGAAGGAGTTTATATCAAGTTTAAATCCGTATAAATAGCTTGAGGACATATGGTATGCCTGAAAACAAATAAATAAGTTATATTAAAATTGCTAGTTAACACTGGTCATCCGTTTCTTCAAGAACCATTTCAGAGAATCCCACTCGGTGAGACCAAGGCTTGTATGTCCAAATGTTAGAAGATTGTCCAGGATTGATGTTGATTCGATTGTTATTCCCTTCTCTTGAGAGGAAATTAATGACGTTGTCCTTGGTTGCGGTGTGGACCTGGCTCCGGGGCCGGACGGAGTCAATTTCGGATTTATTAAAAAATTTGGGTACACTTTCGTGAAGATTTTCATAACATCATGAAGCACTTCCACAACACGGGTTCAATTAGCAAAGGTTGCGGCTCGTCTTTCATAACGCTTATTCCAAAGGAAAAGGATCCGATAGGTTTCAAGGACTACCGACCTATTAACTTGATCGGCTCCATCAGCAAGGTTATCTCGAAATGCTTGGCTAATAGGATGAAAAAGGTGATTGGAAAAGTTATTTCGGAGTCGCAAACTGCTTTCATCAATAATACATTTATTCTAGATAGTCCTCTTATTCTCAATGAGGTCTTGTCTTGGCTTAATAAAGGGAAGAAGAAAGCTTTCTTGTTAAAGATTAACTTTGAGAAAGCTTTTGATAAGTTAATTGGGCCTTTCTCATCGACATGTTGGCTCAAATGGGGTTCTCCCTGGTTTGGTGCAATTGGGTAAACGGGATCCTTAAATCAGCAAGATCGTCTATCTTAGTTAACGGAAGTCCTACGTTTGAATTTCAATGTGAAAAAGGAATCAGGCAAGGAGATCCTCTCTCTCCTTTCCTGTTTCTCATTATTATGGAAGCCTTATCGTGTATTATCTCTTATCTCTGAAGCCTTGTCGGCTGGGGAATTCAACGGGATAAGGATGAGTAGCGATTTATATATTACCCACCTTTTCTATGCCGACGACGCCTTAGTTATTGGCGAATGGTCGGAAAGAAACATTAAAATCGTCGCGAGAATTCTAAGAGTTTTTCATTTATGTTCGGGGCTAAAAATCAATATCAATAAATCTAGCCTGATCGGAGTGGGTGTTAGCCAATCGGATGTGGAAGATATGGCCTTGGTTATGGGTTGTCAAGTGGGTGTTCAACCGTTCTCCTATCTGGGAATAACCGTCGGAGCAAATATGAATAGGATATGTAATTGGAGACCTATTTTTGATATTATGGAGTCTAGATTAGCTTCTTGGAAGGCTCGTAATCTTTCGATAGGTGGTAGGGTGGTTCTTTTAAAATCTGTGCTTGAGAGTCTTCTGGTTTATTTCATGTCTCTCTTTAAAGCACCTTGCGGTGTTATTAAAGGGCTCGAGGCGATTATGAGGAGGTTCTTATGGGCCAGTAATAGCAGTTCAAAGAAAATCCCCTGGTTAGCTTGGGAGAGGGTGTCTACTCCAAAGGCCGAAGGAGGGTTGGGTATTAGTAAGTTAAAAGATGTTAATGATGCGCTCCTTGCGAAATGGATATGGCGATATAGAGTGGAAAAAAACAGTTTGTGGAAAAAGGTTATCGACACTTGCCATAATGAGAGCAGGAGATGGTCCTTTTTACCTTTAAAGAAGTCAATGTCGGGATGCTGGAAAGCTATTGTTAGAACGAAAAAAAACAGGAAAATAGAAGGCAAGCACATCAGCGATTTCATCAAGGTATTGTCGGAAACGGGTTGGATATTCGTTTTTGGCTGGACCCGTGGCTCATGGACGAGCCGCTGAAATCGTTTTGGCCTCACCTTTTTTGTCTGGAGGGTGAAAAATCTTGTTCGGTGGCCGTTCGGTGTAGCTCAAACGCATTCGAGGGATGGAGATGGACCTGTCAACCGTCAACGGCGGAAGAGCTGGCTGAATGGAGCGACTGTCAAAGCAGGATGTCTGCGGTGATTTTATCTTTGGATAAGGATTCCTGGAAATGGATTGGGAACTCTTACGGAACCTTTTCAGTCAGCTCGCTCAAATCTCAAATGAATAAGGACTATGATAACAGTGGTAATTTCTGCATGAGATGGTGTAAGTGGGTTCCTTCCAAATGCAACATTCTTATTTGGAGGACAGAGTTCTGTAGGTCCCTCGGAGGTTGAGGTCAAACCTATTCCTTGTTTTGTATAACACACTAGCAAGTGCGGAATCCAAGCTAGCATGCAAACCGAGATAGAACAAGCACAAACACAACACACAATCTTCACCGATTAACACCACTTGTATTAATACGAGGAAAGGTTCGGTTACAAAGCTATGTTTACAAATGTGTTTTGCAAACTCTCTAAAACACTAGTGTGTGTGTTCTCTCAACAGAATGCTCTCACTTCTGTCTCGCTTTTCGTGTCTTTGTGTCTCACCCCCTCAAAATGAAGTGAACACATTACATGGGTATATATACCCAAACACAGATCGTCTGGTCGAAGGATCAGATAGACTGATCGAAAGATCATCTATCGATCTGAAACAGCTCGAAGGATCACATATACCTCGAAGGATGATATCCTTCGAGGTCCATCTATATCCATCGAAGGTTTATCCTTCGAGCTCATCGAAGGATATAAACAATCCTTCGATGACGCATCCTTCGACCCAAACATCTCACAAACCATGTGTTAACTGTTTGGCCAAGTCAAACCAGGAGGATGGTTGACTTGGTCAAACTTACATCAAACACACATAATAACAGACCTAAGACGTAACCCAGACTGACACAAGACATCGTTTTGTATCATGACAACATACAGACAAAGTACAGACACAAGTGCACCAACAAACTCCCCTTGGCTGTATCTTTGTCTAGATCTTAATTCTTGTGGGTCCCTCGTGTCTTCAAGTCTTTGACGTCCTTTCAAGTCTTCAATGTCGGAGGATCTTTAAAGTCTTCACGTTTTGAAAGTAGAAAGTGTAACAACAAACTCCCCGTTTCATGTAGGAAGTGTGTTGACAAACTCCCCCTTAACATAAGCTTCCCCTTGAGTTATGCTCGTGAAATACTTGTTCTTTATGAATTGAGATCCTTGTGGTGTTGATGATGGTCAGCGGCAACTCGATCATCTTCATCACTTGAGTGCCTTCATGTCGTGTCTTCATTCCGAAGCTTGTCATCGACCATGTTCTCCTTGCCTTTAGAATCTGCACATGCAAGAAATCTAAACGCGTAATGAGAACAACTGCCTGGAATATCATAAGCAAATGACACACATGTGACCATTGTTCAATCAAACACCGTCCGACAGTTTGAAAGTTTAGTAAATTTGTTAGTTTTAGTCTTTAACTTTCAAAACTTGCAAATTTCGACCGTTTATGAAGATTTAGTCGTTTCGGTTTTCAATCAGGTTTCAGGTAACGAAGACTCGAGATCCAACATCGTACGATCGAAAATAAGATAGAAATAAAATCTTTTTGGCTTTTATAAAGTTTATATTAAAACACACCTAAAATCTTTTTGGAATTTTTGAATATTTCAAATGTAAAGACAGAAAGCAGTAAATAAATATATACAGAGATGCAGAAACTGAAAGCATTAAATAAATATTTACAGACATTCTTTTTGCGAGTTTCGAGGGTAAGAGAATCATATCAGTGTACGGTCATGCCAAAACGCTCTTGTTGTTCAATTAGTTAACATTAAGATAAGCATCCTATAACAATTATCGGTATTGTTGCCCACATAAGCTCAACTTATCAGATGTAATCATGGCGAGGGGATACGTTAAGGTAGGATTTATACTTACCGACCGGTGTTCATCCACATCACGACACATTCCCGTATCAAGGTATGCACGAGGGTTCATCTTACCGGTGAGTATACCGATTATCATCTGTTTGACCGTATATGATGTGAGATTCTCACTTATTTGATTTGAAAACAAGCCCTATGTGATAGAATCACTTATTGATGAGGAACTTGATTTTCATATGCATGAGGGCACAGGAGCAAGTCCGTGAACAGGTCAGTACTTTCGTACAGCAGAGAGACGAACTTGACTCCCGGATAAATGTGATATATTATCACTTATTTTGAGTTGGACATGTGATTCTTGATCACTTATTGAGGTCGTATGCAGTATGTACACGTATGTATGGTATCATGGAAGATCTAGACTTGGGTCCCCGTTATTTTCCGGTAAAAGATACAACCATGATACCCAGATGATAAGCAGCATAAAGACCGAATATCTCAGAACCTCGGCAATCTCTCAAACGAAATTTCGGTACCAAGACCATATGCCAATGAGTGGTTCCCACCTGGACTTCAGTCGTTTTAAGTTTATATCGCCCTGCACACTTTAAAATGATTGTGAGCCTACCGATACATCTTATATAGAGCTGCTTATCGTTTTTCATTTTGCATTTCAGTTTAAAAGAGGTTTGGATAGACCACTGATGTACTATCATTTTCTCTTTAGCTCGCCAGGAAACTCATTTTTGCTTTTCTATTGTTTTTGTGATTTTGAAATTTTTCGATGTTTTTGGATTTTCAAATTTTTGGATTTACTCCCCCTAAAATCAATAAACTAAGATAAATTTAAAACACAAAGGTATTTACAAAAATGATTTTCCGATGTTGGTTAACTCATGTTTTGTAGGTCCCGAAATCTGAGGATCGATTACGAACCGAATCTCTTGTTTATAGTAAACACGGTTACGTGTGCGGAATCCACGTAACTATGCCAAATCAAACATATATAGCAATAATAACAACGGATTAATCAATGATACACACTCGATTGATTAACGGGATAAGAACCTATTACAACTGATACAAACACAGTTCAGACGGAATTTTGGCAGAGTTTTGTTACTATGGTCTGTTTCTTATCTCTGAGTTCAAATGAACACAAAGTGTTGTTTATATAGTCCCTGGGCCACAGATATCGACGAAACACAGAAGTGTTTGACGAATCTGAACATGGGCCAGACATTGGGCCTGGAACAGCCCAATACATGACGAATCAAGGTCTGATTCGTCATGACCTTCAACGAAACAGAAGTCTGTTTCGCCATGAAGTGTTCCGACGAAACAGACCTGTTTCGTCGTGGACTGCAACTGTTGTGGTTGTTCCTGTTAACAGACAGCAACAAGCAGCAACATATAAACATAGTTATGACAAAACTACCCTTTAATGCAACATGCATTGTTCATTATACTTTACATATCAAACGGAACAAACTTATCGGACCCAACTGGATAGGAGGATATCCGACTTGGTCTTCATTCCGTTAAAGGGTCGAACCGAACGTGCCGCGTCCACACAAAAAGTGTATCAACAAACTCCCCCTTGGACGCTGCTGTGATGGTTCGACTTCCATGTCTTTCATGTCGGAGGATCTTCAAAGTCTTCACGCGTCGTAAGAAGAAAGTGTATCAACAAACTCCCCTTTTCATTTAGAAAGTGTGTTAATAAACTCCCCCTTAGAATGAACTCTCCATTGAGTTATGCTCGTGAATCTTTTGACTTGTCAAATCTTCAGATCCTTGTGGTGTTGATGAAGGGTCAGCGGCAACTCGATCATTTTATCCTTTGAGTGCCTCCACTTCGTGTCTTCATTCCAAAGCTTGTCATCAAACATGTTCTCCTCGCCTTTAGCATCTGCACATGCAAGAAAGCTAAACGCGTAATGAGAACAACCGCTTGGAATATAGATAACATTTAAACAAATGACACATATGAGATCAAATCTCAATCAACTACCGACCGACAACAGTTTGAAAGTTTAAAAATTGTTCAATTTTAGTTCTTAACTTTCAAAACTTGTTAACTTCGACAGATTATGAAGATTTTCACACTGAACAGAATTTGATTAAAATGAACACTTTTCCATTTTGTTTTAGTTTCCAAATGCAAGGACGTGTTATGAAGTAGGTTTCAGGCTTCCGGTAGAAAACACCAAGCAACAACTTCGGCTTAATCAAAAACGAACTTTACACAAATATACAAAAAAAAATTTAAAGCATAGTAAACTAAATGAAAATGCGGAAAACTGTGAAAAACACTAAGCAACTGTACAAGTGCAATCTTTTTGTGAATTTCAAGGACAAGGAATCATACCAGCTTACGGTCTTAGTCAACATGATTTTGATTCTGTTTAAAGCTCTGGATAAGTATACTACCTCGATTATCGGTATTGTGGTCCACATAAGCTCAAACTGATCAGACATAATCATAATTTAAGAGATACGATTAACAGTAAGGATTATACTTACAAGTCGATGTAAATCCACTCACGACACATTCCCGTATCAAGGTATGCACGAGAATTCATCTTACCGGTGAGTATACCGTTTATCATCTGTTTGACCGTATAAAAATGTGAGAAACTCACTTATTTTGAGTGAAAACAAGCCCTATGTGACAGAATCACTTATTGATGAGGAACTTGATTTTCGATGCATGAGGGCACAGGAGCAAGTCCCTGAACAGGTCAGTACTTTCGTACAGCAGAGAGACGAACTTGACTCCCGCAAAGAATCTGTGATAATTTATCACTTATTTTGTTTGGACATGTGATTGTTGATCACTTATTGAGGTCGAATGCAGTATGTACACGTATGTATGGTATCATGGAAGATCTTAGACTTCGTCTCCGTTATTTTTACGGTTTGATACAACCATGATACCCAGATGATAAGCAGCATAAAGACCGAATATTTCAGATCTCGGCAATCTCTCAAACGAGATTTCGGTACTAAGACCATATGCCAATGAGCGGTTCCCACCTGACTTGAAGTCTGTTAGGTTTGTATCATCCTGCACATTTTAGTCTGATTGTGAGCCTACCGATACATCGTTAGTAGAGATACTTATCATCATTTTTCTTTTTATTTTGTATTTTGAGCACATTGACCGACCACACCAGTGAATTTCATCATTTTCCTTTATCCAAGAAACTCATTTTTGGTTTTTCTATTGTTTTTGAATTTTTGAATTTTTCAAACGAAACGACAGAAAGTAAAGACATCTTTTTGGATTTTGAACTTTTGCAATGTTTTTGAATTTTCTTGAAATATCTCCCCCTAAAATTCGCAAAGTTTACGAAAACTAAAATCTTTTTGAATTTTCAAAGTTTATAAAGAAAATATTTACAAAAACGATCAGCCAAAGAAGTTTACTCGGGTATCACCTTAATGCCATTGACCAAAAGTAGATAATCAAAACGTGATTTATCAAAAGCTTTTGTAAACAGGTCGACACGTTGGTGATCAGTGGGGACATGAACGACATCGATTAACCTCTTATCAAAACAATCACGGATAAAGTGATATTTAATGTCGATGTGTTTAGTCTTAGAATGTTGCACAGGATTTCTAGTGATTTGCAAGGCAGCATTATTATCAACAAAAATACGAGTAGATAGGAATTCTAAACCGTAGTCGCGCATTTGTTGTTGTATCCAAAGAACTTGGGAACAACAACTCGAGGCAGCAATATATTCTGCTTCACATGTTGATGTAGCAACACACGTTTGCTTCTTGCACTGCCACGTGACCAGTCGATTTCCTAGGAACTGACATCCTGCTGTTGTCGATTTGCCATCGATTTTGCAACCACCGAAATCAGAATCACTGTATGCAATTAATTCAAAACTATCATCCCTAGGGTACCAAAGACCGAGGTCTGGGCATCCCTTCAAATAGCGTAGAATCCTTTTGACAGCTGACAGATGAGAGGCCTTCGGGTTTGCTTGATATCTTGCTAGTAAGCATGTTGGGTACATGATATCAGGCCTCGAAGCGGTAAGATACATGAGAGATCCGATTATAGCACGATAGTACGAGGAGTTGATGCTTTCTCCCTTCAAATCCGGAGTAATCCCGTGATTCTGCGGAAGTGGGGTACCAATGGGCGTTGCATCTGACATTTGGAATCGGCTCAAAATGTCACCAACATATTTAGTCTGATGGATGAATATCCCAGACTCTGTTTGTTGAACTTGAAGGCCCAAAAAGAAATTCATCTCTCCCATAGCACTCATTTCGAACTTTTCTTGCATAACACGTTCGAATTGCCTGCACAAAGAGTCATTAGTAGACCCAAATATTATATCATCAACATATACCTGCACCAGCAGAAGATCTTCATCTTGTTCTTTGATAAAGAGAGTGCAATCAATAAGACCTCGTCTAAATCCATTCTCCCGAAGATAGTTTGATAAGGTTGCGTACCAAGCCCTAGGTGCTTGATGTAGACCATAAAGAACTTTGTTGAGCAACCAAACCCGATCGGGGTGAATAGGATCTTCAAAACCTGGAGGTTGTTCGACATGCACCTCTTCTTGAACAATACCATGAAGAAAAGCACCTTTAACGTCCATCTGGTAAACTTTGAATCCTTTGAAAGAAGCATAAGCTAAGAAGATTCGAATAGCTTCCAGACGTGCAACAGGTGCATAAACTTCATTGTAGTCAATGCCTTCAATCTGACGAAAGCCCTGAACAACCAGTCTCGCTTTGTTGCGAATAACAACTCCACGATCATCTTTCTTGCATTTATAAACCCATCGTGTTCCAATTTTCTTGTAATTCTCTGGTTTTTCAACAAGCTTCCAAACACCAAGCTTTTGAAATTGCTGCAGTTCGTCCTGCATGGCTTCAACCCATGAATTATCTTTTAAAGCTTCCTTCCAAGATTTTGGTTCTTCCTGTGAAACGTAACACGCGAAAGACCAATCATTTTGTAGACCAGATTCTCTAATAGCTGAATACAAACCAGCACTCGGGTTGTTTCTCAGCTGATTACGTGTCTGCACACCTTGTTGGACATCTCCTATGATATTCTGCTGTGGATGGGTATCGTGTATCCTCATTTCAGGATTTTCAGGAACACGAGCATTAACACCCAAATTGTTAATATTAAGATCAACAACCAACTCTACACCTGGAATATGCGTAGAAGTGGATGCATTTCCTTCAGCAGTATCATCGACTTGCACATGAGGAGTATCAACAGAAATACCCTGAACTGGAACAACTGGAGATTTAGTGCCTTCAGTCGCATCCAAATTTTCTTCATCTTCTTCTGATGATTCATTGTATTCAGTAGCATTTTCAACTTCCTCATTTTGAACCGTGTTGTTAGACGAATTAGAACTTTGTGAGTTAACAACAACAGGTCTAACTAATGACGACTCAGCAGCATTGTCACTATCAAAGATCATTCTAGCAGCTGCGGAATCTTCATCAAAGGTTGGCAGATCAAAGGAGTTGAATAGCCCATCATAATCGAACATCCAAGGATCACCTGGAGCTTTAACAGGACTTGTATATCTCTGAACCCTTACTTCACTCCATAGCTCAATCTTTTTGGAAGTCAGATTCCAAACACGAAAATTTGGTGTAGCATATCCAAGGAAGAAACCCTCAATAGCTTTTGCGCCAAACTTTCCATCCGGATCAATCATAGTGCATGGACCACCAAAAGGTTCTAGAATTGAAAGATCTGGTTTCCTTTTCTGTAGAAGTTCGAAACAAGTCTTGCCATGTCTCTTAACCGTAAGAACTCGGTTTAATGTGTAGCAAGCAGTCGACACAGCCTCTGCCCAGAACTGAACAGGAAACGCCGACTCTACCAGCATTGTTCTTGCAGTTTCAATTATCGTCCGATTCTTCCTCTCCGCGACACCATTTTGTTGTGGAGTGTAAGGAGAACTGTATTCATGAAGAATGCCTTTAGAAGTACAGAACTCATCCATAACACGATTTTTGAATTCAGTTCCATTGTCGCTTCTGATCCTCTTAACTTTCAACGAGTAGAGATTTTCCAACATTGTAAGAAGATCCTTGAGGATTTGAGGAGTATCACTCTTGTGTGCCATAAAAGCTACCCAAGAAAATCTAGAGTAGTCATCAGTAACTACTAAACAATACACATCTCCGAACGTTGTTTTGTGTCTCATAGGTCCAAAGAGGTCCATATGAAGACGTTCGAGAGGCATGCTAACAGTGTTGATTTTCTTCAAAGGGTGAGACTTCTTTGTTTGCTTCCCTTTCTGGCACGAAACACAGATATCTTGTAGATGAAAACTTCTCACGGGTACGCCATTCACAAGATTGTTTTTCACCAAATGGTTCATTTTTCTCAAGTGAATGTGTCCCATTCTTCTGTGCCAAGATATAGACTCCTTCTCCGTGGCTTTTGAGACAAAACATGTGACTTGTGCAGAAGTCGTAATCGCTTGACTCATATCAAGAACATAAAGATCATTGACTCTTGGAGCCGATAAGAGAATCCATTCATCAGGAATTGTGAAACCAGGTTTAAGCACATAACAACCGGCATCATCGAAATGCACGGTGAACTTTTTATCGCAGATTTGCGACACACTGAGAAGATTATGATCAATTTGACGAACATAATTGATCTTATCGAAACATACCACACCATTGGAAATCATTCCCTCTCCAGTGATGTAACCGCCTTTGTCTCCAGCGAAAGCAACATAGCCTCCTTTAATGTTTCTCACATCATATAGAAGCCGTAAGTCGCCCGTCATGTGCCTAGATGCCCCACTATCAACAATCCAATGACTATTAATAGTTCCTCCTGGAACATCCTGCACATATCATCCAATGATTAGTTAAGGATGGGGACCCAAGCCAAAGTGGTCTTGGGTCGTCCCTGAGCATCACGAATAGTGATCTCGATTTGTTGATGGTTTTCCAAACAAACAGCTCCCCCTGAACCTTCACTCTTCCTAGGTTTCCAAGTTTGTTTTTGTTTACCAGATTGAGTTTTGTAAAAAAATTTTGAAATTACTGGTTCCCTGTTCTTTACAGGTGAACTTGGTTCCCTTGGAACAGAATTGACCTTAGGTTTTAAAGCCTTTTCTATTTTCTTCACATTTTGATGTCGTTGTTTCGATTCCTGTTCTTTAATAGTTCTTTTATCATGTTTAGGTGAAACAGGACGACATTTAGGGTGAATCGATTCAGGTGATGCTCTTTCAACAAATTTCGCTTTCGGAGTGTTAGCACAATCTTTGATTATGTGCCCAAACTCTCCACATTTAAAACACGTTCTCCTTTCAACAAACTTAGGAGAACTGGATCGACGATCAGATGTCGAATTTGTATAACCTGAGGTACTAGCTTTTTCATCACACCCGTTTGAATGTTGAGTGTAATTGTTTTGACTATCACGTTTTAAAATTTTGACTTGTACAAAATCAGTGTTTGACTTGTTAGCAAAAGTCTCAATTTTATCTGTACCCCTCGATTCCACAAATTTAACATTGCTGTTTTTCTTCTGATAACGAGCCCCTTTTGTTTCAAATTTTGATTTAGAAACATTTGACACTTTAGCTCGTTGATCTGATTGTTTACTCTTAGAAGCAATAGGTTGTTGCTTTGAAGGTGATTTCTGATTTCCAAATTTCTTTTTAATTTCAGTCTTAGGAATTGGATTATATTGAGTCACATTAACTCCCTGAATCAACTTTCCCACAAACTTACTTGTGTTATTTTCAAAAACATTATCAATCAATGATGGATTGACATTTTTAATTGGAAAATCATTATCTGAATAGATTTTAGAGTCACCAACCAAAGTGTACAACACAATATTACTTTTAACAGTAGACACAGGATTTATCACTTGTTGAACAACTGATTGAACAGCAGGGGTAGGAGGATCACACAGTATATGATTCTCAATTGGAACTTCTACTCCTTTAAGTTTGTCAAGTGATTTATCCTGTTTACTCACATCTGATTCAGATTCATCATCCGACGACTCATAGTCCTCAATGGTTGGAGGACCTTGTTTCGTGGATGTTGACTCTTTTTGCTCAGAATTTGTACTTGGAGAATTGTTCGATTTGAACCCTAGGCCAGTAGTTACTTCCTCATAATCAAGAGGCACACTGGATTCAAACCGTGGCATTTCTTCTTCATCAGGCATATAAGTATAATCATGTCTCAAAGGGGGCGGACACTTCTTATACCCAACACCTTTCTTGTTTCCCTTTAGTTGTTGAACATCAATAATGTGATCGAGCACAAATCGGGAGTTAGAGTAACTCTCCAATTTTTGCTTGATTGCATCATGCTCACATTTGGCAATGGCTAGTTCCTTTTTAGTTTCCTCAACAATGTTAATGTAATCATTTATACTAACTTGTTTATGATAAACAGTTTTTGTCACTTCGGAAACATTTTTCTTTTGAATTTCAATCATAGATTTAAATTCTTTTTCGTTTCGAACCAAAGCCATATTCGCTTCTTTGCATTTAGCCATTTCAACAACTAAACTCTGATTGTGAATATGAATCGTATCACATTCAAGTTTTATTCTATCAAATTCATTTTTCATATATTCACAATCTCTACAGTTGATAAGAATTTCAGATTTTACCTGGCTTGTAGAATCTGAGACATTTGCCATAAAGGCAGTCTGATAAGAGAAAGATCCGTCTTCAGAAAAGAACTTCTCCATTTCTTTAGACACTACCTCAGCCTTCTTGATCAGAACTGATTTCTGACATTTCAACTCTTCTGCTTCATTCAATAAGTCATCAAGATTAGAACTTGCTTCTTTGCTCACATCAGATTCAGAACTCAAAGTAGAACTTTCTTCATCAGAACTCCCGGAATTACCAGAACTATCGTCACTATCAGAAAATTCTTCCTTATGAACGTGCTTGATGTGATTGATAATTTTAGCATAACACGCCGTTCCTCCTTTACCTTGATCACTTTCCCCAAGTTGTAAAGACCAATTAAACCCTTCATCAGCTTGTACGGTTAATGCACGACTTTCATTTGATGGTCCAGACTGATTCTGGTTAGTGGTGTTGGTTACAGCCACTATCCCTTTTCCACGATTGTCTTGATTAGCATTTGAAGTACTCGTCTGATTACGGAATGGGTTCTGATTGCCTTGTCTGCTTGGTCGAGTGCACTCACGTTTGAAGTGACCCTTTTCCCCACAATTGAAGCATGTAACTGCTTCTTTATCAAAACCGTACTTTGTATCTTGTTTGCTTTCCAAAGAACTTCTTCCTGTTCGAACCATAAAGTCCTTCGCCCTTCTAACAGCACTTGCGAATGCCCACTTTATATCCATCAACTCCATTTCATCACGGTTGATTTGTAGATAGTCTTCGTTGGTTAAATTGATGTTTCCAATTTGACCTGCGACCAAACCGCAGTAAGCACTGACCATGGTATTAATAAGTTCCATATGTTCCTTTGCTACTTCAATGCTAACATTTGAGAGGTTTGATGTATCAACTTTGACTGTGTTAGGGTTTGGAGTTGGAGGATTGTTGGTATAATGAGCTTGCTGTTGTTGTTGTGGTTGGACTTGTTGTTGTGGTAGGGATGGATTAAAACCTCCTCCTGAATATGCTTGAGGTTGAGTAGTATTTACTGGAGGTATAAACGGAATAAAACCTCCTCCAGAATAAGTCTGAGTTTGTTGAGGAAACGGAGAAGAGTTTGTATCTGATACAAACGCCGTTTGTAACTTTGGTTGCCTCAGACTAGCTGACGGGTCAAAACCTCCACCACAATACATTTCAATATTCTGAGGAGCAGCAATGCGTTTTGCTTTTCGGATTTCTTCATCATTTTTATGTTCCAGCTTCTGTACGAATTCATAGATAGTTATAGTGTCAGCATCTAGAATACCTGTATGTTTTAGAAGCTCAATGTATGGACTCCACTTTGGTGGTAGAGAATCAGCAAATCGTGCACAAACTTCCTTTTGAGATGCAGTAACAGCATAGGCAAACATCTCACTAATCAAATGATAAAACCGTGTGGTCATATCATTTAGAGTTTCGTTTTCCAAGAACTGGAACGACTCGAACTCTTTCTTTAATAAATCATGCCGTGTCTTTCTGGAAGCTGCATTTCCTTCTCCTCTTGTCACCAAACTATCCCATAGGGCTTTCGTGTTCGTACAATAAGAAAACTGATGATAGATATCTTTATGAAGTGCTTGAGTAAGAACAGCAAACGACTTTTTCTCAAATTCATATGCTTTCTTGTCATTTTCCTGCATGTTAGTAAAACCTTCGGCCGTTGAAGCTGCTACTTCAAGAGCATCATTGCGTGGAGTAATGAAACACCTCCAAATATCAGTGCTTTGACCTTGAACATATGTAATGAAACGACCTTTCCATGATGGAAACTCGTTCATATGATTCAACTTTGGCGGGCGATTGTTGCTACCCGTTTCGCTCTCGCTAATCAACAGATTTTGAATGTTTTGGTTCTGATTGGATGCCAAAGCCCATTGTCCGGCACTGATAGTGGGTTGACCATAAACACTCTTCACCCACGCTGCTGCGGACGTCGGATCTTCACGTGGTCTAGAATCCATACTCCAATCCCATGGACTAGTACAACTCATATTTGATGTATGTATGATAGTACCTGCACAAATTTCTTGAAAACAAACAGTAAGCAAACTGATATAAGTCCTCTGTTTAAAACAGATCTGTTTTCGACGAAACAGAAATCACGAAACAGGTTTGTTTCGTCTGAATGAATGACGACGAAACAGACTTGTGATAATTGTGATTTGTGGCGAAACAGAATTTGTTTCGTCAAAGATGTTGTGGCGAAACAGACGTTTGATTCGTCAAAGGTGTTGCGACGAAACAGATGTGATTCGTCGGCTGTGTGTTTCGTCAAAACTGGGTAAAAGTCAGTTGTTTTAGATATTTAAAATATCTACTGACCAGTCAAGGATAAGATGAGACAACAAGATATTTAACCTGACACAAGGTATGTTTGTAACTCTTATTTTCAACGAAACAGACTTTGTTACTGAAACCAATTATAACCTTTTACACAAAAGTCAAGTAATATTATTATAAGTTATAACACTTGGTTTTAATCAATTTTAACAAATCAAATTCTCAGTTTATAACAAGAACACTTATGAAGATATGAAGAACACCACCAAGAACATGAGTTTTCCGATGAGTTTTCCGATCACCGATAATTTTCCGAAACACGAAAATACACTAGATTTTCACTAAAAACCCGGTTTAAAGCATAAACAAACAATCTAACTTAGGTTTTTGATAAAAATCTGTAGCAAACACCAATAAAACAGCAGATTTATGAATATTTTTCCAGAAAATATAATTTTTCAAGAACAAGTTTTCAGAAAAACACACACAAAATACTTGATAAAAACCGAACAAGTTTGATTTTAAACAAGGATAAGAGCCAAAGCTCTGATACCACTTGTAGGTCCCGAAATCTGAGGATCGATTACGAACCGAATCTCTTGTTTATAGTAAACACGGTTACGTGTGCGGAATCCACGTAACTATGCCAAATCAAACATATATAGCAATAATAACAACGGATTAATCAATGATACACACTCGATTGATTAACGGGATAAGAACCTATTACAACTGATACAAACACAGTTCAGACAGAATTTTGGCAGAGTTTTGTTACTATGGTCTGTTTCTTATCTCTGAGTTCAAATGAACACAAAGTGTTGTTTATATAGTCCCTGGGCCACAGATATCGACGAAACACAGAAGTGTTTGACGAATCTGAACATGGGCCAGACATTGGGCCTGGAACAGCCCAATACATGACGAATCAAGGTCTGATTCGTCATGACCTTCAACGAAACAGAAGTCTGTTTCGCCATGAAGTGTTCCGACGAAACAGACCTGTTTCGTCGTGGACTGCAACTGTTGTGGTTGTTCCTGTTAACAGACAGCAACAAGCAGCAACATATAAACATAGTTATGACAAAACTACCCTTTAATGCAACATGCATTGTTCATTATACTTTACATATCAAACGGAACAAACTTATCGGACCCAACTGGATAGGAGGATATCCGACTTGGTCTTCATTCCGTTAAAGGGTCGAACCGAACGTGCCGCGTCCACACAAAAAGTGTATCAACATGTTTTACCTCAATGCCGTTTACCAAAATTAAGTTTTAATCAGAAATGATTTAGCGAATTTTGGAAAAAATCAGTTGGCATGTCGGTAAGCGGTGCGGACCATGACAACATTGTCTGGCCAAAGAGTGCTGAACGAGATAATAATTCACAAAGCAACTTAAATATCGACAAGTATAGGAGAGATTAGAAATTTAAAACCGTATCCTGCAACTGCTCCGTGCATTGCAAGGAATCTGAGTGCTCTCCCAAACTGGATATCCACCCGGTGTGGATTTCAAGGTCGATTTATGTAGCTACTTCACTTAATCCTAGATATCTTCACACAGCAATAAGATCATAAACCTCCGGGTCCGGCTGGTCTTCCACATTGCACCAGCGAAGGTCTTTATCTTTCTCTTTGAGAAGTAGTGTGCGGTTGTTCAATCAATGTCAAGGCATCCGCACACCCGGTTGGTTTGATCAACAAACACATTCTCTTCAATCACACCGTGGAGAAAAGTACCCTACACGTTCATCTTGTGGACTTTGAACTTCTTGTGGAAGAAAAATCCATGAATCTTCGAAAAGCTTCAGACGTGCTGCAGACGCTTACTTTTCATTTGAATCTTTCCTGAGGACCCGATCAAAAACCATAACAACCAATTTTGGCACATATCTCTTCATGTCGAATTTTTCAACTTCATTCAACCACATTCTTTCACCATCATTCCTTCATCGGAATGTTTGTCTTCTTATCTTTTTCTTTTCTTTTCTCATTTCTCTCCATCAAAGGCAACAACTCCTAGATATAATGATGTTTCGGAGTCTGGGGTCGCCGATCTTGTGCATGGACGCTCCACTATCAACAATCTTACGACTATCGAAAGTTCCTCCTGGAATATCCTACACACTCACTCAGAGATTAGTTGGAGAGGGGGACCCAAGCCTTTGTGGACTTGGGTCGTCCTTGATCATCAAGGAAAGTGATTTCAATCACTTGATGATTAGGAAAAAGAACCTGTGGTGCTCCCCCTGATTGAATTACCAGCTTTTGCTTCCAAGCTGTTTGTCCTTTACCAGTATTTGAATTTATTGTTTTAGCATTTACTGGTTTTACAGTTTCAGATTTCGCTTGTACAGGTTTTTCTTCTTTGACCTCTGATTTTAAGGCCTTTTCAATTACCTTTTGATTCTTTTGCTTTAACTTCTTTTCCCTTTCTTTCAAGACACGTGGGTCTTGTTTCGGGGAAACTGATCGTTTTCGGTAATTGATTTCTTGGGGAGCACTCGTTTTTGACTTCAGCTTTTGCACGTGTGGGCAATATCTTACAATATGCCCAACTGTCCCACATTCAAAGCATGTTATCCGCTCTACAAACTTCGGAGAAACATGTTGATGACTAGACGGAGAACCAGACAATGAACTTTATGATCTAGACGTGCTTGGACCTAAATCACATGCGTTGGTGTGTTGGGTGTAATTATTCTGATCATTTCGTTTTAAAATTCTAACTTGTTTTATAAAATCAACGTTAGATTTATCCTGAAATGTTTCAATTTTGTCTGAACCCGTGGATCCAACAAAGTTCATTTTCGGTTCTCGTTTCTTAACAGGAGCTCTTTTGTTTTGCACCTTTTGTTGTTGAACCTTTGGTTGTTCAGCCTTAGACTGCTGAACTTTAGGTGCTTGAACATTCTTGTTCTGAGCCTTCTTTCTCTGTGCCTTACCCTTTCCGGAGTTGACTTGTTGTTTTCGCTCAATTGGTAGTTTTTGGTTTCCGTATTGTTTTCTAATTTGTTCACACGGAATTGGATCACATTGAGTGACGGTAACTTTGCCACTCTTGTTCCCCAAAAACTTATCAGTGCATCCTTCAAAAAATTGCTCAATTAAATCTTGATTTACATTTTTAATTGGAAAATCTTTGTTAGAGTAGATTTTGCTATCTCCTTTGAGCGTGTACAACAAGTTATTCTCTTCACTGCTAGATACAAGGGACTCCATTGCTTTTGACATTTCAGTCTTACTCGGTTTCACTGGTGGATCACACAGGATGTGATTCTCGATTGGAATATCTGTTGTAACCGAGTTAGACTGTTGTTTCACAATTTCTTCAGATTCATCATCCGAAGAATCAGCATCCTCAACAATGGGAGGACTCTGTTCCTTAACACACGATGAATCTGTCACATTCTCAGATTCTGATTGACCCGAGGATGATGTACCAGTTGTGAACCCGAGGCCTGCTGCAAAGTCATCTAGATTGAGTGGCACAGTAGGTTCAAAACGGGGCATATCCTCGTCATTAGGCAATTTGGAGTAATTGTGATTCATTGGGGGAGTACATGATTTGAATCCAATACATAGTTTATCCCCCTTTTTCTTTTGAACGTCGATGATGTGATCCAATACATAGCGGGAATTGGAATAGCTTTCCAGTTTCTGCTTAATTGTCTCACATTCACATCGAGCCGTTGCCAACTCTACCATTTGCTTTTCAATTGTGTCAATAAGATTATTGTTAGCATGTTGTTTTCGCAAAACAGCCTTTTGTAATTCTGAAACATCATGTCTTAATGACGCAATTGTTGCCTTAAATTCCTTTTCATTTCTGGTTAAAAACAAGTTAGCTTCAGTTGCTTTAGAAAGATCTACAATCAATTCTTGATTGTGTTTGTATGTGATTTCAAACTGACTTTCCTTTTCAGCATATTTAACATTTAAACTATCACAATTTTCACAGCTAACTACAGTGGGTTCATCGACACATACCTGACTTGATGAACTGTCGACATTAGCCACAAAGGCTGAATGGAGAGAAGACGAAGAGGAAGCAGCTTGATCCACCAAAATAGATCTTCTTTGAATTCCTGCTGCAGCTTCTTCCAAAGGCTCATCAATATCTGCATCGACTGACGCACTTGATGTCTCATCCACATGATCATTTCCTGAAGTGGAGGATTCTTCGTCTGAGCTTCCACTATAACCAGAACTGTCTTCACCTTCAGAAGATTCATCACCATTGGTGGAAGATTCTCCACCACTGGCGTGCTTTAAATCCTTTACGACTTCAGCAAAACATGCTGTTCCATCTGGAGCATCATTTCCAAACTGAAGCGACCAATCACAACCTTCATCTACTTGAACCACAAGTGCCTGGTTGGCATTTGATGGCCCTGCTTGGCTTTGGTTGTTGACAGGTATCAACGTACGAACATTGTTCCTGTTTTGGTTCTGCTGGTTGCCTTGATTTCTGAAAGGATTTTGGTTTCCATGCTGAGCTGGTCTTGTGCATTCCCTTTTGAAATGACCCCGTTCACCACAGTTAAAGCACCTTACAGCTTGCTTGTCGAACCCATACTTGGTGTCTTTCTTGCTTTCCAAGTTGGTTCTCCCCGTCCTTTCCATAAACTCCTTTGCTCTTCGAATTGCACTAGCAAGAGCCCATTTGATATCCATCATTTCAAACTCTTCTTTATCCACTTGCTGATAATCTTCATTGGTTAGATTGATATTTCCAATCTGACCTGCGATCAATCCACAATAAGCACTAACCAAGGTGTTCAACATCTCCATATGCTCCTTGGCTATTTCGACACTGACTTTGGAAAAGTTGGAAGTGTCTAATCTGACTGTGTTCGGATTGGAAGTGGCTTGAAAGTTTGAAGAGCTTCCATAAAACCCTTGCTGTTGCGGTTGTTGCTGCTGAGCTCTGCTTGGGTCTAAGAAAGGCGGTGGTGTGAATTGCTGAGCTGGCGGTTGCACATTCTGTTGTAGAGAAGAAGAATCTGGTCTTGAATACATCATCGTGTATGCTGAAGGATCAAACTGATTTGTTGTGGAAGGTCCGGTGTTTGAGATGAAAGCTGTTTGAAGCTTCGCATGTTGAGAGGCTGGTTTTTCTCCACTGATACCTCCTGCAATCCCATGGTACATCTCTGGATTTTGAGGAGTTAGTGTTCTTTTTGCCTTAAGCTTTTCTTCTACATCCTTGTTCTCCAGTTTTTGAATTAACTCATAAACGGTGATTGTGTCTAGAACACCATTTTCTTTGAGAATTTCAAGATAACTGCTCCACTTTGCTGGTAAGCTATCAGCGAATCTCTTCACCATTTCTTGTGGAGTGGCAGTGACTTTAAAAGCAAACATCTCGCTCAACAAGTGATGGAACCTTGTAGATAACTCTGCCAAAGTCTCATTCTCCAAACACGTGAAACCTTCAAACTCTTTCTTCAGTAATTCTTGCTTGATCTTTCTAGATTGAGCATTTCCTTCACATCGTAACGTGAGCATATCCCACAAGCTTTTAGTAGTCGTGCAGTAAACAAACTGGTGGTATATGTCTCTGTGAAGAGCTTGTGTGAGAATCATGAATGCTTTCTTTTCTAACTCAAATTTCCTTTTATCATCTTCAGACATAGTGCTGTAAGTTTGTGGATTAGATCCTGCAACTTCCAAATCATTGTCAAATGCGGTGAAGAAGCACATCCATAGATCTTGACCTTGCCCCTGAACATAAGTTCTCAGCCTTTCTTTCCACCATCCCCAATCATTTATGTGATTTAGCTTTGGCGGCTTTGTGCTTGTACCAGTTTCACTGTCGTTCTGCATCATAGATTGAATGCTGTTGCTTTGATTTGTGACCAATGCCCATTGATTTGCAGTTATCATTGCAGCTTGAGGTGGGGCAATAGCCTGCATCCATGCAGTTTTGTTGAAATCTGGCACAGATTGCGTAGCTGATGATTTTGGAGTCAAAGTTGTTTGAGTCCACGCGGTTGGATCCCACTGACTGTTTGTAGCTGATGATTGTGGAGTCAAAGTTGTTTGAGTCCACGCGGTTGGATCCCACTGACCGTTTGTTCCCATTTTATAAAAATTAATTTTCACAAACTATGTTAATATCTCGAATGATAACCACCAGCCGAAAGATCCTTGATCGAAAGACCTAAAAAAAAACACAAACTTGTTAAACTTAAACAGACTAGGATCGAAAGATCAACACTTGTTCGAAGGATCAACAGTGTTCGAAAGATCACTGTTGAGTTTCGAACAAAGATTTCGAAAGACTCCCCAATCGTAGGATCCTTATCTTTCGAATAAGAGCTGTAGATCGAAAGATGTATTCTTCGAAAAGATTCCTTGGATCGAAGGATAAGTCACAGACTTCGAAGGATGTTCGAAGGATGATTATCTATCGAACTTCCTTTAATCGAAAGATGATCTTTCGACTTCGAAGGATATCCTTCGATCTGCACTGACACAATTGACAAAAGTGACAGGTTGGTGAAAAAGGTGATGGGTTGGTAAAAATCTTTCGGCAGAGGTATGGTCAGACCATACTTTTTCACCAAAACATGATTTGAACAATAAAATATATCCAGAAAATCAAGGTTCTGACCCAGAAACCGGTCACCGGAGTAAGCCGGAATTTGGCCGGAAATTACCAAACTCCTTAAAAACAAGTTTTTAAGTTACCCAACCCGACCTTTAACACACCCGGTTAGTTTAGAACACGTTTTTACGACAAGAAATGCGCGAAAAACAGTAAAAACGGGTGCTAAACCATGTGAGTTTTTGTCCAAAACACTCCAAAGTCTTGTATAAACTCGGTTTTTAACAAAGAAAAGAGCCACGGCTCTGATACCACTTGTAGGTCCCTCGGAGGTTGAGGTCAAACCTATTCCTTGTTTTGTATAACACACTAGCAAGTGCGGAATCCAAGCTAGCATGCAAACCGAGATAGAACAAGCACAAACACAACACACAATCTTCACCGATTAACACCACTTGTATTAATACGAGGAAAGGTTCGGTTACAAAGCTATGTTTACAAATGTGTTTTGCAAACTCTCTAAAACACTAGTGTGTGTGTTCTCTCAACAGAATGCTCTCACTTCTGTCTCTCTTTTCGTTTCTTTGTGTCTCACCCCCTCAAAATGAAGTGAACACATTACATGGGTATATATACCCAAACACAGATCGTCTGGTCGAAGGATCAGATAGACTGATCGAAAGATCATCTATCGATCTGAAACAGCTCGAAGGATCACATATACCTCGAAGGATGATATCCTTCGAGGTCCATCTATATCCATCGAAGGTTTATCCTTCGAGCTCATCGAAGGATATAAACAATCCTTCGATGACGCATCCTTCGACCCAAACATCTCACAAACCATGTGTTAACTGTTTGGCCAAGTCAAACCAGGAGGATGGTTGACTTGGTCAAACTTACATCAAACACACATAATAACAGACCTAAGACGTAACCCAGACTGACACAAGACATCGTTTTGTATCATGACAACATACAGACAAAGTACAGACACAAGTGCACCAACAAGTTCGAACGTATCCCGACGAAAGTTGCGCTTATAAAAAGGAATATGGCTCTTGAGTCAGATGTATGCCCGATGTGCAATGAAGGTCTGGAATCCGCGGAGCATTTGTTCACCGCGTGTGAGTTGTCGTCCAGGGTCTGGTATTCGATCAACAAATGGTTCAAATTGCCCCCTTTTTGTCTATTCTCTGTTAGAGACATTTTGTCTCTTTTTGAGACTGTTAATGTGGATAAACGGAAAGCGGATATTCTTCACGGGATTATGATAACGGCGTGTTGGTGTTTATGGAGAGCGAGGAATGATAAGGTCTTTAATAATAAAGAGTCCGCGGCGGATCGTATCTTCGGCGATATCAGGTCTTTTGCTTTTATTTGGTTAAAACATAGGTCTAAGCACAAATCGTTAGTGTGGAATGATTGGTGTAAATATCCCTTGTATATGATGGGCTTGTAATAGGTTTTTGTTCGGCTGCTGCAGTTTTTCCATGCCTTTTGGTAGGGGCTGCTTTTGTGAATGAAGTTAAAGTTTAAAAAAAAAAAAAAAAACACTGGTCATGTGGGATTAAAATAACTGTTGACACACTTGTGAATATATCAAATACCGATGTACATGTGCATTTTACAGATGAAATAATAGATTCTTTCTGGGTCATTCATTCAGTCAAAGAAGCATGATAAGTTGCCATCCTCATAACACTAATTGATTGTCTTTGAATGGGCTCTAAATTAAGTTGTCATCCTCATAACATTAACTAAGGCTAATTGATTGTCTTTGAATGGGCTATAAATAATTGTACTCATCTTACCTCTCCTAGACTGGCCACATCTATATACCTATCAACTTAATGTCCTTTAATCTCACCCACTATTCACAAATTAATATCAAGCACATGAGCTATTACGACATTGCTTCCCTAAATCCATCTATTTTTTAAACAGTGTAAGCATTATAACGTTGAAAAAGAAAAATAATCTCCAAGTTTCTCCGTCACCATGATGCAATCACTTCCCATCTTCTATATTTCTACACAAAAAACTAACAGTAACACACTTCTCTCTCTCTCTCTCTCTTAGAACGGCGAATTTCTTTAATCTTTAATTACTTTCTCTATCTATACCTTTTGAGTATGGAATACGCGTATTTGTCACGCAACAACGAGGCGATCTTACTCCCATCAAACAACGAATTCAATCATGAAAATCCTGAATCAAACCATGAAGAAGATGCACCTTATTTCAGGCAGTTTCAGACTCCTCTTCTTGATGAAATACTGCATAACCACCAGCAGCATATGACATACAGCACTGCAAACAAGCCACCACCATCACCATCCAAAACTAAACGTGCAAGAAAGCAAAGAAGTGCTGGTAAGAAAGACCGACATAGCAAGATTCATACCGCTCAAGGCCTTAGAGACAGAAGAATGAGATTATCTCTCCATATTGCTCGAAAGTTTTTCGGTCTTCAAGATATGTTAGGGTTTGATAAAGCAAGTAAAACCATTGAGTGGCTCTTTTGCAAGTCAAAGAAAGCCATAGATGAAGTCACCGAAAGCGTTAAGTCACAAAACACTACACGAAGCGCTTGCAACGAAAATATAGAGAGCTGTGAATCGCCTTTATCGGATTGTGAAGTTCATTCGGGGATCGAATTCGATGCCGCCTCGAACAAAGGTAAACAACTTAAGGTTCAAGACGAGATCAACGATAGTGGAAGCTCCAAAACCGCCACGAAAAGCGATATATTGGCAAGGGAATTGAGGGGCAAGGCTAGAGCTAGAGCAAGACAGAGAACAAGAGAGAGAATGTTGATCACCAATCCCGAGAAATCAAAGCAGATGTTTGGAGCAAACCCTAATGATGAATTGGACCAATTGCAATTAGGGTTTTCTTCAAACCCTAATAATAATCATTACATAGAAGACTCATCAAGTACTTCTCCCAATGAATATTCTGGTACGCATCACTTCTTTGACCACACACAGTTGAACAATAATATTGCACAAAAAACTGAAGATTATTTGGGCACTGCGGCTGCAAGTTCATCAACATATTTTTCCGGATATGGTTACAACAAAAGTTTTGCAAATCCACCAGCTGGTTGGTTAAATTCAAGCAATACATTTTTAGGTTTTCTTGGAGGTTGGGATTCAGAGAATTTCACAGAAAACTATGGATTTTTGCCTAATCTTGCTCCATTGACAGGTGATATTAATGGACAAAACTTCAGTTTTATTCCTCCATCTAATCTTGTGCATTTCAAAACTCAAAATCAAAGAGATTAACAAGATTCTGGTTGAACAGTTGTTGTAGTGTATTTCAATACATAATTAAATCTTGTTTTTCAGTTATCTTGCTACATATATTTTTGTTTGAACATTTGATAATTGGTGATGAATAAATGGGGCATCATGTATCACAAATGATGTCGGTTGTGTCGAATTTAATAGACAAAGTAGCTAGTTTCAAGTTATATATATATTTGTCTGTTGTAATTAGTAATTTCAAGAATGCCGTTTGAGTACCTTTCAAAAAAAAAAGAATGCCGTTTGAGTTCATTTATATCAATCATGATAGCAGTAAAGGTGGCAAAAAATTTAAAAAAATGCCTTCTTCCATACTGCATGCACATCTTGGTACTATGTTATTTTGAAAAATACCATATCAAGAAAGTGTATGGATCAGAATTATTTAGGTTTGTCAAATTTCTTACAAACTCTTTTCATCTGGTTCGCATTAGGTTATAGTTAGGTTTGAATGTATAACCAAGTTGGTTAGCATTATAAAGACAGCTTGCTTGCAAGCTAGCTCAGTTCTTCCCTCATAGTAATCAAATTCATTAATTAGCATTATTGAACCAACTACACCTTTACAGAAACTCAAGCTCACTGAGTACTGGGACAATCATGATGGCGGTTTAATGTTCTTAGTTGATATATATTGGTTGAGGTTGTTTCAGTAGTATGATATTTTCACTGCCTGACATTTTATTGTTTCCAAAATCAAAATGTAAAAACATAATTCATATTTGCAATCTGTTGCATTTTGAATAGAGGTTTTTTGAATCCTAAAGAATGCATGATCACAAAGATTTAACGAGAAGTTAAAGAGTACAAAATAACACCGAATTCAATAAACTTGCTAACAAATTGTTGGAAATTTTAGTGAAAATGAGTTTTTCACTAAATATTTTGGACATCAATAATATTTATATATGTGTTGTATAAATAATTATTTATGGTTTGTGTTCAAACTATGTCTAAATAGAGCTAAGATGAATGAGATATCGAAGCTTGAAGTTGTATGTTTGGAACAAACAAAGAGGAATAAAATGGATTACTTGTGTCAACTTGTCCCACATAGGTGGGATGACAAAACTTAAAGTGGTTTATAAGGAGGAGCACTCCTTGTATATTGTTTCCTTAAAGGCAAACACTAGTGAGGACCCTAAAGGGTGCGGAGCACCCTTACTCGTGCGCATACACGCGCGAGCCGTGGGCTATAGACCCTATGTAGTGCACTTTGAACTTCGCACACCGCCTTTGTATTTTTGTCCATGAGCGCGTGGTCAGATACATGGCGGGTCCGCTTATGGCGCACCCTTGGGTGGCGTAGGCTGATGCCATGGCATGTAGCATGTCGATACGGCGCAAGCTCCTCAGGCGCATGACGCACGTCTTGGCTAAGGCGGAGAGTGCAGGTGGCGCACGCGCATGGATGACACATAACCAGGTGGCGTCCTGTTATGCGTAGTGGCATCCGTGTGGCGCACGACTCCATATGGCGTGGCATGAGATACTTGAAGCGTGGCGCGCGGACTGGCGGATCAGTTCTAGCGCGCACGACCAGGAAATCTGGTCAACCACTAGTGAGTTAACAATGGTCTCAACTCGTTTAATTCAGTCATGAATGAAAATGAGCGTTTCGAGTTAACCACTTTAATCCATTTGATTGAACTTTAATATTGTCTGTTACAATATTAAATATCTTGTTTAGTACAAGATTAATGAGAAATTAAACCCTATTCATTACAAGGTTTAATTGTCTAAATTATGACAATATTGATTGGGTTTAATTAGCTTTTTATGTGTATGAATATAAATAGAATGAGGATTCATTCTAACATATGAGTGACATACACACATAAGAGATCCTTTGTTCTATGAAATTTTAGAAAGGAGTACTCTCTAAATTATCCTTTTATCGACTTCATATTTCCTAATTATATGTACACCAAATTATACCCGGTGTAATCTCGGGCGTGAGTGCCATCTCCGACAGTACACATACTGTTCCGGTTGTTGTACCCTGGGAGACAGACCGTCTGAGAGGAGGCGTGGAATCTGTTTTAAGGGAAGCGTGTTGAACACGTGCCTCAACCAAAACCGTCAACAATTTTGCTTGTCTTGCAGCGGAGTTTCCATCTGGTAGGTGCGTTTGAAGTTTCCAAAGACATCGACTTGAATCAAGATTGATATAATTCAATTGTATTTTTACATTTGTTTATTTAGTTTATGTAACCGGTATTGTACTAGTATTTCCCATGAATAACGAGGTTTCGTTATTAGTTATTTATTAATATTTTTAATAAAAAGTGAACCTAGTTCCAACAATATTAAAACAGACTTTCGTGAGGATTGTTGCTACAATCTTAAATCCCTTCTCTACGAGGATTTAGGTTCACGAAAGTTAAAATATTTAATGAGATTTTTGTTAAAATCTTGAAAATATTTTTTGGGAAATATTTATTTAGTACAATGAGTCGGATTAATTTTATGATTGGAGTACAATCTTTAATCCGATTACCGGGTTGCAAAACGACTTTTTGATTCAAGTTTTGGAGTTCAAGGGTTTTGTTCGTGTTTAGATAAAATCGAACATATACAGAATAATATGTATTTCAATAGGTTTTTGAAATACTAAATTTTCTAATGAGCGTATTAGAAAATTTTATTTTGTAACCCCTTACAAATTAAATGTTTGTAACGTTTAATTTATTTTTTAATAAGCTTTTAGTAACCATAATTGTGAGATTAATGTTGGTTTTAAAAGTCTTGAAATTTTATATTTTCTAATGAGCATATTAGAAAGTAATTATTTTATAAAATAACTAGTTTTAATATTTTCTAACGAGCGTGTTAGATACGTTGTTGAAAGAATAACAAGATTAAAACTTTATATATCTCTAACGTGCGTGTTAGAATTTTATAGAATAATAAGTTTTAATATCATCCCTTATATCTAATGAGCGTGTTAGATACGATGATTGTGTAAAACTAACTTTTTAAAAGACGATTAGATTTTCTAACGAGCGTGCTAGAAAATATACGTTTAGATTTTCTAACGAGCGTGTTAGAAAATATTATAATTTCAAATAATTACCGACGAGCGTGTTGGAGACAATTTTTTTGGATAATAAACCTTGTAACGGTTTCGTCTAAACTATTAAATTTATAACGAGCGAGTTAGAAACGGATTTTTTCCACATACGTTTAAACGATTTTTATTTGTTTATTTCTAATGAGCGTATTAGAAATAGTTTATATTTTTTTATAAACTTCGAAACAAATTTTGTAGTCGATTATTTCTAACGAGCGTGTCAGAAACGATTTAAAGAGTTTGATAGTTGTTTATTTTCTAACGAGCGTGTTAGAAACGATTTAACGACTTTGTCAATTGTTTATTTCTAACAAGCGGGTTAGAAAGCGTTTATTTTATATAAACCAAAAACGGCTTTTGGCTATAAATAATCGTCTAATCTTCTAATGGGCGTATTAGAATTAGTTTATTTTATAACCAACTATTTTAACGATTTGCAATCGTTAATTTCTAACGAGCGGGTTAGAACCGGGTTAACTATGATAAACTATTTAAGATGATTTGTAATCGTTTATATATATTTTCTAACGAGCGTGTTAGAAAAGGTCTATGTTTATTTCTAACGAGCGTGTTAGAAAACGTTCATTTAAATAAACCAAAAGTGAATAAATGTATTCATTTTATTTCTAACGAGCGTGTTAGAAGCGGTTTACTTTATAAAACCGAATATTTTGAATGTTTGTTAAACATTTAAATTCTAATTAGCATATTAGAATTGGTTTTCATACAAACCACTCATTTTAACGTTTGATAATCGTTATTATCTAACAGCGGTTAGAAATGGTTTGAATATGATAAACCATTTATTAAAACGATGTGTATTCGTTTTATTATCAAACGAGCGAGTTTGAAATTGTTTATTTATTAAACTATTATAAGGTTTATTGTCTTGATTTTTAATCAAAACATAAATATATAGTTTAATATTAAAACACTTGCAAAAACGAGAAATGTTTTGAACTAATAAAACATGTCTTTGCGAATTACAAGTGATTCGATACTTCCACGAGAAGTATATGTAGGTCCCTCGGAGGTTGAGGTTTAACCTATTCCTTGTTATGTCTAACACACTAGCGAGTGCGGAATCCAAGCTAGCATGCAAACCGAGTTAGAACAAGCACAATGATAAACACAACACACAATATTCACCGATTAACACCACTTGTATTAATACGATAAAAGGTTCGGTTACAAGCACAAGGTTTACAGATGTATTCTATAAACTCTCTCTAATTCTCGTGTGTGTGTTCTCTGAACAGAATGCTCTCACTTTGTCTGAAATGTCTGACTTGTCTCAGTTGTGAAGTGAACACAACACACGGGTATTTATACCCAAACACAACAGGTCTGGTCGAAGGATCAGACAGACTGATCGAAAGATCATCTGTCGACCAGAAATAGCTCGAAGGATCCACATGTACCACGAAGGATGATATCCTTCGTGGTCCATCTGTCGAATGCTGTCTTTCGAGCTCATCATCATCGAAGGATATAAGTGATCCTTCGATGACCATCCTTCGACTCAAACACATTACAACCAAAATGTTGACTGTTTGGCCAAGTCAAACCAGGAGGATGGTTGACTTGGTCAAACTTACAGGACTATAAAGACATCGTTTTACATCGTGACCGAATACAGACAAAGTACAGACATAAGTGCACCAACAAACTCCCCCTTGGCTGTAGCTTTGTCGCTGTAGCTTTGTCTCGATCTTCATTCTTGTAAGTTCTCGTGTCTTCAAGTCTTTGACTTCTATTCAAGTCTTCAATGTCGGAGGATCTTCAAAGTCTTCACGTCTTGAAGGCAGAAAGTGTACCAACAAACTCCCCGTTTCATGTAGGAAGTGTGTTGACAAACTCCCCCTTAACATAAGCTCCCCCTTGAGTTATGCTCGTGAAATACTTGTTCTTTATGAAGTGAGATCCTTGTGGTGTTGATGATGGTCAGCGGCAACTCGATCATCTTCATCACTTGAGTGCCTTCACATTGTGTCTTCATTCCGAAGCTTGTCATCGACCATGTTCTCCTTGCCTTTAGAATCTGCACATGCAAGAAATCTAAACGCGTAATGAGAACAACTGCCTTTAATATCATAAGCAAACTACACACATGTGACCATTTGTTCAAACAAACACCGTCCGACAGTTTGAAAGTTTAGAAAATTTATCAATTTTAGTCTTTAACTTTCAAAACTTGCAAATTTCGACCGTTTATGAAGATTTAGTCGTTTCGGTTTTCAATCAGGTTTCAGGTAACGAAGACTTGAGCTCCAACATCGTACGATCGAAAATAAGGTAGAAATAAAATCTTTTTGGCTTTTATAAAGTTTAAATTAAAACACACCTAAAATCTTTTTGGAATTTTGAATATGTCAAATTTAACGACTGAAAGCAGTAAATAAATATATACAAAGATGCAGAAACTGAAAGCATTAAATAAATATTTACAGACATTCTTTTTGTGAGTTTCGAGGGTAAGAGAATCATATCAGTGTACGGTCATGCCAAAACGCTCTTGTTGTTCAATTAGTTAACATTAAGATAAGCATCCTATAACAATTATCGGTATTGTTGTCCACATAAGCTCAACTTATCATTTGTAATCATGGCGAGGGGATACGTTAAGGTATGAGTTATACTTACCGACCGGTGTTCATCCACATCACGACACATTCCCGTATCAAGGTATGCACGAGGGTTCATCTTACCGGTGAGTATACCGATTATCATCTGTTTTGACCGTATATGATGTGAGATTCTCACTTATTTGATTTGAAAACAAGCCCTATGTGATAGAATCACTTATTGATGAGGAACTTGATTTTCATATGCATGAGGGCACAAGAGCAAGTCCGTGAACAGGTCAGTACTTTCGTACAGCAGAGAGACGAACTTGACTCCCGGAAAGAATTTGTGATATTTTATCACTTATTTGGGGACATGTGATTGTTGATCACTTATTGAGGTCGTATGCAGTATGTACACGTATGTATAGTATCATGGAAGATCTAGACTTGCGTCCCCGTTATTTTTTCGGTAAAAGATACAACCATGATACCCAGATGATAAGCAGCATAAAGACCGAATATCTCAGAACCTCGGCAATCTCTCAAACGAAATTTCGGTACCAAGACCATATGCCAATGAATGGTTCCCACCTGGTCTTCAGTCGGATTTAAGTTTATATCACCCTGCACACTTTAAAATGATTGTGAGCCTACCGATACATCTTATATGGAGCTGCTTATCGTTTTTCACTTTGCATTTCAGGTTTAAAGAGGTTTTGATAGACCACTGATGTACTATCATTTTCTCTTTTGCTCGCCAGGAAACTCATTTTTGCTTTTCTATTGTTTTTGTGTTTTTGAAATTTTTCGATGTTTTTGGATTTTCAAATTTGGATTTACTCCCCCTAAAATCAATAAACTAAGACAAATTTTAAAACACAAAGGTATTTACAAAAATGATTTTCCGATGTTGGTTTTACTCTTGCTTGACCTTAATGCCGTTTACCAGTAATAAATAGTCAAATCTTGATTTGTCAAATGCTTTGGTAAAAAGGTCGGCACGTTGGTCATCGGTGTGGACCATGACAACATTGATGAGTTTCATAGTGAAACAATCACGTGTGAGGTGATATTCGAGATCAACGTGTCAAGTCAATGAGTGCTACGAGAGGATAACAATTTATAAAGCAGCTTAAATATCGACAAGTATAGGAGAGATTAGAAATTTAAAAACCGTATCCCGCAACTGCTTCGTGCATTGCCAGGAATCTGAGCGCTCTCCCAAACTGGATATCCACCCGGTGTGAATTTCAAAGTCGATTTTGTAGCTACTGAAATCTCTTGACAGCAAACAAGATCATAAACCTCCGGGTCCGGCTGGTCTTCCACATTATACCAGCGAAGGTCTTTGTCTTTCTCTTGAGAAGTAGTGTGCGGTTGTTCAATCTATGCCAAGGCATCCGCACACCCGGTGTAGTTTGATCAACCAACATATTTTCTTCAATCACACCGTAGAGAAAAGTACCCTACACGTTCATCTTGTGGACTTTGAACTTCTTGTGGAAGAAAAATCCATGAATCTTCGAAAAGCTTCAGACGTACTACAGGCGCGTACTTTTCATTAGAATCTTTCATGTTGACCCAATCAAAAACCATAACAACCAAACTTTGGAACATATTTCATCTGGTCGAATTTTTCCACTTCATTCAACCACATTCTTTCACCATCATTCCTTCATCGGAATGTTTGTCTTCTTTTCTCCTCTCTCCATCAAAGGCAACAATTTCTTCTGTCGCCTATCTTGTGCAAGGACGCTCCACTATCAACAATCTTACGACTATCAATAGTTCCTCCTGGAACATTCTGCACACTCATTCAGAGATTAGTTGGAGAGGGGGACCCAAGCCTTCACAGACTTGGGTCGTCCGTCATCATCGAGGATTGTGACATCCATTTCCCGATGATTCTGAATTGATGTGGCTCCCCCTGAAACAATTTTCAATTTTGGTTTCCAAATCTGTTTTTGGTTTTCAAGTTTAACATTTGATTCAACAGATTTTGTTTGGACAACGTCCGGTTTTAAAACCTTTTCAACATTTTTCCGTTGTTTCTTTCTCTGTTTCACTTCTTGTTGTTTAACAAGACGAGGGTCCTGTTTTGGTGAAACAAATCTCTTTCGGTAATTTCGTTCACGGGGATCATCTTCTTTGGCTTTTAATTTATGAAGATACGGACAATTTCGAATGATATGTCCAATTGTGCCACATTCAAAACATGATCTTCGTTCAACAAACCCCGAAGTATCATGTGATCGTCTTGTCGATGATGATGAACTTTGTGACCCCGAGGTACTAGGTTTTGAACTACTTGGTTCATTCCTTTTCATCACTGTTGCCTTTTTGACAAAATCTAAGTTAGATTGATTTTCAAATGTTGCAATTTTGTCCGTTCCCTTAGATTTCACAAAGTTCACATTTTTCTTCTTCTTCTGATTCGGCTTCTTTTGACCTTGAGCCGGTGCCTTTCCTTTTGGCTTGGTATGATTTTGCTGTTTTTGCACTGTTGGTAATTTCTTATTCCCAAATTGTTTTCTAACTTCAGCCTTTGGGATAGGAGGACACTGTGTGACTATAACATGTGGTCCTTTCTTTCCCAAAAACTTACTTGTTGAATTTTCAAAGACTTTACTAATTAGAGATTGATTAACATTCTTAATAGGAAAATCTTTGTCTGAATAAATTTTATCATCACCAACTAGAGTGTACAGCAAATCCACACTCTCCGACTCTTTTGCAGACACGGACTCGATTGCAACAGTCTTAGCGGGCTTTGCAGGAGGATCACAAAGAATATGATTCTCAAGAGGTATGTCCTCTTCTTTTATCACCGCATCAGACTTTGCTGAATTAGTATCATCAGATTCATCATCAGAAGAATCAGCATCCTCAATCACAACTGGAGGATCCTGATTCTGTTCAGCAGTTACAAATGTATCTGCTGACGCATCTGAGTCTGATGATACTTCCTTCTTGTATCCGAGTCCTGCAAATTCATTAACATCTAGAGGAACAGATGGTTCAAAGAAAACTCTATCTTCCTCATCCGGCATGGCATCATAATTATGTCTCACGGGTGGTGGACATTTCTTGTAACCTATGCATGTGACATCCCGTTTCTCTTTCTGTACATCAATGATGTGATCCAACACGTAGCTAGAGCTCAAATAACTGTCTAACTTGAGTCGGATCGCCTCACTTTCTGTTTTAACACAAGCCATTTCCTTTTGCATTATCTCAAGACGTGTGATATACAAATTTATGTCAGTTTGTTTTCTGGAAACCATTTTTGTCAGCTCGGTTTTATCTTTCTTTAATTTCTCAATCATCGTTTTAAATTCCTTTTCATGGTTTTCATAAAACATGTTGGCTTCTGTGCACTTAGAAAGATCCACGGTTAACTTCTGGTTGTGGATGAATGTCACATCATACTTCTCTTGCAAAGCCTCGTGTTTGCTTTGCAATTCACACCACTTATCATTCAAAGAAACATGTTTGTCTTGCAAGTCAAACAAACTAGCTTGTAAAGCATCATGTTTGGCTTGCAACTCAGACATGTTTGCTTCTAAATCAGCACATTTTCCACTTAATCTATCACAGTTATCACAACTAACAGAAGTGGGTTCATCGACACAAACCTGACTTGATGAACTGTCGACATTAGCCATGATGGCTGAATGGAGAGAAGCAGAAGAGTAAGCAGCTTGATCCACCAATATAGATCTCCTATGATTTTCTGCTGTAGCTTCCTCCAAAAGCTCATCAACATTTGCATCAACTGACGCACTTGATGTGTTATCCAAATGATTATCGCCTGAACTCGAGGATTCTTCATTCGAACTTCTACTATAATCAGAAGAGTCTTCATCCTCAGAAGATTCAGAAGATTCATCACTATTGGCGGAAGATTCTCCACCACTGGCGTGATTTAAATCCTTGACAATCTCAGCAAAACAAGCTGTTCCATCTGGAGCATCACTACTCAGCTGGATTGACCACTCACCGCAATCATTTACTTGAACCACAAGCGCCTGGTTAGCATTTGATGGTCTTGCTTGGCTTTGGTTGTTGACAGGTATCAACGTACGCTCATTGTTCCTGTTCTGATTCTGCTGGTCTCCTTGATTTCTGAAAGGGTTCTGGTTCCCATGCTGAGCTGGCTTAACAGGAACTTGGATAGAATTGCCATGTAGATCTGTTGTCACAGGAGGCCTTTGGGTTTGCTGTTGAGGCACTGGTTGAGGAACTGGATTAAGCGGATTTCCATATATGTCTGTTGTTGGAGGAGGAGTGCTATACAAGCTATGAAGCGGATTTCCGTACAGATCTGTTGGTCCGGTAGATTGAGGAGGAAGTGGATTCCCATACATGTCTGTTGGTCCGGTAGATCGAACAGGTAATGGATTTCCGAACATATCAGTTGGTCTGAGAGGTCGTTTCGGTGCGGGAGACGGAGTACCAAAATACATCTCTGTATTTATCGGAACACCCCACATTGAAGTCATTTTTGAATCAAGAAAAATAATACCTGAAAATCACAAACTAGTTAAAAATCAACAGACTAAGGATCGAAAGATCAACACCTGTTCGAAGGATCAACAGTGTTCGAAAGATCACTGTTGAGTTTCGAACAAAGATTTCGAAAGATTCTCCAAACGAAGGATCCTTATCTTTCGAATAAGAGCTGTAGATCGAATGATGTATCCTTCGAAATGATTCCTTGGTTCGAAGGATGATGATCTATCGAACCTCCACTGATCGAAAGATGTATGCTTCGAAATGATTCCTTGGTTCGAAGGATGATGATCTATCGAACCTCCACTGATCGAAGGATGATCTTTCGAGTTCGAAGGATATCTTTCGAACTGCTCTGACACAGTTGACAAATGTGACAGGTTGGTGAAAAAGGTGATGGGTTGGTAAATCTTTTCGGCAGAAAGTATGGTTCAGACAGTCAGACCATACCTTTTACCAAATTTGAAACATAAAATATAATAAACTTATCCAGAACACCGGTCACCGGAGAAGCCAGAATTTTGGCCGGAAATTGCCAAACCACTTAAAAACAAGTTTTTAAGTTACCCAACCCGTCCTATAACACACCCGGTAAGTTTAGACACGTTTTTACGACAAGATAAGCGAGAAAAACAGTAAAAACGGCTTAAAAAACCAAGTGAGTTTTGTCCAAAACACTCCAAAGTCTCGTAAAAACTCGGTTTTTAACAAGGAAAAGAGCCACGGCTCTGATACCACTTGTAGGTCCCTCGGAGGTTGAGGTTTAACCTATTCCTTGTTATGTCTAACACACTAGCGAGTGCGGAATCCAAGCTAGCATGCAAACCGAGTTAGAACAAGCACAATGATAAACACAACACACAATATTCACCGATTAACACCACTTGTATTAATGCGTATGAAAGGTTCGGTTACAAGCACAAGGTTTACAGATGTATTCTATAAACTCTCTCTAATTCTCGTGTGTGTGTTCTCTGAACAGAATGCTCTCACTTTGTCTGAAATGTCTGACTTGTCTCAGTTGTGAAGTGAACACAACACACGGGTATTTATACCCAAACACAACAGGTCTGGTCGAAGGATCAGACAGACTGATCGAAAGATCATCTGTCGACCAGAAATAGCTCGAAGGATCCACATGTACCACGAAGGATGATATCCTTCGTGGTCCATCTGTCGAATGCTGTCTTTCGAGCTCATCATCATCGAAGGATATAAGTGATCCTTCGATGACCATCCTTCGACTCAAACACATTACAACCAAAATGTTGACTGTTTGGCCAAGTCAAACCAGGAGGATGGTTGACTTGGTCAAACTTACAGGACTATAAAGACATCGTTTTACATCGTGACCGAATACAGACAAAGTACAGACATAAGTGCACCAACAGTATAACGTCTTAAACCATATAATACTCTTGGAAAAACTATTTTGTTAAAAACAACTCGATGTTGTTATAGACAAAATAAGTTGCTGGACTACTTGCGAGTAGTTAATTGTAAACAACTTTATATTATGGACAACTTGTGATTATTCAAGGTTAGAGTTCCAAGATGAGGGAGTACCTCAAAACATGACACCGAACGAAATAATTGCGTTTATTTCAGTAAAAAGTGTTGAAGATAATAACACTTTGGCTTTTGATGTTTAGATATCATTGGTGTATTCGTTATCTTGGACTACTAATAAGTTGTCAAAAGGATATACATTTTGATACAAAGTGTAAAAACTAATTTACACGGACACAACGAGCGGGTTGTGATCATGACTTATGTAATAAGTCACAAATCAAACATCAAACGTATAACGAGTTCGTGAGAAACGTGGTGCATGGTTTGAGATGAAATGCACGAAAAAAAAGATATGTCATCTAATGTTGAGAGTATCAACATGGAAATGCACATGTAAGTTTTCAAAGAATATAACATATGAAAGAGATATATGTTATTATTGTAAATGTTTTAATAAATTTAGGAATTTTATTAATGGAAATTTACAATACTGATGGACTTGTAGATGCTTCTATCACCATCAATGTTGTTTAAACTATGTGGAGGCTTGGTCCTCAATTTGGGAGAGTATCCCAATACATGGTGTTGGTGCACTTGTGTCTGCACTTTGTCTGTATTTCGTCTTGATTCAAAACGATGTCTTTGTTAGTCTTGTAAGTTTGACCAGTCAACCATCCTCCTGGTTTGACTTAGTCAAACAGTTTGAACATTGTTTGAAAGATGTCTGGGTCGAAAGATGTGTCATCGAAGGATTGTTTAGATCCTTCGATGAAGTCGAAAGATAAGCCCTCGAAGGATAGACCACGAAGGATATCATCCTTCGTGGTATATGTGATCCTTCGATGGGTTCCTGGTCGACAGATGATCTTACGATCAGTCTATCTGATCCTTCGACCAGACCTGCTGTGTTCGGGTATAAATACCCATGTGTTGTGTTCTTTTCAGTTAGAGGTGAAAAAGTCAGACAAAAGGAGAGAACACTGAGAGCATTCTGTCCAGAACACACACACGAAAGTTAGAGAGAGTTTATAGAATACGTCTGTAAACCTTGTGCTTGTAACCGAACCTTTCATACGCATTAATACAAGTGGTGTTAATCGGTGAATATTGTGTGTTGTGTTTATCATTGTGCTTGTTCTTACCCGGTTTGCATGCTAGCTTGGATTCCGCACTCGCTAGTGTGTTAGACATAACAAGGAATAGGTTAAACCTCAACCTCCGAGGGACCTACAAGTGGTATCAGAGCCGTGGCTCTTTTCCTTGTTAAAAACCGGGTTTATACAAGACTTTGGAGTGTTTTGGACAAAACTCACTTGGTTTTTGAAGCCGTTTTTACTGTTTTTCTCGCTTATCTTTACGTTAAAACGTGTTCTAAACTAACCGGGTGTGTTAAAGGAAGGCTTGGGTAACTTAAAAATCTGTTTTTAAGTTGTTTGGTAATTTCCGGCCAAAATTCCGGCTTCTCCGGTGACCGGTTTCTGGATAAAGTTTGTCATTTTTGGGTTATATTTTATTTGTTCAAATCTGTTTTTGTAGAAAATGATGGTCTGAACCATACTTTCTGCCGAAAGATTTACCAACCCATCACCTTTTTCACCAACCTGTCACTCTTTGTCAACTGTGTCAGTTCAGTTTGAAAGATATCCTTCGAAGTCGAAAGATCATCTTTCGATCAGTGGAGGTTCGATAGATCATCATCCTTCGAACCAAGGAATCATTTCGAAGCATACATCTTTCGATCAGTGGAGGTTCGATAGATCATCATCCTTCGAACCAAGGAATCATTTCGAAGGATACATCTTTCGTTTTACTGCTCTTATTCGAAAGACCATGATCCTTCGATTGGGGAGTCTTTCGAAAACAATTGTTCGAAACTCAACAGTAATCTTTCAAACACTGTTGATCCTTCGAACAAGTGTTGATCTTTCGAACTTAGTCTGTTTTTGTTTAACAAGTTTGTGTTTTTCAGGTATTTTTTTTATCAAAAATGAATTCAATGTGGGGTGTTCCGGTAAATACAGAGATGTATTTTGGTACTCCGTCTCCCGCACCGAAACGACCTCTCAGACCAACTGATATGTTCGGAAATCCATTACCTGTTCGATCTACCGGACCAACAGACATGTATGGGAATCCACTTCCTCCTCAATCTACCGGACCAACAGACATGTATGGAAATCCGCTTGACCCAGTTCCTCAACCAGTGCCTCAACAGCAAACCCAAAGGCCTCCTGTGACAACAGATCTACATGGCAATCCTATCCAAGTTCATGTTAAGCCAGCTCAGCATGGGAACCAGAACCCTTTCAGAAATCAAGGAGACCAGCAGAATCAGAACAGGAACAATGAGCGTACGTTGATACCTGTCAACAACCAAAGCCAAGCAGGACCATCAAATGCTAACCAGGCACTTGTGGTTCAAATAGATGAAGGTGGTGATTGGTCAATCCAGCTGAGTAGTGATGCTCCAGATGGAACAGCTTGTTTTGCTGAGATTGTCAAGGATTTAAATCACGCCAGTGGTGGAGAATCTTCCGCCAATGGTGGTGACTCTTCTGAGGATGAAGACTCTTCTGGTTATAGTAGAAGTTCAGATGAAGAATCCTCGAGTTCAGGCGATGATCATTTGGATAACACATCAAGTGCGTCAGTTGATGCAAATGTTGATGAGCTTTTGGAGGAAGCTGCAGCAGAAAATCATAGGAGATCTATATTGGTGGATCAAGCTGCTTATTCTTCTTCTTCTCTCCATTCAGCCATTATGGCTAATGTCGACAGTTCATCAAGTCAGGTATGTGTCGATGAACCCACTGCTGTTGTTTGTGATAGTTGTGATAGATTGAGTGGTAAATGTGCTGATTTAGAAGCAAACATGTCTGAGTTGCAAGCCAAACATGATGCTTTACAAGCTAGTTTGTTTGACTTGCAAGACAAACATGTTTCATTGAATGATAAGTGGTGTGAGTTGCAAAGCAAACACGAGGCTTTGCAAGAAAAGTATGATGTGACATTCATCCACAACCAGAAGTTAACCGTGGATCTTTCTAAGTGCACAGAAGCCAACATGTTTTATGAAAACCATGAAAAGGAATTTAAAACGATGATTGAGAAATTAAAGAAAGATAAAACCGAGCTGACAAAAATGGTTTCCAGAAAACAAACTGACATAAATTTGTATATCACACGTCTTGAGATAATGCAAAAGGAAATGGCTTGTGTTAAAACTGAAAGTGAGGCGATCCGACTCAAGTTAGACAGCTATTTAAGCTCTAGCTATGTGTTGGATCACATCATTGACGTACAGAAAGAGAAACGGGATGTCACATGCATAGGTTACAAGAAATGTCCACCACCTGTGAGACATAATTATGATGCCATGCCTGACGAGGAGGATAGAACTTTCTTTGAACCATCTGTTCCTCTAGACGTTAATGAATTTGCAGCAGGACTCGGATATAAGAAAGAAGTATCATCAGATTCGGATGTGTCAGCAGATACATTTGTAACTGCTGAACAGAATCAGGATCCTCCAGTTGTGATTGAGGATGCTGATTCTTCTGATGATGAGTCTGATGATACTAATTCAGCAAAGTCTGATGCGGCAATCAAAGAAGAGGACATACCTCTTGAGAATCACATTCTTTGTGATCCACCTGCAAAACCGTCTGTGATTGCTACAGCCAAGTCTGTTGAATCCTCATCTGGAAGCTGTGAAAGCGTGAACTTGCTTTACACAATGATTGGATCTGATAAGATATATTCAGACAAGGATTTCCCTATCAAAAATGTCAATCAATCTTTGATTGATAAAGTTTTCGAAGATTCTACCAGTAAGTTTTTGGGAAAGTCGAGCCCAAGAGTTGTAGTAACTCAGTGTGCTCCTATCCCAAAATCCGAAGTTAGAAAGAAATATGGGAATCAAAAATTGCAAAAACAAAACAATCAACGAAAGCAAAATCACGCTGCCCTAGGAAATGGAAAAGGCAAACAGAGCCAAAACAAGAAAAAGGACAAGAAGGTAAACTTTCTGAAATCAAAGGGAACGGACAAAATTGAAACGTTTGAAAACAAATCTAACTTAGATTTTGTTAAACAAGCAACAGTGTTGAAAAGAAATGAACCAAACTGTTCGAAACCTAGTACCTCGAGATCACAAAGTTCATCATCATCGGCAAGACGATCACATGATACTTCGGGGTTTGTTGAACGAAGATCATGTTTTGAATGTGGCACAATTGGACATATCATTCGAAATTGTCCGTATCTTCATAAATTAAAAGCCAAAGAAGATGATCCCTGTGAACGAAATTACCGAAAGCGATCTGTTTCGTCAAAATCAGACCCTCGTCTTGTTAAACAACAAGAAGTGAAACAGAGAAAGAAACAACGGAAAAATTTTGAAAAGGTGTTAAAACCAGAGGTTGTCCAAACACAGTCTGTTAAGTTAGAAGTTAAAAATGAAAAACAAAAACAGATTTGGAAACCAAAATTGGAAACTGTTTCAAGGGGAGCTACATCAATTCCGAATCATCGGGAAATGGATGTCACAATTCTCGATGATGACGGACGACCCAAGTCTGTGAAGGCTTGGGTCCCCCTCTCCAACTAATCTCTGAATGAGTGTGTAGGATGTTCCAGGAGGAACTATTGATAGTCTTAGGATTGTTGATAGTGGAGCGTCCATGCACAAGATCGGCGATATAAGGCTCCGAAATATTGTTACATTTAGGAGAATATTGTTGCCATTGATGGAGAGAAAAAGAAAAAGATAAGAAGACAAACATTCCGATGAAGGAATGCTGGTGAAAGAATGTGGTTGAATGAAGTTGAAAAATTCGACCAGATGAAATATGTTCCAAAGTTTGGTTGTTATGGTTTTTGATCGGGTCCTCAGGAAAGATTCAAATGAAAAGTACGCGCCTGTAGCACGTCTGAAGCTTTTCTAAGATTCATGGATTTTTCTTCCACAAGAAGTTCAAAGTCCACAAGATGAACGTGTAGGGTACTTTTCTCTACGGTGTGATTGAAGAAAATATGTTGGTTGATCAAACTACACCGGGTGTGCGGATGCCTTGGCGTGGATTGAACAACCGCACACTACTTCTCAAGAGAAAGACAAAGACCTTCGCTGGTACAATGTGGAAGACCAGCCGGACCCAGAGGTTTATGATCTTGTTTGCTGTCAAGAGATTTCAGTAGCTACAAAATCGACTTTGAAGTTCACACCTGGTGGATATCCAGTTTGGGAGAGCACTCAGATTCCTAGCAATGCACGAAGCAGTTGCAGGATACGGTTTTAAATTTCTAATCTCTCCTATACTTGTCGATATTTCAGCTGCTTTATGAATTTTTATCATCTCGTACAGCACTCCTTGACCTGACACGTTGATCTCGAATATCACCTCACACGTGATTGTTTCACTATGAAACTCATCAATGTTGTCATGGTCCACACCGATGACCAACGTGCCGATTTTTTTTTACCAAAGCATTTGACAAATCAAGATTTGACTATTTATTATTGGTAAACGGCATTAAGGTCAAGCAAGAGTAAAACCAACATCGGAAAATCATTTTTGTAAATATCTTTGTGTTTTAAATTTATCTTAGTTTATTGGTTTTAGGGGGAGTAAATCCAAAATTTGGAAAATCCAAAAACATCGAAAAATTTCAAAAACACAAAAACAATAGAAAAGCAAAAATGAGTTTCCTGGCGAGCAAAAGAGAAAATGATAGTACATCAGTGGTCTATCCAAACCTCTTTAAACCTGAAATGCAAAGTGAAAAACGATAAGCAGCTCTATATAAGATGTATCGGTAGGCTCACAATCATTTTAAAGTGTGCAGGGTGATATAAATCTTAAATCCGACTGAAGACCAGGTGGGAACCATTCATTGGCATATGGTCTTGGTACCGAAATTTCGTTTGAGAGATTGCCGAGGTTCTGAGATATTCGGTCTTTATGCTGCTTATCATCTGGGTATCATGGTTGTATCTTTTACCGAAAAATAACGGGGACGCAAGTCTAGATCTTCCATGATACTATACATACGTGTACATATTGCATACGACCTCAATAAGTGATCAACAATCACATGTCCAAACAAATAAGTGATAATATATCACAAATTCTTTCCGGGAGTCAAGTTCGTCTCTTTGCTGTACGAAAGTACTGACCTGTTCACGGACTTGCTCTTGTGCCCTCATGCATGAAAATCAAGTTCCTCATCAATAAGTGATTCTATCACATAGGGCTTGTTTTCAATCAAAATAAGTGAGAATCTCACATCATATACGGTCAAACAGATGATAATCGGTATACTCACCGGTAAGATGAACCCTCGTGCATACCTTGATACGGGAATGTGTCGTGATGTGGATGAACACCGGTCGGTAAGTATAAATCATACCTTAACGTATCCCCGAAACATGATTACATCTGATAAGTTGAGCTTATGTGGACAACAATACCGATAATTGTTATAGGATGCTTATCTAAATGTTAACTAATTGAACAACAAGAGCGTTTTGGCATGACCGTACACTGATATGATTCTCTTACCCTCGAAACTCGCAAAAAGAATGTCTGTAAATATTTATTTACTGCTTTCAGTCTTTACATTTGAAATATTCAAAATTCCAAAAAGATTTTAGGTGTGTTTTAATATAAACTTTATAAAAGCCAAAAAGATTTTATATCTATTTTATTTTCGATCGTACGATGTTGGAGCTCAAGTCTTCGTTACCTGAAACCTGGTTGAAAACCGAAACGACTAAATCTTCATAAACGGTCGAAATTTGCAAAGTGTTGAAAGTTAAAATTTGAAATTGATAAAGTTATTTGTTAAACTTTCAAACTGTCGGACGGTGTTTGTTTGAACAAATGGTCACATGTGTGTAGTTTGCTTATGATATTCCAGGCAGTTGTTCTCATTACGCGTTTAGATTTCTTGCATGTGCAGATTCTAAAGGCAAGGAGAACATGGTCGATGACAAGCTTCGGAATGAAGACACGACGTGAAGGCACTCAAGTGATGAAGATGATCGAGTTGCCGCTGACCATCATCAACACCACAAGGATCTCAATCCATAAAGAACAAGTATTTCACGAGCATAACTCAAGGGGGAGCTTATGTTAAGGGGGAGTTTGTCAACACACTTCCTACATGAAACGGGGAGTTTGTTGGTACACTTTCTGCTTTCAAGACGTGAAGACTTTAAAGATCCTCCGACATTGAAGACTTGAAAGGACGTCAAAGACTTGAAGTCACGAAGATCGAGACAAAGATCGAGACAAAGCTACAGCCAGACAAAGCTACAGCCAAGGGGGAGTTTGTTGGTGCACTTGTGTCTGCACTTTGTCTGTATTTCGTCTTGATTCAAAACGATGTCTTTGTTAGTCTTGTAAGTTTGACCAGTCAACCATCCTCCTGGTTTGACTTAGTCAAACAGTTTGAACATTGTTTGAAAGATGTCTGGGTCGAAAGATGTGTCATCGAAGGATTGTTTAGATCCTTCGATGAAGTCGAAAGATAAGCCCTCGAAGGATAGACCACGAAGGATATCATCCTTCGTGGTATATGTGATCCTTCGATGGGTTCCTGGTCGACATATGATCTTACGATCAGTCTATCTGATCCTTCGACCAGACCTGCTGTGTTCGGGTATAAATACCCATGTGTTGTGTTCTTTTCAGTTAGAGGTGAAAAAGTCAGACAAAAGGAGAGAACACTGAGAGCATTCTGTCCAGAACACACACACGAAAGTTAGAGAGAGTTTATAGAATACGTCTGTAAACCTTGTGCTTGTAACCGAACCTTTCATACGCATTAATACAAGTGGTGTTAATCGGTGAATATTGTGTGTTGTGTTTATCATTGTGCTTGTTCTTACCCGGTTTGCATGCTAGCTTGGATTCCGCACTCGCTAGTGTGTTAGACATTACAAGGAATATGTAATAAGTCACAAATCAAAAATCAAACGTATAACGAGTTCGTGAGAAACGTGGTGCATGGTTTGAGATGAAATGCACGAAAAACAAGATATGTCATCTAATGTTGAGAGCATCAACATGGAAATGCACATGTAAGTTTTCAAAGAATATAACATATGAAAGAAATATATGTTATTATTGTAAATGTTTTAATAAATTTAGAAATTTTATTAATGGAAATTTACAATACTGATGGACTTGTAGATGCTTCTACCACCATCAATGTTGTTTAAACTATGTGGAGGCTTGGTCCTCAATTTGGGAGAGTATCCCAATACATGGTATTAATGAAACAACAACGTAATGTATATATCACTATAGGCATACGTGAATGCTTTGGTTGAGAGTCAATCTAATTGACTATATCTCAAGACTCAAGTGATTTTATACAAAGAATTTCATCAAAGTGACTTAGATTAAGACTTATGTTTAAGTCTTTAGGAAGTCAATGATGAAGCCTTGGAGATAAAAGGCAAACGAGTTATGATCCTAATGGATGAAGTTAACTATGGTTTTGAGGCCTTCCTAAAACCGATGGTTTTGGAATGGTGAGATAAAATTTCATTATTGTGTCTAAACTAAGAAACGAATGTTCGGAAGAGATATTACGTTATCTCTTAAGACTGTGAAGAATCAGAATGATGCATCTTCTGTTCACATTCTAGAGTATTGTGGTCTAAAGCATGCTAGACTAATACTTGTTAATTTATATGCTCGACGGAGATTAAAATAACTTTAAACATTCAAAATATGTGATGACACAAGAACGAATTTTTTGCTAAACAAAACTATAAATATAACTTCATTAAAATGCAAGCAATGTGGGGGGATGCCATTTAAGAAACAAACCCTTTAGGGTATGTGGAAATGGTAGTTGAGAAGTTTTCTCAAACTCGAAATGAAAGGGAGAACCTTTCATCTCCCCATTTGGATGTTATCCAATTACACTTAAATGTGGGGGTGACTTGCATTTGAATGTGGAAATAGTAGCTGAGAAGTTTTCTCAAACTCGAAATGAAAGGGAGAACCTTTCATCACCCCATTTGGATGCTATCCAGTTACACTTAAATGTGGGGGTGACTTGCATATATTGCAAACGCATGACCAAGTGGAGTACACAATGGTTATATGGAGTCAATCGAGTAGATTGGACTCGAATGCCAATTGGTTAGATTCAAAATCTAGTAAGATGTCAGTCATGACACACCAAAGGCATGGTGAAAACGTGTCCAGCCATGAATTGAGTTTCATGTCATTCTAAGACAAGGTACATAACTGGATCCAGGTTGAGATCACGAGTTATAAGTCTTATGAATTGACTAAAAGGAAAAAGTGACTAGCGAGTCAAGAACACGTTAGAACAACTGATCGCAATTTAAATTATCGTTGGTGACTTAGCGAAGTCAAAGATAATTTTGGATCCAACAACCAGTGGGTTGATAACAGATCAGGTTGTGGAGTGGGACTAAAGCCATGGAAAAAGGGACATGAGGGAAACCTAACCTAGTTGACTGGAGATCCCAAGATCTAGGTTCAATAGGCCAACTTAATCATGAACCGAAGGGTAGTCGCTGTGGGGGCGTAGCTAATATATATGTTTATATATAAGCTAGTTTATATGTTTCATATATCCCCCTTAAACTATAAAAGGGTGTTTAAATACGTCCTAGTCCATTCCTATAATATTCAGTGACATTGTTGTGAGGTTAAGCATAATATGTGGTTTTATGATTTGTGTAAATCATAGTAAACCATAATGCTTTTAATGATTTAAAGGGAAATCACCTATGTTGGAGAGAAGTGTGGTCGCTTCGAATGGAATTAGGGCATAATTCCTAGAGCTCCCGCAGAACCAGGAAAGTGCTCCATGACCATTATAGGACACGATAGTGAGTGGATGGCCCGATTAGGGAAAGTATTGTGTGAATGTATATTGTCGTTTACACAAATGGGGGGTTGTTCAAGGACATCACGTCTACAAAACCCTAGTAGACTAAATATGCTTCACAATGGAAGGTTCAAAGGCAAAACCTACCTATCCTGCAATACTTGACTGTCGAGTTTTCATCGGGGAATTTTGTGTGTTTTAATCGATCTCCATTCATGTGGGGGATTGTTGGAAATTTTAGTGAAAATGAGTTTTTCACTAAATATTTTGGACATAAATAATATTTATATATGTGTTGTATAAATAATTATTTATGGTTTGTGTTCAAACTATGTCCAAATAGAGCTAAGATGAATGAGATATCGAAGCTTGAAGTTGTATGTTTGGAACAAACAAAGATGAATAAAATGGATTACTTGTGTCAACTTGTCCCACATAGGTGGGATGACAAAACTTAAAGTGGTTTATAAGGAGGAGCACTCCTTGTATATTGTTTCCTTAAAGGCAAACACTAGTGGGGACCCTAAAGGGTGTGGAGCACCCTTACTCGTGCACATATGCGCGCGAGCCGTGGGCTATAGACCCTATGTAGTGCACTTTGATCTTCGCACACCGCCTTTGTATTTTTGTCCATGAGCGCGTGGTCAGATACATGGCGGGTCCGCTTATGGCGCACCCTTGGGTGGCTTAGGCGGATGCCATGGCATGTAGCATGTCGATACGTCGCAAGCTCCTCAGGCGCATGACGCACGTTTTGGCTAAGGCGGAGAGTGCAGGTGGCGCACGCGCATGGATGACACATAACCAGGTGGCGTCCTGTTATGCGTAGTGGCATTCGTGTGGCGCACGACTCCATATGGCGTGGCATGAGATACTTGAAGCGTGGCGCGCGGACTGGCGTATCAGTTCTAGCGCGCACGACCATGAAATCTGGTCAACCACTAGTGAGTTAACAATGGTCTCAACTCGTTTAATTCAGTAATGAATGAAAATGAGCGTTTCGAGTTGACCACTTTAATCCATTTGATTGAACTTTAATATTGTCTGTTACAATATTAAATATCTTGTTTAGTATAAGATTAATGAGAAATTAAACCCTATTCATTACAAGGTTTAATTGTCTAAATTATGACAATATTGATTGGGTTTAATTAGCTTTTTATGTGTATGAATATAAATAGAATGAGGATTCATTCTAACATATGAGAGACATACACACATAAGAGATCCTTTGTTCTATGAAATTTTAGAGAGGAGTACTCTCTAAATTATCCTTTTATGGACTTCATATTTCCTAATTATATGTACACCAAATTATACCCGGTGAAATCTCGGGCGTGAGTGCCATCTCCGGCAGTACACATACTGTTCCGGTTGTTGTACCCTGGGAGACAAACCGTCTAAGAGGAGGCGCGAAATCTGTTTTAAGGGAAGCGTGTTGAACACGTGCCTCAACCAAAACCGTCAACAATTTTGCTTGTCTTGCAGCGGAGTTTCCATCTCGTAGGTGCGGTTGAAGTTTCCAAAGACATCGACTTGAATCAAGATTGATATAATTCAATTGTATTTTTACATTTGTTTATTTAGTGTATGTAACCAGTATTGTACTTGTATTTCCCACGAATAACGAGGTTTCGTTATTATTTATTTATTAATATTTTTAATAAAAAGTGAACCTAGTTCCTACAATATTAAAACAGACTTTCGTGAGGATTGTTGCTACAATCTTAACTCCCTTCTCTTCGAGGATTTAGTACAATGAGTACAATATTTATTTGGGAAATATTTATTTGGGAAATATTTATTTCCTACAATATTAATGAGATTTTTGTTAAAATCTTGAAAATATTTTTTGGGAAATATTTATTTAGTACAATGAGTCGGATTAATTTTATGATTGGAGTACAATCTTTAATCCGATTACCGGGTTGCAAAACGACTTTTTGATTCAAGTTTTGGAGTTCAAGGGTTTTGTTCGTGTTTAGATAAAATCGAACATATACAAAATAATATGTATTTCAATAGGTTTTTGAAATACTAAATTTTCTAATGAGCGTATTAGAAAATTTTATTTTGTAACCCCTTACAAATTAAATGTTTGTAACGTTTAATTTATTTTTTAATAAGCTTTTAGTAACCATAATTGTGAGATTAATGTTGGTTTTAAAAGTCTTGAAATTTTATATTTTCTAATGAGTATATTAGAAAGTAATTATTTTATAAAATAACTAGTTTTAATATTTTCTAACGAGCGTGTTAGATACGTTGTTGAAAGAATAACAAGATTAAAACTTTTTATATCTCTAACGTGCGTGTTAGAATTTTATAGAATAATAAGTTTTAATATCATCCTTTATATCTAATGAGCGTGTTAGATACGATGATTGTGTAAAACTAACTTTTTAAAAGACGATTAGATTTTCTAACGAGCGTGCTAGAAAATATACGTTTAGATTTTCTAACGAGCGTGTTAGAAAATATTATTATATCAAATAATTACCGACGAGCGTGTTGGAGACAATTATTTTGGATAATAAACCTTGTAACGGTTTCGTCTAAACTATTAAATTTATAACGAGCGAGTTAGAAACGGATTTTTTCCACATACGTTTAAACGATTTTTATTTGTTTATTTCTAATGAGCGTATTAGAAATAGTTTATATTTTTTTATAAACTTCGAAACAAATTTTGTAGTCGATTATTTCTAACGAGCGTGTCAGAAACGATTTAAAGAGTTTGATAGTTGTTTATTTTCTAACGAGCGTGTTAGAAACGATTTAATGACTTTGTCAATTGTTTATTTCTAACAAGCGGGTTAGAAAACGTTTATTTTATATAAACCAAAAACGGCTTTTGGCTATAAATAATCGTCTAATTTTCTAATGGGTGTATTAGAATTAGTTTATTTTATAACCAACTATTTTAACGATTTGCAATCGTTAATTTCTAACGAGCGGGTTAGAACCGGGTTAACTATGATAAACTATTTAAGATGATTTGTAATCGTTTATATATATTTTCTAACGAGCGTGTTAGAAAAGGTCTATGTTTATTTCTAACGAGCGTGTTAGAAAACGTTCATTTAAATAAACCAAAAGTGAATAAATGTATTCATTTTATTTCTAACGAGCGTGTTAGGAGCGGTTTACTTTATAAAACCGAATATTTTGAATGTTTGTTAAACATTTAAATTCTAATTAGCATATTAGAATTGGTTTTCATACAAACCACTCATTTTAACGATTGATAATCGTTATTATCTAACAGCGGTTAGAAATGGTTTGAATATGATAAACCATTTATTAAAACGATGTGTATTCGTTTTATTATCAAACGAGCGAGTTTGAAATTGTTTATTTATTAAACTATTATAAGGTTTATTGTCTTGATTTGTAATCAAAACATAAATATATAGTTTAATATTAAAACACTTGCAAAAACGAGAAATGTTTTGAACTAATAAAACATGTCTATGCGAATTACAAGTGATTCGATACTTCCACGAGAAGTATAACGTCTTAAACCATATAATACTCTTGGAAAGACTATTTTGTGAAAAACAACTCGATATTGTTATAGACAAAATAAGTTGCTGGACTACTTGCGAGTAGTTAATTGTAAACAACTTTATATTCTGGACAACTTGTGATTATTCAAGGTTAGAGTTCCAAGATGAGGGAGTACCTCAAAACATGACACCAAACGAAATAATTGCGTTTATTTCAGTAAAAAGTGTTGAAGATAATAACACTTTGGCTTTTGATGTTTAGATATCATTGGTGTATTCGTTATCTTAGACTACTAATAAGTTGTCAAAAGGATATACATTTTGATACAAAGTGTAAAAACTAATTTACACTGACACAACGAGCGGGTTGTGATCATGACTTATGTAATAAGTCACAAATCAAAAATCAAACGTATAACGAGTTCGTGAGAAACGTGGTGCATGGTTTGAGATGAAATGCACGAAAAACAAGATATGTCATCTAATGTTGAGAGCATCAACATGGAAATGCACATGTAAGTTTTCAAAGAATATAACATATGAAAGAAATATATGTTATTATTGTAAATGTTTTAATAAATTTAGAAATTTTATTAATGGAAATTTACAATACTGATGGACTTGTAGATGCTTCTACCACCATCAATGTTGTTTAAACTATGTGGAGGCTTGGTCCTCAATTTGGGAGAGTATCTCAATACATGGTATTAATGAAACAACAACGTAAATGTATATATCACTATAGGCATACGTGAATGCTTTGGTTGAGAGTCAATCTATTTGACTATATCTCAAGACTCAAGTGATTTTATACAAAGAATTTCATCAAAGTGACTTAGATTAAGACTTATGTTTAAGTCTTTAGGAAGTCAATGATGAAGCCTTGGAGATAAAAGGCAAACGAGTTATGATCCTAATGGATGAAGTTAACTATGGTTTTGAGGCCTTCCTAAAACCGATGGTTTTGGAATGGTGAAATAAAATTTCATTATTGTGTCTAAACTAAGAAACGAATGTTCGGAAGAGATATTGCGTAATCTCTTAAGACTGTGAAGAATCAGAATGATGCATCTTCTGTTCACATTCTAGAGTATTGTGGTCTAAAGCATGCTAGACTAGTACTTGTTAATTTATATGCTCGACGGAGATTAAATTAACTTTAAACATTCAAAATATGTGATGACACAAGAACGAATTTTGTGCTAAACAAAACTATAAATATAACTTCATTAAAATGCAAGCAATGTGGGGGGAGGCCATTTAAGAAACAAACCCTTTAGGGTATGTGGAAATGGTAGTTGAGAAGTTTTCTCAAACTCGAAATGAAAGGGAGAACCTTTCATCACCCCATTTGGATGTTATCCAATTACACTTAAATGTGGGGGTGACTTGCATTTGAATGTGGAAATAGTAGCTGAGAAGTTTTCTCAAACTCGAAATGAAAGGGAGAACCTTTCATCACCCCATTTGGATGCTATCCAGTTACACTTAAATGTGGGGGTGACTTGCATATATTGCAAACGCATGACCAAGTGGAGTACACAATGGTTATATGGAGTCAATCGAGTAGATTGGACTCGAATGCCAATTGGTTAGATTCAAAATCTTGTAAGATGTCAGTCATGACACACCAAAGGCATGGTGAAAAACGTGTCCAGCCATGAATTGAGTTTCATGTCATTCTAAGACAAGGTACATAACTGGATCCAGGTTGAGATCACGAGTTATAAGTCTTATGAATTGACTAAAAGGCAAAAGTGACTAGCGAGTCAAGAACACGTTAGAACAACTGATCGCAATTTAAATTATCGTTGGTGACTTAGCGAAGTCAAAGATAATTTTGGATCCAACAACCAGTGGGTTGATAACAGATCAGGTTGTGGAATGGGACTAAAGCCATGGAAAAAGGGACATGAGGGAAACCTAACCTAGTTGACTGGAGATCCCAAGATCTAGGTTCAATAGGCCAACTTAATCATGAACCGAAGGGTAGTCACTGTGGGGGCGTAGCTAATATATATGTTTATATATAAGCTAGTTTATATGTTTCATATATCCCCCTTAAACTATAAAAGGGTGTTTAAATACGTCCTAGTCCATTCCTATAATATTCAGTGACATTGTTGTGAGGTTAAGCATAATATGTGGTTTTATGATTTGTGTAAATCATAGTAAACCATAATGCTTTTAATGATTTAAAGGGAAATCACCTATGTTGGAGAGAAGTGTGGTCGCTTCGAATGGAATTAAGGCATAATTCCTAGAGCTCCCGCAGAACCATGAAAGTGCTCCATGACCATTATAGGACACGATAGTGAGGGGATGGCCCGGCTAGGGAAAGTGTTGTGTGAATGTATATTGTCGTTTACACAAATGGGGGGTTGTTCAAGGACATTACGTCTACAAAACCCTAGTAGACTAAATATGCTTCACAAAGGAAGGTTCAAAGGCAAAACCTACCTATCCTGCAATACTCGACTGTCGAGTTTTCATCGGGGAATTTTGTGTGTTTTAATCGATCTCCATTCATGTGGGGGATTTTTGGAAATTTTAGTGAAAATGAGTTTTTCACTAAATATTTTGGACATCAATAATATTTATATATGTGTTGTATAAATAATTATTTATGGTTTGTGTTCAAACTATGTCCAAATAGAGCTAAGATGAATGAGATATCGAAGCTTGAAGTTGTATGTTTGGAACAAACAAAGATGAATAAAATGGATTACTTGTGTCAACTTGTCCCACATAGGTGGGATGACAAAACTTAAAGTGGTTTATAAGGAGGAGCACTCCTTGTATATTGTTTCCTTAAAGGCAAACACTAGTGGGGACCCTAAAGGGTGTGGAGCACCCTTACTCGTGCACATATGCGCGCGAGCCGTGGGCTATAGACCCTATGTAGTGCACTTTGAACTTCGCACACCGCCTTTATATTTTTGTCCATGAGCGCGTGGTCAGATACATGGCGGGTCCGCTTATGGCGCACCCTTGGGTGGCGTAGGCGGATGGCATGGCACGTAGCATGTCGATACGGCGCAAGCTCCTCAGGCGCATGACGCACGTCTTGGCTAAGGCGGAGAGTGCAGGTGGCGCACGCGCATGGATGACACATAACCAGGTGGCGTCCTGTTATGCGTAGTGGCATCCGTGTGGCGCACGACTCCATATGGCGTGGCATGAGATACTTGAAGCGTGGCGCGTGAACTGGCGGAACAGTTCTAGCGCGCACGACCAGGAAATCTGGTCAACCACTAGTGAGTTAACAATGGTCTCAACTCGTTTAATTCAGTCCTGAATGAAAATGAGCGTTTCGAGTTGACCACTTTAATCCATTTGATTGAACTTTAATATTGTCTGTTACAATATTAAATATCTTGTTTAGTACAAGATTAATGAGAAATTAAACCCTATTCATTACAAGGTTTAATTGTCTAAATTATGACAATATTGATTGGGTTTAATTAGCTTTTTATGTGTATGAATATGAATAGAATGAGGATTCATTCTAACATATGAGAGACATACACACATAAGAGATCCTTTGTTCTATGAAATTTTAGAGAGGAGTACTCTCTAAATTATCCATTTATCGACTTCATATTTCCTAATTATATGTACACCAAATTATACCCGGTGTAATCTCGGGCGTGAGTGCCATCTCCGGCAGTACACATACTGTTCCGGTTGTTGTACCCTGGGAGACAGACCGTCTGAGAAGAGGCGCGGAATCTGCTTTAAGGGAAGCGTGTTGAACACGTGCCTCAACCAAAACCGTCAACAATTTTGCTTGTCTTGCAGCGGAGTTTCCATCTCGTAGGTGCGGTTGAAGTTTCCAAAGACATCGACTTGAATCAAGATTGGTATAATTCAATTGTATTTTTACATTTGTTTATTTAGTTTATGTAACCGGTATTGTAATAGTATTTCCCACGAATAACGAGGTTTCGTTATTATTTATTTATTAATATTTTTAATAAAAAGTGAACCTAGTTCCTACAATCTTAAAACAGACTTTCGTGAGGATTGTTGCTACAATCTTAAATCCCTTCTCTACGAGGATTTAGGTTCACGAAAGTTAAAATATTTAATGGGATTTTTGTTAAAATCTTGAAAATATTTTTTGGGAAATATTTATTTAGTACAATGAGTCGGATTAATTTTATGATTGGAGTACAATCTTTAATCCGATTACCGGGTTGCAAAACGACTTTTTGATTCAAGTTTTGGAGTTCAAGGGTTTTGTTCGTGTTTAGATAAAATCGAACATATACAAAATAATATGTATTTCAATAGGTTTTTGAAATACTAAATTTTCTAATGAGCGTATTAGAAAATTTTATTTTGTAACCCCTTACAAATTAAATGTTTGTAACGTTTAATTTATTTTTTAATAAGCTTTTAGTAACCATAATTGTGAGATTAATGTTGGTTTTAAAAGTCTTGAAATTTTATATTTTCTAATGAGCATATTAGAAAGTAATTATTTTATAAAATAACTAGTTTTAATATTTTCTAACGAGCGTGTTAGATACGTTGTTGAAAGAATAAAAAGATTAAAACTTTTTATATCTCTAACGTGCGTGTTAGAATTTTATAGAATAATAAGTTTTAATATCATCCTTTATATCTAATGAGCGTGTTAGATACGATGATTGTGTAAAACTAACTTTTTAAAAGACGATTAGATTTTCTAACGGGCGTGCTAGAAAATATACGTTTAGATTTTCTAACGAGCGTGTTAGAAAATATTATTATTTCAAATAATTACCGACGAGCGTGTTGGAGACAATTATTTTGGATAATAAACCTTGTAACGGTTTCGTCTAAACTATTAAATTTATAACGAGCGAGTTAGAAACGGATTTTTTCCACATACGTTTAAACGATTTTTATTTGTTTATTTCTAATGAGCGTATTAGAAATAGTTTATATTTTTTTATAAACTTGAAACAAATTTTGTAGTCGATTATTTCTAACGAGCGTGTCAGAAACGATTTAAAGAGTTTGATAGTTGTTTATTTTCTAACGAGCGTGTTAGAAACGATTTAACGACTTTGTCAATTGTTTATTTCTAACAAGCGGGTTAGAAAACGTTTATTTTATATAAACCAAAAACGGCTTTTGGCTATAAATAATCGTCTAATTTTCTAATGGGCGTATTAGAATTAGTTTATTTTATAACCAACTATTTTAACGATTTGCAATCGTTAATTTCTAACGAGCGGGTTAGAACCGGGTTAACTATGATAAACTATTTAAGATGATTTGTAATCATTTATATATATTTTCTAACGAGCGTGTTAGAAAAGGTCTATGTTTATTTCTAACGTGCGTGTTAGAAAATGTTCATTTAAATAAACCAAAAGTGAATAAATGTATTCATTTTATTTCAAACGAGCGTGTTAGAAGCGGTTTACTTTTTAAAACCGAATATTTTGAATGTTTGTTAAACATTTAAATTCTAATTAGCATATTAGAATTGGTTTTCATACAAACCACTCATTTTAACGATTGATAATCGTTATTATCTAACAGCGGTTAGAAATGGTTTGAATATGATAAACCATTTATTAAAACGATGTGTATTCGTTTTATTATCAAACGAGCGAGTTTGAAATTGTTTATTTATTAAACTATTATAAGGTTTATTGTCTTGATTTGTAATCAAAACATAAATATATAGTTTAATATTAAAACGCTTGCAAAAACGAGAAATGTTTTGAACTAATAAAACATGTCTTTGCGAATTACAAGTGATTCGATACTTCCACGAGAAGTATAACATCTTAAACCATATAATACTCTTGGAAAGACTATTTTGTGAAAAACAACTCGATGTTGTTATAGACAAAATAAGTTGCTGGACTACTTGCGAGTAGTTAATTGTAAACAACTTTATATTCTGGACAACTTGTGATTATTCAAGGTTAGAGTTCAAAGATGAGGGAGTACCTCAAAACATGACACCAAACGAAATAATTGCGTTTATTTCTATAAAAAGTGTTGAAGATAATAACACTTTGGCTTTTGATGTTTAGATATCATTGGTGTATTCGTTATCTTGGACTACTAATAAGTTGTCAAAAGGATATACATTTTGATACAAAGTGTAAAAACTAATTTACACTGACACAACGAGCGGGTTGTGATCAAGACTTATGTAATAAGTCACCAATCAAACATCAAACGTATAACGAGTTCGTGAGAAACGTGGTGCATGGTTTGAGATGAAATGCACGAAAAACAAGATATGTCATCTAATGTTGAGAGCATCAACATGGAAATGCACATGTAAGTTTTCAAAGAATATAACATATGAAAGAAATATATGTTATTATTGTAAATGTTTTAATAAATTTAGAAATTTTATTAATGGAAATTTACAATACTGATGGACTTGTAGATGCTTCTACCACCATCAATGTTGTTTAAACTATGTGGAGGCTTGGTCCTTAATTTGGGAGAGTATCCCAATACATGGTATTAATCAAACAATAACGTAAATGTATATATCACTATAGGCATACGTGAATGCTTTGGTTGAGAGTCAATCTAATTGACTATATCTCAAGACTCAAGTGATTTTATACAAAGAATTTCATCAAAGTGACTTAGATTAAGACTTATGTTTAAGTCTTTAGGAAGTCAATGATGAAGCCTTGGAGATAAAAGGCAAACGAGTTATGATCCTAATGGATGAAGTTAACTATGGTTTTGTGGCCTTCCTAAAACCGATGGTTTTGGAATGGTGAAATAAAATTTCATTATTGTGTCTAAACTAAGAAACGAATGTTCGGAAGAGATATTGCGTTATCTCTTAAGAATGTGAAGAATCAGAATGATGCATCTTCTGTTCACATTCTAGAGTATTGTGGTCTAAAGCATGCTAGACTAATACTTGTTAATTTATATGCTCGACGGAGATTAAATTAACTTTAAACATTCAAAATATGTGATGACACAAGAACGAATTTTGTGCTAAACAAAACTATAAATATAACTTCATTAAAATGCAAGCAATGTGGGGGGAGGCCATTTAAGAAACAAACCCTTTAGGGTATGTGGAAATGGTAGTTGAGAAGTTTTCTCAAACTCGAAATGAAAGGGAGAACCTTTCATCACCCCATTTGGATGTTATCCAATTACACTTAAATGTGGGGGTGACTTGCATTTGAATGTGGAAATAGTAGCTGAGAAGTTTTCTCAAACTCGAAATGAAAGGGAGAACCTTTCATCACCCCATTTGGATGCTATCCAGTTACACTTAAATGTGGGGGTGGCTTGCATATATTGCAAACGCATGACCAAGTGGAGTACACAATGGTTATATGGAGTCAATCGAGTAGATTGGACTCAAATGCCAATTGGTTAGATTCAAAATCTAGTAAGATGTCAGTCATGACACTCCAAAGGCATGGTGAAAACGTGTCCAGCCATGAATTGAGTTTCATGTCATTCTAAGACAAGGTACATAACTGGATCCAGGTTGAGATCACGAGTTATAAGTCTTATGAAGTGACTAAAAGGCAAAAGTGACTAGCGAGTCAAGAATACGTTAGAACAACTGATCGCAATTTAAATTATCGTTGGTAACTTAGCGAAGTCAAAGATAATTTTGGATCCAACAACTAGTGGGTTGATAACAGATCAGGTTGTGGAATGGGACTAAAGCCATGGAAAAAGGGACATGAGGGAAACCTAACCTAGTTGACTGGAGATCCCAAGATCTAGGTTCAATAGGCCAACTTAATCATGAACCGAAGGGTAGTCACTGTGGGGGCGTAGCTAATATATATGTTTATATATAAGCTAGTTTATATGTTTCATATATCTCCCTTAAACTATAAAAGGGTGTTTAAATACGTCCTAGTCCATTCCTATAATATTCAGTGACATTGTTGTGAGGTTAAGCATAATATGTGGTTTTATGATTTGTGTAAATCATAGTAAACCATAATGTTTTTAATGATTTAAAGGGAATACACCTATGTTGGAGAGAAGTGTGGTCGCTTCGAATGGAATTAGGGCATAATTCCTAGAGCTCCCGCCGAACCAGGAAAGTGCTCCATGACCATTATAGGACACGATAGTGAGGGGATGGGCCGGCTAGGGAAAGTATTGTGTGAATGTATATTGTCGTTTACACAAATGGGGGGTTGTTCAAGGACATCACGTCTACAAAACCCTACTAGACTAAATATGCTTCACAAAGGAAAGTTCAAAGGCAAAACCTACCTATCCTGCAATACTCGACTGTCGAGTTTTCATCGGGGAATTTTGTGTGTTTTAATCGATCTCCATTCATGTGGGGGATTGTTGGAAATTTTAGTGAAAATGTGTTTTTCACTAAATATTTTGGACAATAATAATATTTATATATGTGTTGTATAAATAATTATTTATGGTTTGTGTTCAAACTATGTCCAAATAGAGCTAAGATGAATGAGATATCGAAGCTTGAAGTTGTATGTTTGGAACAAACAAAGATGAATAAAATGGATTACTTGTGTCAACTTGTCCCACATAGGTGGGATGACAAAACTTAAAGTGGTTTATAAGGGGGAGCACTCCTTGTATATTGTTTCCTTAAAGGCAAACACTATGGGGACCCTAAAGGGTGTGGAGAACCCATACTCGTGCACATATGCGTGCGAGCCGTGGGCTATAGACCCTATGTAGTGCACTTTGAACTTCGCACACCGCCTTTGTATTTTTGTCCATGAGCGCGTGGTCAGATACATGGCGGGTCCGCTTATGGCACACCCTTGGGTGGCGTAGGCGGATGCCATGGCATGTAGCATGTCGATACGTCGCAAGCTCCTCAGGCGCATGACGCACGTCTTGGCTAAGGCGGAGAGTGTAGGTGGCGCACGCGCATGGATGACACATAACCAGGTGGCGTCCTGTTATGCGTAGTGGCATTCGTGTGGCGCACGACTCCATATGGCGTGGCATGAGATACTTGAAGCGTGGTGCGCGGATTGGCGGATCAGTTCTAGCGCGCACGACCAGGAAATCTGGTCAACCACTAGTGAGTTAACAATGGTCTTAACTCGTTTAATTCAGTCATGAATGAAAATGAGCGTTTCGAGTTGCCCACTTTAATCCATTTGATTGAACTTTAATATTATCTGTTACAATATTAAATATCTTGTTTAGTACAAGATTAATGAGAAATTAAACCCTATTCATTACAAGGTTTAATTGTCTAAATTATGACAATATTGATTGGGTTTAATTAGCTTTTTATGTGTATGAATATAAATAGAATGAGGATTCATTCTAACATATGAGAGACATACACACATAAGAGATTCTTTGTTCTATGAAATTTTAGAGAGGAGTACTCTCAAAATTATACTTCATATTTCCTAATTATATGTACACCAAATTATACCTGGTGTAATCTCAGGCGTGAGTGCCATCTCCGGCAGTACACATACTGTTCCAGTTGTTGTACCCTGGGAGGCAGACCGTCTGAGAGGAGGCGCGGAATCTGTTTTAAGGGAAGCGTGTTGAACACGTGCCTCAACCAAAACCGTTAACAATTTTGCTTGTCTTGCAGCGGAGTTTCCATCTCGTAGGTGCGGTTGAAGTTTCCAAAGACATCGACTTGAATCAAGATTGGTATAATTCAATTGTATTTTTACATTTGTTTATTTAGTTTATGTAACCGGTATTGTACTAGTATTTCCCACGAATAACGAGGTTTCGTTATTATTTATTTATTAATATTTTTAATAAAAAGTGAAACTAGTTCCAACAATCTTAAAACAGACTTTCGTGAGGATTGTTGCTACAATCTTAAATCCCTTCTTTACGAGGATTTAGGTTCACGAAAGTTAAAATATTTAATGAGATTTTTGTTAAAATCTTGAAAATATTTTTTGGGAAATATTTATTTAGTACAATGAGTCGGATTAATTTTATGATTGTAGTACAATCTTTAATCCGATTACCGGGTTGCAAAACGACTTTTTGATTCAAGTTTTGGAGTTCAAGGGTTTTGTTCGTGTTTAGATAAAATCGAACATATAAAAAATAATATGTATTTCAATAGGTTTTTGAAATACTAAATTTTCTAATGAGCGTATTAGAAAATTTTATTTTGTAACCCCTTACAAATTAAATGTTTGTAACGTTTAATTTATTTTTTAATAAGCTTTTAGTAACCATAATTGTTAGATTAATGTTGGTTTTAAAAGTCTTGAAATTTTATATTTTCTAATGAGCATATTAGAAAGTAATTATTTTATAAAATAACTAGTTTTAATATTTTCTAACGAGCGTTTTAGATACGTTGTTGAAAGAATAACAAGATTAAAACTTTTTATATCTCTAACGTGCGTGTTAGAATTTTATAGAATAATAAGTTTTAATATCATCCTTTATATCTAATGAGCGTGTTAGATACGATGATTGTGTAAAACTAACTTTTTAAAAGACGATTAGATTTTCTAACGAGCGTGCTAGAAAATATACGTTTAGATTTTCTAACGAGCGTGTTAGAAAATATTATTATTTCAAATAATTACCGACGAGCGTGTTGGAGACAATTATTTTGGATAATAAACCTTGTAACGGTTTCGTCTAAACTATTAAATTTATAACGAGCGAGTTAGAAACGGATTTTTTCCACATACGTTTAAACGATTTTTATTTGTTTATTTCTAATGAGCGTATTAGAAATAGTTTATATTTTTTTTATAAACTTCGAAACAAATTTTGTAGTCGATTATTTCTAACGAGCGTGTCAGAAACGATTTAAAGAGTTTGATAGTTGTTTATTTTCTAACGAGCGTGTTAGAAACGATTTAACGACTTTGTCAATTGTTTATTTCTAACAAGCGGGTTACAAAACGTTTATTTTATATAAACCAAAAACGGCTTTTGGCTATAAATAATCGTCTAATTTTCTAATGGGCGTATTAGAATTAGTTTATTTTATAACCAACTATTTTAACGATTTGCAATCGTTAATTTCTAACGAGCGGGTTAGAACCGGGTTAACTATGATAAACTATTTAAGATGATTTGTAATCGTTTATATATATTTTCTAACGAGCGTGTTAGAAAAGGTCTATGTTTATTTCTAACGAGCGTGTTAGAAAACGTTCATTTAAATAAACCAAAAGTGAATAAATGTATTCATTTTATTTCTAACGAGCGTGTTAGGAGCGGTTTACTTTATAAAACCGAATATTTTGAATGTTTGATAAACATTTAAATTCTAATTAGCATATTAGAATTGGTTTTCATACAAACCACTCATTTTAACGATTGATAATCGTTATTATCTAACAGCGGTTAGAAATGGTTTGAATATGATAAACCATTTATTAAAACGATGTGTATTCGTTTTATTATCAAACGAGCGAGTTTGAAATTGTTTATTTATTAAACTATTATAAGGTTTATTGTCTTGATTTGTAATCAAAACATAAATATATAGTTTAATATTAAAACGCTTGCAAAAACGAGAAATGTTTTGAACTAATAAAACATGTCTTTGCGAATTACAAGTGATTCGATACTTCCACGAGAAGTATAACGTCTTAAACCATATAATACTCTTGGAAAGACTATTTTGTGAAAAACAACTCGATGTTGTTATAGACAAAATAAGTTGCTGGACTACTTGCGAGTAGTTAATTGTAAACAACTTTATATTCTGGACAACTTGTGATTATTCAAGGTTAGAGTTCAAAGATGAGGGAGTACCTCAAAACATGACACCAAACGAAATAATTGCGTTTATTTCTATAAAAAGTGTTGAAGATAATAACACTTTGGCTTTTGATGTTTAGATATCATTGGTGTATTCGTTATCTTGGACTACTAATAAGTTGTCAAAAGGATATACATTTTGATACAAAGTGTAAAAACTAATTTACACTGACACAACGAGCGGGTTGTGATCAAGACTTATGTAATAAGTCACCAATCAAACATCAAACGTATAACGAGTTCGTGAGAAACGTGGTGCATGGTTTGAGATGAAATGCACGAAAAACAAGATATGTCATCTAATGTTGAGAGCATCAACATGGAAATGCACATGTAAGTTTTCAAAGAATATAACATATGAAAGAAATATATGTTATTATTGTAAATGTTTTAATAAATTTAGAAATTTTATTAATGGAAATTTACAATACTGATGGACTTGTAGATGCTTCTACCACCATCAATGTTGTTTAAACTATGTGGAGGCTTGGTCCTTAATTTGGGAGAGTATCCCAATACATGGTATTAATCAAACAATAACGTAAATGTATATATCACTATAGGCATACGTGAATGCTTTGGTTGAGAGTCAATCTAATTGACTATATCTCAAGACTCAAGTGATTTTATACAAAGAATTTCATCAAAGTGACTTAGATTAAGACTTATGTTTAAGTCTTTAGGAAGTCAATGATGAAGCCTTGGAGATAAAAGGCAAACGAGTTATGATCCTAATGGATGAAGTTAACTATGGTTTTGAGGCCTTCCTAAAACCGATGGTTTTGGAATGGTGAAATAAAATTTCATTATTGTGTCTAAACTAAGAAACGAATGTTCGGAAGAGATATTGCGTTATCTCTTAAGACTGTGAAGAATCAGAATGATGCATCTTCTGTTCACATTCTAGAGTATTGTGGTCTAAAGCATGCTAGACTAATACTTGTTAATTTATATGCTCGACGGAGATTAAATTAACTTTAAACTTTCAAAATATGTGATGACACAAGAACGAATTTTGTGCTAAACAAAACTATAAATATAACTTCATTAAAATGCAAGCAATGTGGGGGGAGGCCATTTAAGAAACAAACCCTTTAGGGTATGTGGAAATGGTAGTTGAGAAGTTTTATCAAACTCAAAATGAAAGGGAGAACCTTTCATCACCCCATTTGGATGTTATCCAATTACACTTAAATGTGGGGGTGACTTGCATTTGAATGTGGAAATAGTAGCTGAGAAGTTTTCTCAAACTCGAAATGAAAGGGAGAACCTTTCATCACCCCATTTGGATGCTATCCAGTTACACTTAAATGTGGGGGTGACTTGCATATATTGCAAACGCATGACCAGGTGGAGTACACAATGGTTATATGGAGTCAATCGAGTAGATTGGACTCGAATGCCAATTGGTTAGATTCAAAATCTAGTAAGATGTCAGTCATGACACACCAAAGGCATGGTGAAAACGTGTCCAGCCATGAATTGAGTTTCATGTCATTCTAAGTCAAGGTATATAACTGGATCCAGGTTGAGATCACGAGTTATAAGTCTTATGAATTGACTAAAAGGAAAAAGTGACTAGCGAGTCAAGAACACGTTAGAACAACTGATCGCAATTTAAATTATCGTTGGTGACTTAGCGAAGTCAAAGATAATTTTGGATCCAACAACCAGTGGGTTGATAACAGATCAGGTTGTGGAATGGGACTAAAGCCATGGAAAAAGGGACATGAGGGAAACCTAACCTAGTTGACTGGAGATCCTAAGATCTAGGTTCAATAGGCCAACTTAATCATGAACCGAAGGGTAGTCACTGTTGGGGCGTAGCTAATATATATGTTTATATATAAGCTAGTTTATATGTTTCATATATCCCCCTTAAACTATAAAAGGGTGTTTAAATACGTCCTAGTCCATTCCTATAATATTCAGTGACATTGTTGTGAGGTTAAGCATAATATGTGATTTTATGATTTGTGTAAATCATAGTAAACCATAATGCTTTTAATGATTTAAAGGGAAATCACCTATGTTGGAGAGAAGTGTGGTCGCTTCGAATGGAATTAGGGCATAATTCCTAGAGCTCCCGCAGAACCAGGAAAGTGCTCCATGACCATTATAGGACACGATAGTGAGGGGATGGGCCGGCTAGGGAAAGTATTGTGTGAATGTATATTGTTGTTTACACAAATGGGGGGTTGTTCAAGGACATCACGTCTACAAAACCCTAGTAGACGAAATATGCTTCACAAACGAAGGTTCAAAGGCAAAACCTACCTATCCTGCAATACTCGACTGTCGAGTTTTCATCGGGGAATTTTGTGTGTTTTAATCGATCTCCATTCATGTGGTGGATTGTTGGAAATTTTAGTGAAAATGAGTTTTTCACTAAATATTTTGGACATCAATAATATTTGTATATGTGTTGTATAAATAATTATTTATGGTTTGTGTTCAAACTATGTCCAAATAGAGCTAAGATGAATGAGATATCGAAGCTTGAAGTTGTATGTTTGGAACAAACAAAGATGAATAAAATGGATTACTTGTGTCAACTTGTCCCACATAGGTGGGATGACAAAACTTAAAGTGGTTTATAAGGAGGAGCACTCCTTGTATATTGTTTCCCTAAAGGCAAACACTAGTGGGGACCCTAAAGGGTGCGGAGCACCCTTACTCGTGCACATATGCGCGCGAGCCGTGGGCTATAGACCCTATGTAGTGCACTTTGAACTTCGCACACCGCCTTTGTATTTTTGTCCATGAGCGCGTGGTCAGATACATGGCGGGTCCGCTTATGGCGCACCCTTGGGTGGCGTAGGAGGATGCCATGGCATGTTGCATGTCGATACGGCGGAAGCTCCTCAGGCGCATGACGCACGTCTTGGCTAAGGCGGAGAGTGCAGGTGGCGCATGCACATGGATGACACATAACCAGGTGGCGTCTTGTTATGTGTAGTGGCATCCGTGTGGCGCACGACTCCATATGGCGTGGCATGAGATACTTGAAGCGTGGCGCGCGGACTGGCGGATCAGTTCTAGCGCGCACGACCAGGAAATCTGGTCAACCACTAGTGAGTTAACAATGGTCTCAACTTGTTTAATTCAGTCATGAATGAAAATGAGCGTTTCGAGTTGACCACTTTAATCCATTTGATTGAACTTTAATATTGTCTGTTACAATATTAAATATCTTGTTTAGTACAAGATTATTGAGAAATTAAACCCTATTCATTACAAGGTTTAATTGTCTAAATTATGACAATATTGATTGGGTTTAATTAGCTTTTTATGTGTATGAATATAAATAGAATGAGGATTCATTCTAACATATGAGAGACAGTACACATACTGTTCCGGTTGTTGTACCCTGGGAGACAGACCGTCTGAGAGGAGGCGCGGAATCTGTTTTAAGGGAAGCGTGTTGAATACGTGCCTCAACCAAAACCGTCAACAATTTTGCTTGTCTTGCAGCGGAGTTTCCATCTCGTAGGTGCGGTTGAAGTTTCCAAAGACATCGACTTGAATCAAGATTGGTATAATTCAATTGTATTTTTACATTTGTTTATTTAGTTTATGTAACCGGTATTGTACTAGTATTTCCCACGAATAACGAGGTTTCGTTATTATTTATTTATTAATATTTTTAATAAAAAGTGAACCTAATTCCTACACAAATAACCTTAACATTTGATTTTTGACTGCTCGACCACTAGAAACATCTTGTGTTTCCATAAGAGCCACGCAACACTAACGGAGGCATCAGTGCAAGAAATCTTGCAATCACTTAATTGTTGCGATCCGTTTGTACACATTATGTTGAAAGTCTCCCTATGTAAAGGTATTATCCGGTTTCGTAAACATGGCAAGCTGAATCATGTAGGATATGTGTTCGTCCATATTCTAGTAAAGGTTAATAAGGTTACGAAATAGTATATGTACCCGATTAACACGCTGAATCATGTAGGATGTGCTCTGTATTTCCATAACTAATCCGATTTCGTAAACATGGCAAGCTAGTTTTGTCCATCTCTGGCAGTCCCATATTATTCTAGTTATTGTACCTTGAGAAGAAGATGTGTTCATCCAAGAGGAGAGATGAAATATGTTTTAAGGAACCTCAACAACCGCTAACGAATTAGTTCGCTCCTTTTATAGCCAAGACTACTCATTGAAGTCTTTGTTTTTAATTCTTTTACATATATGTAACACATATCTTACATTTCTTGTAATTCGTTTTGTTAATAATATTGTTCTGCAGTTTTCTAAAACGATAAAGAAAATATCTAAATTTATATTTATTTTGTTATCATTTTTAATAAGAAGTGACACACTTTCCTATAATAGGGGTGTCCAAATTCGGATAGGGTGTGCCTATTGGCACACCAAACCCTAGCAAAACTAGGGTTTATATACGCAGCGTATAGGTCAATACGCAGCGTATAGGGTTAACTCTCTACGCTGCGTATTGACCTATACTCAACGTAGGTAAACCCTGATTCTCAGTGCCTGATCAGCAATAATTGCACAGAAAACAAGGGTTTATATACGCTGCGTATAGCTCAATACGCAGCGTATATAAACCATCTGAATTTTTGGGGTCATTTTGGTGGGTTTGAAGCATCAGTTTTTCTCAAGGTTTATATACGCTACGTATAGAGCTATACGCAGCGTATATAAAGGTCAGAAAATGTCCTTTATACCCTTGTGTTGAGGCTATACGAAGCCAAATACAAGGGTAGTTGTGTCATTTTTGTTTCATACGCTACGTAGGGATCTATACGCAGCGTATATAAAGCTCCATTTTTGTATTTTTTTTGTGTATTCCTTTGTTTATTTATAAAAAAAAATTAATTGTGTGTATTTTGGGGTATTTCCATGTTTATTTATAAAAAAAACAATATTATTGGTAAATAATACAAATATAAATTATAAAAATTAAAAATAATACAAATATTATGAATTACAAGACCTACTGGGAACATATACGAGACTTATACTATACTATATGATACAATATAACACCCGTATAGGCCTATAGGTGTGGTTTAGGTCCCATATTGACCTCGTATAAGCCTATAAGTGTGATATCGTATCGTAGTCCCGTATTGACCTCGTATAAGCCTATAAGTGTGATATCGTATCGTATAGGTGTAGTATAGGTCACATATTGACCGCGTATAAGCCTATAAGTGTGATATCGTATCGTATAGCGTAGTATATGTCACGTATTGACCTCGTATAAGCCTATAAGAGTGATATCGTATCGTATAGCGTAGTATATGTCCCGTATAGGCCTATATGCATATACAAGACCTATAGGAAACCTATACGATACTTATACTACACTATACGATACGATACGATACGATATAACACCCGTATAGGCCTATAGATGTGGTTTAGGTCACGTATAGGCCTATATGCATATACAGGACCTATAGGAAACCTATACGAGACTTATACTACATTATACGATACGATATAACACCTGTATAGGCCTATAGGTGTGGTTTAGGTCACGTATAGGCCTATATGCATATACAAGACCTATAGGAAACCTATACGAGACTTATACTATACTATAGTATCGTATCGTATTGCATCGTATCGTATCGTATCGTATATCATATAGTGTATAGTATAAGTCTCTTATAAGCCGATAGGCCTACATCTATAGGTTTATACGAGGACATATACGAGGCCTATACAGGACCTATACTACACCTATAGGCCTATACGGGACATATACTACGCTATACGATACGATATCACACTTATAGGCTTATACGAGGTCAATACGTCACATATACTACGGTATATGATACGATATCACACTTATAGGCTTATACGAGGTCAATACGTGACATATACTACGCTATACGATACGATATCACACCTATAGGCTTATACGAGGCCGATACGTGACCTATGCTACACCTATACGATTCAATATACTTTTTTTTATAAAATTTACTAAAACCAATAATGTATAAATGTTTATAAAAAAACCTTTATATACGCTGCATATAGGTCTATACGCAGTGTATATAAAGGGTCAAAAAGACCATTTACCCCTTCATTTGGGGCTATACGAAGCCAAATGCAAGGGTAAACTTGTCTTTTAACCCTTTATATACGCTGCGTAGGGGTCTATACGCAGCGTATAGTGGGAAAGACCATTTTACCCCTGCATTTGGGGCTATATGCAGCCATATGCAAGGGTAAAATTGTCTTTTTGACCCTTTATATACGCTGCGTATAGACCTATACGCAGCATATATAAAGGGTAATTTTTATTTTTAACCCCAAACCTCTGGTAAAAATATATTTTTTGACCATTTATATACGCTGCGTATAGGCCTATACGCAGCGTATATAAATGGTGAATTTAAAAAAAAAATATTTTTAAGTATCGTATCGTATAGTATAAGTCTCGTATAAACCTCGTATAAGTCTCATATAGGTCTTGTATTTGCCTATAGGCCTATATGGGACCTATACTATAGTGCCGTATCGTATTGCATCGTATCGTATCGTATCGTATAGTGTATAGTATAAGTCCTGTATAAGCCGCGTATAAGTCTCATATAGGTCATGTATATGCCTATAGGCCTACACGAGACCTAAACAACACCAATAGGCCTATACGGGACCTAAACCACACCTATAGGCCTATACGGGTGTTATATCGTATCGTATAGTATAGTATAGTATAGTATCGTGTTGCATCGTATCGTATAGTATAAGTCTCGTATAGGTTCCATGTAGGCCTTGTATATGCCTATAAGGGACCTATACTACATCTATAGGCTTATACGAGTGTTGTATGGTATCCTATAGTATCGTATCGTGTTGCATTGTATCGTGTTGCATTGTATCGTATAGTGTATAGTATAAGTCTCGCATCGTATCGTATCGTGTTGCATCGTATCGTATCGTATCGTATCGTGTTGCATCGTATCGTATAGGCCTATAGGCCTATACGGGACATATACAACACCTATAGGCCTATACGGGCGTTATATCGTATTGTATAGTATCGTATCGTATAGTGTAGTATAAGTCTCGTATATTATCGTATAGTGTAGTATATTCGAACCGTATATGCGTTTTCCAAAACAATTTAACGTTATATAATATTATTTGTATAACATTAACGATTATATATTTTAAGCGATTTAACGTTGGAACCGGGTGAGAATTTATACCACAAACACATCAAAATAGCAAAAAAAAAAAACTGATGGGTTATATACGCTGAGTATAGCTCTATACGCAGCGTATATAAACCCTTGTTTTCTGTGCAATGATTGCTGATAAGGCTCTGAAATCCATGGTTTATATACGCTGAGTATAGCTCTATACGCAGCGTATAGAGGTAACCCTATACGCTGCGTATAGACCTATACGCAACGTAGGTAAACCCTAAGTGTGTAGATAGCCAACCAAGGTATGCAGATAGTTTAACCCTTCGGATATTCACAGTTTCGGATATCTGAGGTTCGGATAATGGATTTCAATATCCGAGTATGAACCCAAAACTTAAGGTATCTAAAAGTTACGAAATTTTTTAAGGGTCCATCCGAAATATCCAGAATTTCTAATTAATATTTATTATTTAATAATTTAAAAAAATTCAAATACTTCAGGCACCAAGGTGGTGTGATGTGTCATCATTTATACATGTCTTTCATACACATTTATCCCTTCGTTGGATGCATTTTAACATAATTTGTTACTTTATAGCCTTTTTGTGGAATTGCAATCGCATTTGGTATCCCAATGATAAACAAGCGATACATATAAAAAAATGCGATAGTCAGCAAGATTAGCCAAGCACAAAGATAGCCCCAGAAACAAGACTCACGAAAAGCACACCCATGCCGACAGGAAGCGTTGACGAATGCCCTGTGTGAATGCATGCACTCTCGTGCCAACCAACTCAGAATAAAATTATAAATATGAAAGGGGACAAAGATAATGGCACGGCCATGTTTCATGAAGGACAACCGTAGTACGTTGAGCATGAACGCACACAGTCAGATTTTTTTCCCTATAAATAGAGGCAATCACCACCACTTGCAACAATCTCATTCCACACCTCTCCATCCACCAGCACCACACACGCTCCAGAGAATGCTTGTTCTACTCAATTCTAGTATTCTATTGGTGAGTTAATAAAAAGGCTTGTCTAGTTTGATTCAAGAAGCACTTTTCTAAACCAGAGTTGGCTTTGGTTGATCACTTGTGATCGCACCATGATTGGTAAATCTATGTATATTGAAAGACATGATAATAAGGTATAAAAGCTCAGTAATTTCATAACATGTAGAAATTAGTTCATCACATTACATGCTAACATATATATAAGACGGTAAGGGAAAGCTAGTAACCAACTCACACACAGTGTAACTAACTCTCCTAACAAACTCAACTACCTAACATAATACATAATACAAAATACAATATACACTAATATGCCCCCTAAAGCAGAGCGTGGCGCAGCAACGTGAAGCTAGCTTGGACCGAAGAGTGTCAAACGAACACCTGACAATCCTTTGGTCAAAATATCTGCAATCTGAAGCATAGTGGGAACATACCGAACATGTAAAATACCTGCCAAAACCATGTCACAAATAAAATGCAAGTCAATCTCTAAGTGTTTGATGCACTGATGAAACACCGGGTTGACTGCATGTTAGGATCTGAGTTTGGATTGATTGTGTTTTACGTTTGAATTAAGATGAAGATGAATGAGTACTGCAGCGGAATTATAAATGATAACAAACTTTTCACAATCAAACAAGAGAATTGTTTTCAATACACAAGTTTAACATTGAACCGAATGCTTGAATTTATTACAAGATTCAATTACAATTGCAAGTGTATAACAAACTCCCCCTCAGCCTGAGCTCACAGTGATTTGTTCGTGTAGGAGAAAGATGGTGAAGAGCTAATAGAACAGTACAAGGTACTGTTCTATTTGTAGGCACGGACAAACCACTGAGCATCTTTGCTGACGTCACCATGAAAGTGACATCTAACCTCCTAACAAACTCTAACATCTGATCTATACAACCTCTGCTATGCTAACTACTGTTGTACATTACATTTCATAATATAAACTAAACTATAGCTGCATCCTTCCACTGATGTGAACCCAGCAGTACTTGTCATGATCAGCAGAGCTTGACCCATAGCAGTAGATTGAATCAGCAGAGCTTTAGTCTTCCATCAGTCTTTGACTTGGACAGCAGTTGTAGGTCAGCAGTTAGTAAAGATCAGTAGTTTGGAGGTCAGCAGATGTTGAAACTACTTTCAAGGGGAGAGATTTGAATATAAACTTTTGCTTATTCTGGATCCACTACTCTGATCCAGTTTTGGCTTTGATTATATGTTCTTCTGATAGGGTTCAATCCCAACAATCTCCCCCTGGAACAGATAATGCCAAAACTCTTCATTATTGAAAGATCTTTATTGCCTCATCAGCAGTTCCCTTATTTGCCCTTTGAGTTGTAACTCAAAGGCTAAGGCATCTGTGTCATCGTCATCCCTGCTAACTGGAAGATCAATGAGATCCAGCAAATCTTCAAGACTTAGGCCAAATGCTTGTTCCCATGTTAGTTTCTTCTCTTCTCCACTAGACTTGATCACCGTCAGTACATGGGTCTGTTTATCAGTTTTCCACTTTAGTACTTTTGAGTCTGGTGGGTTTCTTGGGAGATTTTTATAAGATGAGGTGTTTGGTCAAGCTGGCCTATTGATGACTGACTGAGCAGTACTTGCAGTTTGATCCAATCCAAGAGTTTCTACAATCATTTTCTTGATGCCTTCTTTTACAAGGTCATCACCTTCCATTAGCTCTTGGATAGTTTCAGCACCCAACTGTTTTTGTTGCCTTCTTTTAAAGATAGTTGCACCAGCTGGAGCAGTGGCTCTCCTGATTTGCAGTTTTGATGGTTTTGTTGAAACCTCTGCTTCAGGGTAGTCAGGTTTTTGTGGAGCATTAGGATCTGTCTTCCTTAATCTCTCCAAGCTTTTGTAAGTGGACCTGACTTTCTCTTCTTTCCATCTCAACACTTTATTCAAAGACCGATAATCAGCAGCAACTAATTCCTCTTTCATTCTCCTCAGCTCTACCTTTTTATCAGTTACATTCTTTTTGTACTTTGCCCAATCAGGAGGAGTATGTTTGACTTTGTTCTTGATCATGTCTTGAATCCTGGCTGCTTCACTCTCCAGCTCAGGAATGGTCAAGTCTTTATACATGTATCTTTCTCCTTTGTATTTCTTGTGGGCCATGATGTTTTCAACATAATCTTTTCTCAGGGACTCATCTGCTTTTTCTGATATTTGCTGACACACATTCTTTGCAAATTGTTCCAAATATCTGACTTGTGTGAGCAAGTATTGGTAGTTCTGCTGAATTTCTCTATCAGATTTCCCTTGTGCATTTCTTTTTGAGATATCCTCTGCTTGTTTAGCTTTGACTTTCAAATATTCTTCAATATTATTTGGCCTTGGATATCCTTCAACAGATGGCAAGCTCCTTTTAGCAGGATCATCCTCATAATAGAAGGATTTAATTTCTTCTCTGACTGCTATGAGCTCAAGAGGAAATTGAACACCTGCATGAGCTAATGGCTTTTGAATCTGAGCTGATGAGAGAGGAACAGGGTTTGGAATAAGTGCAAGAGATTTTGAAGATGTTGGTGGTGGTGGTGGTGATGGAGAATCATCATCAGGTATGAGAATCCTTCTCCTTTTTATTGTAGGAGAGGCTGATGATGTCTTTGGTGGATCAGTGGTGGTGATTTGAATGGTAGATGGTGGCTGACTAACAGTTGTTGAAACAACTGGTGTTTCAACCACTGTTGTCATTACAACAGATGTTGTAACATCTGATGTCTTCTGCTTTTTGGCAGGAGGTGACGGTGGTGGTAAGGCAGTGGTTGTGGTGTGTGTTGAAGTAGTGTGTGTTGGAGAGATGGCAGATGTTTGGCTGGCAGTTGTTGAAACTACTGAAGTATCAGCAGTTGTTGATGCAGCAGAAGTTACAACAACTGTTTGGGTGGTAGATTGATGTTGGGGGCTTTTGGACGGTGGTTTGGGAGTATACTTTGTGAGTCTGGATGGTATGGATTTGGGTTCCCTCACTTTTCGAGTGGGATTTCTTTTTGGCTCAGGATTTTTAATATCCTTTGGCTCAGAACAACCCTGCACATTCAGCTCCATGTAAGCTCTTTTCTCCTCATTCCACCTTGACATATCCTTTGCCGCTCTGTCCCTTTTTACATTTGCTATATCTTCATCAAGTGCATTTTGGGTAACATCAACCTTTTTGCTGCCATCTGGAAAGGGAATCTTTCTAGTCATGGCATCCTTTTCATGTTCAATGTAGAGACCATCATCTATTCCCTTCTTTTTCCACTCCTGAATTTTCTCCCCCTTTTTGGCATTATCTGGGGGTAATTGATCAATGAAGAGAACAATTGGAAGAGCAGTGCCAGTAGTGTTCAATATGTGGGCCTTGATATCCTTAATGTCTGCTTGTGTGTTCTTGAACCTAGACTCCATTGTGTTTCTCATCTCTTGTACATGTATTGCATGTTGCTGATCAGCCATTTGTTTTTGTTGTTGGAGAAAAGGTTGAAATAGATTCCATACCTCATTTGCAGCAGGTGCTTGTGGTGGAGTAGGTGCTTGAGTTGGAACAGCAGTGGGTTGCACCTTTTGAACTTTCAACAACTGATGCAACATTTCTTTGATTTCTGCAACAGAGGTATCCAGTTTTTCAACTCTGTCTGTCAATTCTAGGTACTTTAAACCATCACCCAACTTAATGGGATCACCTGATTTCCCACTATCAGTGGTTGTAACAATGGTTGATGCAGGGAGTGTACTCCAAACATTAACCACTGACGCCCCTTTGTCTTGGTACTGGGGTCTTCTTCCTTCAGCACTTGACAACCTTTTGATGTTGCCAGTGGTCAAAACAAATTCACTGGTGGATGTCAGAGGTGCTATGGAAGGAATTGCCTCCAAGGAAGTCTTATTGATGTAACCACTGTCCAAATGTAAACCAATGGGTTCAACACTTGTAGTGGCTGCTTCACTTGGACTACCACCAAGAGTTACTTGTAACTCAAGGAGTGTAACCTCCTCAGGTCTTGTTGGTGGGTTAGCTATGATTGATACATCAGACCCAGTCATTTGTTGAAGTATGTTCTCATTGATAGGTGATTGAGAAGGACTGGTTTGTGCCTGGTTCAGATCAATAGCATCCAACAATAATTTAGTTGGTGGGTGAATTATGGATGTGAGGTTGGGTGTGGAAAGAGAATTGGCCCCGGGCATTGGGCTGTGGATGATGGAAGCAAGTGATTCCAGAGCATCATATTGTGGTGTCCCTATTTGTACAACCTGTTCTTTTTGAGAAGAAACAGGAGGAGTTTCAGCCATGGGTTGAGATATTTGTACCAACTGCTATGAGGAAGTAGCAGCAGTGGTTTCTTGTGACTTTTGTGCTGTCACTGGCAGTTGCTCTGGTATCTCATCCTCCAGAGTTGCCTTTTTGATGGGTTTGGGGGGTTTTTGAGTTTTCCTTTGTTTTGGCTTTTTGGTGATTTTAGGTGTGGGTTTCAAAGCAGTTGTTTTGCTACTTTGATCACCTTGAGCAGTGGGCTCAGCAGCAGATACATGAGGAGCAATGGTAGCTGCTAAATTCTACTCAGGCACCTCTGCTTGTGTTTTGCAAGGTGTTGACATTCTTGTAAAAGTTTCAGCAGTTAAGCTGGTTATTTGAAAAGAGTCACCTTGTTTTATTACATGAGCATCATCCTTACCAAATTTCTTTTCAAAATAATAACTAAGAAATCTTGGAAAGAGTAAGAATGGCTTTTTCTCAACATTTTAAACCAAATCATTAAAGATTTCCTGGGAATAATTGAAATTTTTCATCTTGAAGAATAGCATATCCCAGGTTTTGAATCTTTAATGGTATCTCATTGAAAGAGGTGGTTTTGTTTGACACACACATTAGGAGGGTATGAAATAAAAATCTTGTTGCAGGAGGGAAGAAACCTTTTTGTAAGGTATCCATCTTCATCATTGTATCTGCATACCCTCTTTCAAGAAAGTCAATTTTTAACTCGTTTTTAGGAAAGAAAGTTTTACCTTGTTGATCATCGAGCTGAAAGACTTTTGAGATGGATTGTGGTGTGATTTTGACAGCTTTACCCTGTAGAGAAGAGTTAATGGCTATGACAGTCTCTCCTTGTTTGTCAAGGGTTATATTTTTTCAAAACTCTCTTTGGGTCGCCAAGTAAATAGGAGCATCTGCTGTTAACAAAGTTTTGTAATTTGATGCAGACATGATATTAATGATGGAATCGAAAGCATCGGTGGTGCCGGGTTTTGTGAGAAGACCCAGAATGTTATGAGAAACTTTGTGTGGGATTTCAATGGGTGTCGATGATTTTGAAGCGAATTTTGCGGATGACTTCGATTTTGTCATTTTTGAAGATGATGATCGAAGCAAGCTGTGAAGAAATTGGAGAAAATGAGATGAAAACTGCTTTGAGAAATGAATTTTAAGAATTCAATTCGACAGTAAAACCCTGTTTGGGGTTTTGAAGGGGGTTTTATGGAGAAAAAGTGAATGCTGACGTGGCAGCGGTTACAAAAGGTCTGACCACTATGAACTGTCCACGTGCCAACCCCTGATGAAGAAAACGAAAACTCCTTTATGAAGACCACTGATGGAACAAGATCAGTGGGCATGACTGGAACAATGAGGGCAGTGGGTGATTTTTACTATCGGTGGATAGCATATCAGTGGATAAAACACTGATTTTGAACAACAGTGCTTATCAAAGAAATGAGAAAGCAGGGGTTAACTTTCAGCAGTGGATAAAGTTTTAAGTAGAACAGACTTTTGAACAAAGTAGTGGTTATGGCAGACTTTTAAGGATTTTAATGAAAAATTCATTTTTAGCTATTTTTAAGGATGGATTTTTGATTTTCTGAAAACATTTTAATGCTTTTATTCATAGAAAAACAGGATTTTGCCTGTCAGTCCATGTTTAGCATGCCAATCCTAGAGATCAAGCTTTCAAAGGTGGATGTGTCTAATGATTTTGTTAGCACATCTGCCAGCTGATCCTTGGTTGGAACATGATGCAGAGAAATCAAACCTTTTTCATAGCAATCCCTCACAAAGTGATGTCTGATGTCAATGGGCTTGGTGGTTGAATGGGAAACTGTATTTTTGATGATATTTTCTGCTACTTGACTGTCCAACATGAGTGGTGTCTTTAAGGCAGTGATACCAAAATTTAGTAACTGATTTTGAAGCCAGAGCAGTTGGGCTGTACAGCTTGCAGCAGCTATATATTCTGCCTCAGTAGTGGATGTGGAAACAACTGCTTGCCTTTTGCTTTGCCAAGACACTAAGCAATTGCCTTGGAATTGGTAGCCTCCTGAAGTGGACTTCCTTGTCTTGTCACATCCAGCAAAATCACTATCTGAGAAACCAGAGAGCTCAATTTTACCATCAGCTAGATACCAGATACCAAGTGTGGGAGCACCTTTTAGGTATCTGAATATCCTTTTTACAGCAATAAGGTTTGAGTTTCTAGGGACTGATTGGGATCTAGCACAAACACATGTTGCAAACATGATATCTGGCCTAGATGCAGTTAGGTACAATAACGACCCAATCATACTTCTATACAAAGTTTGATCAACCAATTCATCCTTCTCATCAGATATGACTATTTTATTAGTTGCAATAGGTGTACTGCATGGCTTACAATCATCCATCTCAAATTTCTTTAAAAGTTCTTTGGCATATTTACCTTGATGGATGAAGGTGCCATTTTGCAGTTGCCTTACTTGGAGACCAAGAAAGCACTAGAGTTCACCCATTGCACTCATTTCAAACTCAGCTGTCATGAGTTGCCTAAACTCTTCACACATTTTATTACATGTGCTTCCAAAAATGATGTCATCCACATAAATTTGGACAATCATCAAATCCTTTCCTTTCCATTTTAAAAACAGTGTTTTATCTATTCTACCTCTTGTGAAACCAATGGATAGTAGGAAGGTGGAAAGAGTTTCATACCAGGCCCTTGGTGCTTGTTTCAGGCCATACAAAGCTTTATTTAGCTTGTAGACATGATTTGGATTAAATGGATCCTCAAAACCTAGAGGTTGACAAACATAAACCTCCTCTTGAATCTTACCATAGAGGAATGCACATTTGATATCCATTTGGTACACCTTGATGTTGTGGTTGATAGCAAAGGCCAGAAATAGTCTGATTGCTTCAAGTCTTGCTACAGGGGCAAATGTTTCATCATAGTCAATGCCCTCTTCTTGTCTGAAACCTTGAACCACAAGCCTGGATTTATTCTTGACAACAATACCCCTTTCATCAGTTTTATTTTTGAAGAGCCATTTTATGCCAATAGGACTTACACCCTCTGGCAATGGAACAAGCTCCCAAACTTGTTGTCTTCTAAACTGTTGGAGCTCTTCTTGCATGGCTTCTACCCATCTGTTGTCTTTTAGTGCCTCTTGGTACTTGACTGGCTGATGGAGAGATAGAAAACCAGCAAAAAGACAAATGTTTTCTGATTGACTTCTTGTGAGCACCCCTTCATTGATGTTGCCAATAATTTTATCTGGTGGATGAGATTTCAAGAAGATGAGCTCTCCTTGGTATGGGATAATGGCATTAAGTGGGGAGGGCTGCAGATGTGAATCATCTGAGCTAACCACTGCTGGTGACTTTGATAAACCAGTAGTGGCTTCAAAAGGTGGTGGAATGGGTGGTAAAGGTGTCGACACATGCTGACTTTGATCCACTGTTTGAGGACTTTTATCAACAGTGTTTGATGATGTGGAAGCAGGGGTTAAGGGACTACTTTGGTCAACAACTGTTGAGGTAGCAGTGGTTGAGCTTTGACAGCTGTTTTGAACATCTGCTGCTCTACCCATATTGACAAACTTTTGTTGAGGAATGATGATTTCATACCCATAGTCTGGTGATGAATCCTCTGATGGACCTGCACTGTTAGTCTTGACAGCAGTATTTTCAAAAGTAAATTTATCAAGATCAAACAATTCTGCAGGATTTGCTGGGATTTTCATTGATGAAAGTTCATTGAACTTTACATTCAAAGTCTCTTCCACTGTTTTGGTCCTTGTGTTAAACACTTTGTAGGCCTTAGCAGTGGTTGAGTATCCCAGATGATAACCACAATCAATTTTGGCAGCAAACTTTGAGATAAAATCTTTTAAGTTTAAAATGAAGCATGGACAACCAAAAACCTTGAAATATGAAATCAATGGCTTTATTTTATACAACAGTTCATAGGCAGTCTTTTGATGCCTGGGGTTGATTAAAACTCTGTTTTGGACATAGCAAGAAGTGTTTACTGCCTCTGCCCAAAAAGTTAAAGGCAAACCTGAATCAGCAAGCATGGTTCTGGCAGCCTCAATCAAAGTTCTGTTCTTTCTTTCAACAACCCCATTTTGTTCTGGTGTTCTTGGAATGATGTATTGCCTCACAATTCCTTTTGACACACAGAAATCATCCAACTCCTTAATCCTGAACTCTGTGTCATTGTCACTTCTGAAGATTTTTACTGGAAGGTCAAACTGCTTTTCAACCTGTTTCACAAAGTCTTGCAGAATGCCTGCAGTCTCATCTTTTGAGTGTAAAAAGTAAGTCCATGTAAACCTAGAAAAGTCATCAACAATAACCAAACAATACCTCTTTTTATAAAGACTCGTGACTTTAACTGGGCCAAACAAATCTATATGAAGCATTTGCAAACATTTGGTTGTTTTGGACTCATCAATGGATTTGTAGGAGCTTTTATGTTGTTTTCCTTTTAGGCAGGAAACACAATGCTCAGGACAGGTGAACAGTTTTTGAGGTAAACCTCTTACTAACCCCTGTTTTGAAATGGCAGTGATTGTCTTGAGATTTGTGTGCCCCAATCTTCTGTGCCATAGTTCTGTCTCTTTGTTTGATGCAGCAGAGAACAAAAAGGCATCAGTTCTGGGGCTCTCTTTTGACATATCCACCACATAAACATTGCCACTTCTTTGAGCAACAAGTTTGGTTTTTCCAGAGTTGATTATTGCTTCAATCTTTTCAACCATTTCTGGTCCAACAATCCTACAACACTCCTTTGTGAAGAATGATCCATACCCCTTATCACTCATTTGTGAAACACTCAGGAGGTTGAATTTTAGATTGTCTATCAGATTGACATTTTCAAATTTTACATTTCCAGACTGTACTGTACCAGACCCCAGAACTTTCCCTTTACTATTATTACCAAAGGATATATCACCCCCTCCATGGATTTTGAAATCTTTGAGAAGGGCTTTACATCCTGTCATGTGCCTGGAGCCTCCACTATCTATATACCAAAGGCTATCTAAGCATGCAGAAGCTCCCTGCACATGAAGTAAAAGGATTAGTTCATAAGGGTCTCCAAAGCCAATACAGATTTGGATGGGGTCTCAACAGTGTCTGGGATGATTTCAGATGCATGAGCAGTGGTTAGGTCAGGGGTTTGAACAGTTTTAGGAATGTTTCTCGCTAACCACTGTTGTGGGTTTTGACCAATCACCTGCTGATGTCCAAAAGGATGCCTGTTCACTCTTGGTTTAAAGGGCCTTTTATAGGTCTCATAAACATGTGGAATCCTTTGGTAAGATGATTGTCCCTTGCCTTTTCTGAATTGGTTGGCAGGGGGTGCATCAGTCACTTGAACATCTCTTTGGACAGATGTTTGATTCAGTTGTTTTGTAACAGCTGTTTGGACTGGCACAAACAGTGGTTGATTCTTGGTGAATTTGACAGATGATGTTGATGGACTCAAGGATGTTTTAGCAGTGTACTCATTCTTTTTAACATTAGAGTTTTTGAGATACACACATGCTTGAGTTTTGTGGTTTGTTTTACCACAGATGGTGCAACATTCAGCAGGGACAATGACACTTGTTTTGTTTAGATCATATGCTTTTAGATGAAAACAGTCTTTTGTTAGATGATTTCTCTTTTCAAAAAAATCACAAAACAGGTTTTTGATCTTTTCTCTTTTCTTCCTTTTCTCAGACTCCATAGCAACAGAGTTTTGAACCACTGTTGGGATGTCTTTGATAGGAATGACCTTTGCTTTTGGAGCTGTGACACCATCAGTGGTTGTAAAGTTCATAGGCTTGAAATTTTCAAGAATGTCAGACTTATCAGACCATGTGGGTTTAAATTGGTATTTCTCAATTTCCTCAAAAGTTGAGGACCCCACAGATCTTTCCAAAGTGATTTTGTTACCGAGTTTGTCGGTTATTTTAACCTCTTGGCCATTCTTGTTGGTTGGTTTAATTTCAGATAAACCAGCTTGTTTTGCAGTAGTGTTTACAAGATCATCATATTTTCTATATCCTACACCAAACTTGACATTGCTTTCAAGCTGTTTCTCAAGCATAACCTCATACCCTTTACAAGATTCCACCCATCTTTCACAAGTAATCTGGGTGGACTCCAACTCCTTTTTACAAACTTGGTATTTTTCTACCATAGTTTGGAGTTGAGTCTTGGTTATGCTCTGCTCTTCTTTGAGACTGCTGATTTCTTTGTCTTTTTCAGCCAATTTGTTTCTAAGTTCTTTTAATAACTTTTCAATATTGACTTCATCAGTTAAGACTTTATCCCTAAGGTTTTCATTTACCTCTTTGATGTTAGCAAATGCAATAATGCACTTGTCTGAACACAGTTTTTCAAGAACTTGACGTGATACCTTGGCAGCAGCCATCATGGCACAATCACATTGATGATCACCTTCTTCATCAGCTCTATCTTCTTCCTCACCTGCTTCATTCTCTTCCTTTTCTTCTTCGTCTTCTTTGGACCCGGGGTCAGACAGTGGTTCAATCAGGGTTTCTGAATTTTCTCCCAGCAGTAGTTCACCAGCAACTGCAGTAACCACTGCTTCAGCTACTTCATCCACTGTTTCATCACTTAGCTATTCACCGTCAGTTTCTACTCCTTCTGGTATTGACTCTAATGCCATCAGACAAAATTCATCATTAGAAGGATCATTAAAAGTATAGAGTGCAAAAATTTCATCACCAAGCTCATCAGGCATGCTGCTCCAGTCAACAAAGCCTTGAGTGAAAAAGCTTTGTTGATCTGGTTGTGTTACTGTTGGAGCAGCTGGTTGAGGTGCAACAGGTTGCACTTGTGCCTGAGGGACAGGGGCTTGAACATACTGAATTTGTGGAACAGTGGTTTGAATATAATGCACAGGCACAGGGGTTGCAGCATAGTGAGCAGTGTTAACATGGGTAGCAGGGGTATATTGGGTATAGCGCACAGTGCTTTGATTTTGTGGTCTAGGGTTTGAGCTAGGATGAGTGATTATTGGACCAGTGGTTTGACTCCTGCATTCCCTAGCAAAATGACCTAGCCTATTGCACTTATAGCACTTAATTTTTGACTTATCCAACCCCACTCTTAAATTCCCATGTAACCCTGGGAATTTTCTCCCCGTTCTTTCGTAGAATTTGCTTGTTCTTACACTAAGCAAAGCCAATTGATGCAAAATGTCCATCTCTTCTAAGTCAGTGGGATCAAGGTGTTGCAAATCATTGAGTTCAAAACACAAGTTATCTGACATCTGGTTTTCACAATTTGCAGTAAAAGCATAATTTGCAGAGTGAGAATCAGGGTTATTGAAGTTTCCACCAGCAGTTATATCAATAAAGTGATCATAACCCTGATCCTTACTACTGCTACCAGATTCTTCCTGACCAAAAAGAGTTGTGCTGCCAAATGAATAATCATCAGCAACTTTGCCAGACTCTTGCAACTTTTTTTTCTGGTTTAACTCCCTTTCATAGGTCAGGAGTCTACCATGAAGTTGGGTCAGGGTCAGATCTTTGAACTCAGTAGAATTTCTAGTAACAAATGCAATGGTATCCCATTTTTCTGGTAGTAATCTAAGAAACCTGCTATTTTGTGTAGAATTTGGAAATGTAACTTTAACAAGTCTTAGCTCACTAATGAGACAACTGAATCGCTCAAACTGCTGAGTCAATGATTCACCCTTGATGTGACAAAATGTTTCATACTGCTGATTCAGAATTTCCCTATTGTTTTCAATAACTTCTTCTGTTCCCCCAAACTGTTCCTTCAGTGCATCCCATAGCACTTTGGCACTGTTACAATGTAACAGTCCAGCATAGATCTCATTGGGTAATGCAGATGCTATGATGCTAAATGCTTTGGCATCGAGTTCGAACTTTTCAAAATCAGTTTTAGTATAATTTTCAGATGGTTTAGGTACGAACTTCTTTGCATCCTCAGCACTTGGCACCATAGGAACATGGGGACCAAAAACAACAGACCTCCAACATCCAGTGTTCTGTTGAGCAAGGATGTGACCCATCCTTCTCTGCCAGATGTTGTATTCATTACGTTTAAGCATTGGTGGTTTGAAAAGAGAGCCAATGTTATTCTTATCATCTTGTGATTGTGACGTCATCCTGGTTATTTTACAGGCACTGATTAATCAACTTTGATGGTGATTAAACCTTGCTCTGTTTTTCAACAAAACGAACAAACTATCAGTATCAACGATTGTGAGCTGAACTATTTATGTCAAAATGATTGTTAAATCAAATTTGACTGTCCAAGCTCTGATACCAATTGTTAGGATCTGAGTTTGGATTGATTATGTTTTACGTTTGAATTAAGATGAAGATGAATGAGTAGTGCAGCGGAATTATAAATGATAACAAACTTTTCACAATCAAACAAGAGAATTGCTTTCAATACACAAGTTTAACATTGAACCGAATGCTTGAATTTATTACAAGATTCAATTACAATTGCAAGTGTATAACAAACTCCCCCTCAGCCTGAGCTCATAGTGATTTGTTTGTGCAGGAGAAAGATGGTGAAGAGCTAATAGAACAGTACAGGGTACTATTCTATTTATAGGCACGGACAAACCACTGAGCATCTTTGCTGACGTCACCATGAAAGTGACATCTAACCTCCTAACAAACTCTAACATCTGATCTATACAACCTCTGCTATGCTAACTACTGTTGTACATTATATTTCATAATATAAACTAAACTACTGCTGCATCCTTCCACTGATGTGAACCCAACAGTACTTGTCATGATCAGCAGAGCTTGACCCATAACAGTAGATTGAATCAGCAGAGCTTTAGTCTTCCATCAGTCTTTGACTTGGACAGCAGTTGTAGGTCAGCAGTTAGTAAAGATCAGTAGTTTGGAGGTCAGCAGATGTTGAAACCACTTTCAAGGGGAGAGATTTGAATATAAACTTTTGCTTATTCTGGATCCACTACTCTGATCCAGTTTTGGATTTGATTATCTGTTCCTCTGATAGAGTTCAATCCCAACACTTCAAGATATGTGGCCCCAATATTGTCACACCAAAGCGAAGGTGGACAAGTCAACATGATATGTAACTCATGCAATACAGACGTAATCCATCGTAACTCAACAGCTGTATAAGCAAAAGCTCGGTACTCAGCCTCAGTACTCGACCTAGGAACTGCATGCTGTTTCTTGGAGCTCCAACTGATGAGGTTGGGCCCAAGAAAAACACAATAACCTGTGGTAGAACGTCGATCATCGGGACAACCAGCCTAGTCAGCATCACTATAAGCATGTAAATCAACATAAGTAAACCGACGTATGCATAACCCATGTGAAACAGTACCCTTAAAGTACCGCAAAATATGCTTAACAACGACCTAGTGTCGATCAGTAAGGATCTGAAGAAACTGCGACACCTTACTGGCCGCATAAGCCATCTCTGGTCGTGTCAACACAAGATACTGTAATGCACCAACAGTGCTCCGATACATAGTTGGGTCAGATAAATGATCACTAATATGTCAAGAAAGCTATCTACCGGAAGAGACAGGAGTTGATAAGGGTCGATAATCAACAAGACCAGTACGCTGTAGCAAATCAAGTAAGTAGCGCTACTGAGATAAGTGTAAACCATCCTCAGAAATTGTCGCCTGAATACCCAGCATATATGACAACTGCGCCAATTCCTTGAGCGCAAACTGAGAATGTAAGTGCCCAATCAAGCCAGCAATAAAATCAGAAGAGCTCCCGGTAATAGTGATGTCATCAACATAGAGCAAGATATAACAGAGTATCGAATCCCGACCGTAAACAAAGAGAGATACATCTAAAAGACACAAGGTAAAACCACCAACAAGCAGAGCGGTGGATAGCTTGGGAAACCAAGCTCTAGGAGCCTGCTTTAGGCCATAAAGAGCCTTCTGCTGACGACAAACATAATGTGGTCTAGATGAGTCAACAAAGCCTGAGGATTTGGTTATATACATAGTCTTAGAAAGATCCCCATGTAAGAACGCATTGTTGACATCAACCTGACGAATGGACCACCCTCAAGAGAAAGCGACTGAAAGAACTAGAGGAATAGTAGTAGGTTTGACCACAGGACTAAAAGTCTCAGTGTACTCAATACCCTCAGTCTGATGAAAGCCCTTGCAACAAGTCGGGCTTTATAACGACTCACAGATCCACCATGATTATGTTTAATCCTGTAAACCCACGTACAACCAACAATGTTGGCGTCAATAGGAGCCTGAACAAGACGCAATGTCTGGTTAGCATGAAGCACATCAACTCAGCACGCATCGCATCCCACCTAACAGAATACTGTTGAGTCTGTCGAAATGTGGAAGGCTCAGTGGTGGGATCGGTAGACACATGAAGAAGAACATGATCAAGAAAATGATGTGGCTGTCATGTATGATCACGAAATCGTGTAACCATTGGGTGAGTCAAAACTGGAGGAGGAGGACAAGAAGGAGAAGGAGGAGGACAAGAAAAAGTAGGTGAAGAAATATCAGGAGATGAAATAATGTCATACCCCTAATTCCATGTGTCACCGGTGGGCCCGGTGGGGGAGTATCGTGACGTGGTTGGCAACATAATAGTCAAACAACACAATATTTAATATGCACAGCGGAAGCAAATGAAAGATATAATTCAACCGAATATAATATTGTAATATCGTGTATCACAACAGTCGATTGTTTATCCACAGACGGATCGAAAATAAATAGTAGTTCAACAGACTTTAGGCATCTTAAGCTTGCGAGACTTCTATTGATGCTAAGGAGAAATCCCAGCCAATTACGCTTAGTACCTGCATTTAATCTTTTTGGGAAAATACGTCAGTTTACCTTGGTAAATACAATCAACTGACTCATTTTAAAAATGATTAAAAATTGATTTGGATGCACGTGGCATAAACATTTTATAACTTGGGATAATTATTTAAATATATAATCTTGTAAAAGAATTCCATGTTCCTTATGCGTTCAGTAGCCCGGATCGTGTCTGGGTTAAAGATCAATAGACACACCACATTATTCTTTTATGCACTGACGGGTGTACGCCTACACCCCGAGCTTAAGTCGTGGCCATTTCGTAAAATGATGTCAGGGATATCCGGGACATGGTCATTAACCCCCCAAAGGCTTTAAGTAAACAAAACATATTTAAACGGGCCGATCAAATTATTCAATTAACCACCAAACGATGGAAGATTTGATGCCCGACTAAGCGGTATTTTATATACCGTAACCCAAGCCCGTATAGGGAAAATAAGTTAAAAGTATTTACCTGAGCAAAGTAATAATCACAATAAGCAAATGCAAGTAGCTTTTACTGGTCCTCCTAATCTGGAACGAAGGTTTATAATAACCTATTAGAATCCTAACGAGTCTTTAATTAAGCTTAAGCTTAGACCGGTTAGTTTCAAAGATATGGTTCGTACGCATGATTAAGCGAAGACCGGATAGAATGTGATTTAGACCCGACAAGTTTGAAGACTTGCTTAATATGGGTATTTCATACACATTCTGGATTTTGAGATAAAACCGATAAGGTTTGACCCGTTTCGGCTAATTTATGCAAACTAGTTACATAAACCGAACCGAACGCGTAATAAGCGTAACGGGTATCCGTAAGAGCCATATACCGGTTTCCTAAGTTAATATGCTTCAAATATGTTGTGACATCAGTAAGATGTCTTTTATTATGCCCGAAAGGAATTTAAACACAAACTATGCCCCGTAAGGGTAGTTTGGTCATTTACAAGGTTATAAAAGAGTTTAAGTATTTACCTGAGTTACAGGTCTGATATAATCAGCAAAAATACTTAGTTTACTAAGTTATAACAGTAGGGTAAAGTACATATGTGAAATTTATCAATTATAACCAAACTATGCACCGTAGGGGCATTTTGGTAATTTCACATAAGCCGAAAAGCTCAAAACTGAAGTCTGAGTTTAATAACTTTTGCTTACTGTTAAAATATTATAATTTGCCTAAAATATCAGTAGGTATCAACCCTTGTATGTTTAAAATAGTCTTAGTACATACTATGCGTTAAAAACGCTTAATTAGGCGATTAGAAGCCGTTTCCGGGTTCTATACATAAAGCTAATATTTTTATTATTCCAGAAGGCTTAAAATAATTTATTTATCATTTAAGATCAGTAGCAAAAGGTTTGGAGTCGATTAGATATGTAAAACTCATTTTATGGCCCGTAAGGGCAAAATCGACAATTACCGGATTAAGCCTATGACTATAAGTTATGCTCAGCCTAAAATTAATTAAAAATCTTTAAAAATCCCAAAATAATATATTACATCAGTGGGTAAAGAGTTTGATATCAAAAAGTGGATTTAAATAGGCTATATGCTAATTATGTCGTTTAATTAACAAAAAGCTTTCAATTTACGCTAATGAGCATAACTCTTAATCTAGACCTCAAACTGATGTCAAATTTTTGTTACAAGTTTATATATCAGTAATTAAGGTTTCTACTCTTTTACATTTTCAAAAATCACGTTTTAAGGTGGAAAGGGCATAATGGTCAACATATGAGCAATTAACGGAATCATGCATATTAATTGGTTAAATAATGAACCATGGTGTATAATCACAGAGGGTTATACTAGCATATAACCTGGCCCTATTAAAGCTCTATGGCATTTCTAAAGCATACCAAAACAGGTCAGAACTGAATTCAAAGCAAAAGTCAAAGCTTTGCGACTTTCGGTTCCGAACCGGGTCTAAACAGTAAATTGTCGGGTTGAACATGTTTAGACATGTTCTTACACTAATTACCAAGTTATATTAATGATCAAGCAGGTTGTATGTGGTCTACATTGCTAATTATGCATAAATTAGAAATTAAGCATTCTGTTGACTTTTTAATAACAAGTTTGACCCGACATTAGACCTAGTTAGAGTGGGAATCAGGGGGAACCCTTTTAAGGGTTTATTACCCACATAATTACCAACTTATAACTACTTTCAATTCGACTAATCACTGGACCATTAGTGATTAATCTTGAAGTCAACCGTTAACTACGTCGGTTTGACTTTTAAGCTAAAACTAAGCAAAAACTTAACTAAGAAAGGATAAGCAAACTTACTGAAGTCCTATGCACGATTTGTGAAGCTTAGAGAGAAGTCTTTAGCTCCAGAAATGCTCCAATGTGCAGATGGAAGGTGTGAAGAACTTGTTGCAACATCATGGCCTTTTATAGTGCTCAAAAGCACTTAGATCTTTGACAACAAGAGCTATCTAGGTCCATGGATCATCAACAGATGTCCCTAAGGTTCTAGGAGGCACTTAGGGGTCGCCCACAAAGTGAAAATATCTGTTAAAGGTCGGTTAAGCACGAATACAGGTTGCTGTTTGAACTTTCTGTATCTGGGCGATTAACGCGGCCCGCGTAAGATGTTGTTGGGTCTTACGCGGCCCGCTTGGGCCTTCTGATCAGGAAAAAACGTTTTCAAGTTATTGCATCTCATCTCTTGGCCCTTCCGAAAGGTCAACTAACTTATTTCTTGCAATTAGAACCCTCTAATTTGACATATAAGGGCTTCAAGATATTTACCCACTTTGTTAAGTCCTCGGTTAACTTTATTGTTACCCGAAAGGTCCTAACTTTCAACGTTGACGCTTTAACCCCTTGTATACGAATTTGATCATAACTTTCTCATACGATAACGAAACTTTATGAAATTTATGTCGTGCATTATAGTGAGCATAATTAACCGTTACAAAGCTTCGGGTTTGTCAAAAGGTCACTCAGAGGTATAACTTAAACATGTTGACACATTTAACCCCTGTAGTTTGTAATCTCTCACTTTCTTTCATATTTAGCTTCGTATGATCCATGATTTATTCGTTTGAAGGTATGAGCATCATGTAGGGTTAATGTACAATATATTTATTCACTGTTGACACTTAGAACTCGTATATTCACATACTTTTCATGATTGTCAACTTTAATCCTTTCATAACATTCTTTCACACGTTCAAACATATGACACGTGTCAACACATTAGAGGACGTGAATTTTCGAGGTGTTACAAATAACAGGAGAAGATGAGGAAGGAATAATAAGAGTAGATGAAGAAGAAACGGAAGTCGGAAGCGAAGGAGGAGGAATTAAGAAAGGAATAGAATCTGAAGAAGCTGTGAGTGTAGTAGAACTCCCTTGAATGTCAAAAATCGACCCATGGAATCAAACTTGTCAAGAAGTATACGTACGGGACATATGAGGATCATAACAGAGATAACTGAGATGAGATAGATGCCAACAAAGATACAAGGAGTGGACTTGGGTGAAAGTTTATCCGCTCGAGTATCACCTATAAACGGATAGCACAAACACCCAAAGGTATGAAAAAGAGAGTAATCAGGACTAGAACCAAATAGAATTACGTAAGGATATGAGTAATGAATAACCAGTGATGGTAACCGGTTAATAAGGAAGACAACAGTAGCGTATGCATCATACCAGAATTTCTTTGGTAATCGAGCATGAAACAATAAAGCTCGAGCTACCTTAGAAAGATGGCGGTTTTTCTGCTCAGCAACCCCATTCTTTTGGGGAGTATATGAACATGAAATACGATAAGCAATGCAAGAATATGAAAGAAAACGAGCCATTGAACCATGCATTGAAGGTGTTTGATGGTACATGAGAAGAGGTTCTCAACTAGCGGTTTGAATTGTCGAAAGCAATCAACCGCTTGAGAACGACAATTCAACGGATACATCCATGTAAATCAACTAAAATCATCAATGAATGTAATGAAATATCGGTATCCATCTCTAGACATAACAGGCGAGGGACCCCAAATGTCACAATGTATAACATGTAAAGGTAACGTAGAATGGGATATAACAGATGTAAAAGCCAATATAGTCGCTTTTGAAACACTACAAGTAGTACAATGTGTGTGTTGGGTTTTGTTTGTCAAATGTAAAAACGAACATCTAGACAAAACATCATCAGACGGATGACCCAACCGGGAATGCCAAGTCTCGCGAGAAACAGAAGTGAAAGCAGCAAGTGAATATAGCTGATGTGGACTACCACGTGTGTGATTGAGGAGTTGTCCATCCAGAGTCTGAATAGACAGACCAAGATGAGAGAAAACAACAGCTATCGTTTGATCAATCACTAACTATGTGATCAATAAAAGGTTTTTGGCTAAGCCAGGAACCACAAGAACATGTCTAAGAGTAAGAGTATGATCAGATAAATGAAGTAAGGCAGTGCCAATTTGAGAAATAGTAAGAGCCATACCATTGCCTACAACAACTCGCTCAGAGCCAGTGTAGGGAGAAGCATCAAATACAATAGAAGAATCGGCGGACATATGTGTAGTAGCACCAGAATTAAGAATCCACAAGTCAATCCGCTCACAAATATTTGAAAGATCAGCAGTCAATCCATAATGAAGTTGTTTGGTAGCCCGGTTTGCAAAATGTGAAGGCCCAAACTCAGATCTGGTAGAAACAATATTTGATAAATTTATAACGTTGGTATGAGCTGGACGTGATCCAATAATTGATGCGTCTGGTTCAAGAATAGAAAGCCCTTTTGAGTCATTAGGACCAACAAAGATGCGCTGATCAAACTCCTGCTCATCGACATTTCCCCCAAAATTAGAAACCCTAGCACCAAAGTCTACCATTTTATGTCCTCTACCAACTCTCCATCGTTCACCATTGGATCCCAAACAGGAACACCATCGTTCATGTTCATCAATTCTTGTAACATATTTGTATATTCAATCGAAAACCATTAAGATCTCTTATCCGCAAAATCAGGATAATAATTGTGTTGTCGATCACCATTTGCAATTGTTTCATCATAAATCTGTGTGTAAAATGATTCCTTTATTCGATTCCATAATTCAGAGGCTGAATTAATGCCTCTAGTTAGATGAATCATTGATTCTGAGAGATTTGTAACCAAAAATCAAAAACATATTTATCTGATTTGTTCCAGATCTCGTGTTCTTCAGTGTCAACTTCAGGAGCATATATGTTACTGTTTAAATGCTTCAGTAATCTAGTCGTCTTCAAAATCATTAGGACTTGATGTTTCCAATTCAGGTAATTATCGTTATCAAGTCTTGTCGACATTAGATTCATGATACTTGGTAGATTCATGAATTGGTTTCTTTTTCGTTTGATGCAGTAGCAGAAGGTGAGAACAAAATAGAAAAGAGAAATCTCATCGGAGAAGACGGAAATTGACCGGAAAACAGATTATAGGTCACCGGAGATCCATGAGCTCTGGTACCATGAAAGACATGATAATCAGGTATGAAAGCTCAATAATCTCATAACATGTAAAAATCAGTTCAGTACATGACATGCTAATCTATATATATGACGGAAAGGGAAAGCTAATAACCAACTCACACACAGTGTAACTAACTCTCCTAACAAACTCAACTACCCAACATAATACATAATACAATATACACTAATATATGGTCATTGGTGGCTAGTGTTCTTGTATCATTTTGATGTAGATGAACCTTGTATGTTAATTTGTAATATCTTATATTGTTTAAATTGTGCATCTATACTTTAAATTTTTAGCTATAATAATATTGTTCTTTATGAATATATTCGTTTATTATTGATTAACTTAAGTTTTGTACTTCTACAAGTATTTGTTTTCCCAGTGTGGTGTTTGCATGCATCCTGAGTTTGTATGGTCTAAATACAAAAACGTGATTGTCACATTAGAGATGGGTGATAGATTTTTAAAAACCTAGATTTTTCTAACAAACGTGCTATTTCAGAGTCATAAAAGTTATACAAACTATGGAACTGGTTTTTATATATCTGATCGGTAACTTATCCTTTCTATAGATATACTCCAAGCTCATAAATATTTTATTGTAGTCTATCCATTGTGGAAAGTGTTTGCACGATGTGACCTTTCCATTTATGTGAGAGTACAAGGTTAAAGGGTGTGGGAGTCATGGTTGGGACATGATTCGACACGTAGGAACATGAATGGAAGGGTATATCACCCCCTTACCTAATCCACCATGTTTTGCATGTATTAAACCATGACAACCATGGTCCCACTTTCCATTTTCAAGTAATCATTTCCTTTTTCTTTAGACAAATATAAATTAAAATTAATAAGGGGATAATGGTTTATGTCATGACCACACCCTTAGGGTGGTGGTTTTGGATTGTGGATTAGAGGTGAGTGGTATAGCACTGACATGGAGGGTCATGATGGTCATGAGAGTCATGTTGATGCATATTTGTGTGGATGCAGCTCGGTTCGATTCGGCTCGGTTCAGTTCGACTCGACTCGGTTCGAGACCGAAGTCGAAGACGTTCCTCCGTCGTGCGAACCGACATTTACGAAGTGAAGACAGAAGTCAAGATATCCTCCTATCTTGACTCAGTACGACATTTACTTTGTAATTGTTGTAAAACAGCTGCAAATGTGCAGACTGTTAGTATTTTGTGTTTGTTGTTACTGACCGTTTGTTTACTGTAAGTTCCTGTATGTTTACAGCCTTCCCATGAAGAATCTACTTCTTCGTGGGAGACACATGTTAATGAAGAATATTGTTTCACCATGATGGAATGTCACGAAGAACCTATTCTTCGTGACATTAGTTGTTCGTTGAATAGGTCCACGAAGAACCCAATGGTTCGTGGGCTTGGACATTATTCGTGGCCTAGTAACATCCTTCGTGATGTTACTGGGTGTTGGGCTATATGTACAGGGTTGCAGTTCACAGTTCAGCAAGAGAGCACTATGAGTATTGTATGAACATTGTGTGTATGTGTTTGTACTGGTTCTCTTCAGTATAATCAATATAGTGAATCTTTGAAGTTATATCTTTTGTTAATATTGGTTGTGCTCTTGCTTTGGTTTGCATACACACTTGGATTCCGCACTCGTGTGTGTGTTAAACAACAAGGAAGTAGGTTATCTTGATCCTCCAAGAGGGACCTACAAGTGGAATCAGAGCTTTGGCTCTCTTCCTTGTTGAAAACCAACTATTTCGGTGTGTTTTGAGCATAGGTTGGGTGTTTCCTGTACTTGAACTTGAACAAGAAACTTAAAGTTTTAGAAAGAAAGGTGGATTAAAACTTTAGAAAAGCTTGTTGTTTACAGTAAATTTTTACAAAAACCTTGTCAAAAAAATGGAGATATGTTAAAATATGGTTTTTCTTGAAATTTCTAGCAAAAATCTTTTTTGCCATCTTTTCCGGTGAAGTGTTTTCGCCGGAAAAGTCACCGGAAGTGGCATTTCGAAAGTTTGTTTTGTAACCATATCTGGAAAACTAGCTTTGAACTTTCATACTTCAGAAACAAGATTTACCTACCCTTTCACGAAGAACTACCTTTCACGAAGAACATTATACAAAGAACTTTTTCATGAGACAACTTTTTTCGTGGCCAATTATTTTGAAGTCTTTGAAGTTTTTCGTGACTATAATTTTTCGTGATCAAGAGTTTTTCGTGATCTAGAGTTTTTAGTGACTATGGTTTTTCGTGATCAACAATTCATTTATAAAACCAATTCTTCATGATCTAGAGTTTTTCGTGACCAAGTTTTATTTGTTTTGTTTTGTTTTTGTTTTTGTTTTTCGTTGCCTTGGTCCTTTGTGGGTTGTTCACTTGTTGTTTCACAGAAGGTTTTTATTTTCTAGTTAAATTATTAAATTTGTGGTTTTAAGCAAACACTTTGGATTAAATAACTAAAATGGGTACAAATCCTTGGGATTGGGGTAGTAGCTCAAGTACAAGCCATGATCCATTATAAACTAGCTCCGCAACCTCATGGGTACGATCCTTAATACCTCAACAAACTGAAATGATTATCGCAAATCAATGGGCATGTGTTACAAATCAAAATCGAAGTGTTCAAACTCTCCTCATTAGCGAGAGTGAGACAGGAGCAACAATCGTACACCAAAGTTAAATCACATGAAATCATGGAAATGTCGTTTTCATACGTATCTTCTTGGTCAGAATACCGAGTTGTGGACGTGTTTTACTACTCCATACAAAGAATCTCTCGAAGAAGTAGTATCAAATCCAACCTCTTTAACAGGATTGGACGAGAATGATAAGAAGGCTTATGATCTAGAGAAGAAGGCTTTTGCTATTCTTACACAAGCACTTCACACGGATATTTATCATCAATTTATGTATTGTACCGCTACGAAGACTTTGTGGGACACTTTGGAATCAAGAGGGGAAGGAAATGCAGCAACGAGAAAGATCCAACATGATCTTTTAAAGAAAGAGTTTGAAGGGTTTTTGTTCATGGAGAATGAAACACTAAGCGACATGTCTACTCGGTTCTATCATTTGCTTAGTGAGATGTACTCATACAAGGTTAACGCATCACCACATGAGATTGTTATGCGTTTTGCTGATGCTTTACCACATAAGTGGAGTCAATTCATTGAGTTGCTGAATCATACCAGTGTTTTGGATGTAATCAGCATTTACGAATTTATTCAGAAACTTGAAAACAAAAATTATGAAGAATTTCGTAAAGCAAAACGAATTCTATTTCCACATAAGCCAAAGATGTATTTTGGAGGTATTAACCCAGGTGTAAGTACAAGTCAGCAACTGATGCTTCAAACAACATTTGTGTCAAATGCAAACCCTTTTCTATCATTAGCTAAACCAGATCAATCAGTTGGTTCAAGTGCTCAGACCTATGGCCAAGCATTTGATCCAAATGCCTTTCTTCCTCAACCACAAGTTCCACAACAAGCATTTGATCCAAAAGTCTTTCTTCCTCAACTACAAGTTGTTACATCACAAGTTCCACAACATGCTTTCTAGGGTAACAACTTTCAACCTTTAAACCCTAACACCGTCAGACTCGACACATCAACTCTATCTAAGGTAAGTGTGGAAGTTTCCAAAGAACACATGGAGCTTTTAAACACTTTGGTGAGTTCTTACTACCGATTGGTAATTGGACAAATTGGCAACATCAATCTAACCAGTGAAGACTACGCAAAAATTGATAAAGAGGAGATGGAGTTGATTGATATCAAATGGGTGTTTGCAAGTGCAGTGAGAAGGGCAAAAGATTTTATGGAGAAAACGGGAAGAACTAATCTGGAGAGCAACAAGGAAACTCCATACGGTTTTGACAAAAGGAAGCTTACCTGTTTCAACTGCAAAGAAAAGGGGCATTTTAAAAACGAATGCACGAAGCTTCCACAGCAAGGGAATCAATATCCTCTCAACATAAATCAAGTTGCTAACAATGAAAGAGTAATGGTTCCCGCAAACAATTCCAAGCGAGCTTTGATTGTTCAGACAGATGACGGTTGTGATTTGTCTGTTCAATTGGGAAACAGTGGTGGATGAGGTACTGCATACTATGCCGAAATTACAAAGAATGATAGTGATGAAGAATCTTACAGAAATGATGACAGTTCATGGGATAGCAGCAGTTCAGATGAAGCAAGATCGACTTCAAGTGAAGATCGATCTGAAGATGTTGGTGCTGAGGTAGATTATGTGATTACTGAAACTGAATCGATGGATAGCGACGAAGCAGCTTTGGAGCATGAAATTGAAGGGTCATCTGATGAGTTTTCCAAGTATATCTCATCAATCGGATCTTCTACTCTTCGTGCAGCATTCATGCCGTGTTTGGATTGTCAATCCAATCAGGTAAGTTTCGATAAACCTATCTTGTCTAAGTGTTTTGAATGTATAGTTTTAAAAGGCAAATACTTAGAACTTGAAGGTAAATTTGATCACACGAAGAAAATTATCAGAGTTTGATTGTAGATTTGACAAAGTGCACTGAGGCAAACACAACACTTAAGAAAAACGAAAAGGAATTTAAAACGACAATTGAAACCTTAAAGAAAGATGTATCTGAGTTAAAAAAAGAGTGTTTTGAGAAAATAAACAACCATTAACAATTATATTTACATGCTTGAAGAAACGAAAAAGGAGTTAGCCTGTGCAAAGTGTGAACATGATGCGATCAAACTCAAGTTGGACAGTTACTCCAACTTAAGATATGTCTTGGATCACATCATCGATGTTCAAAAGAAGAAAGATGATGTGAAATGCATTGGTTATTAGGCTTGTCCCCCTTCGTTTAGACACAATTACACAAAAATACCAGATGATGAAGATATGCCACAGTTTGAACCCACCGTTCCATTGGATCTAGCTGAATTTACAGCTGGTCTAGGGTTCACTAAGGGCACATCATCAACTCAAAGTCTATCGGATGACATCAATGACTCAAAGTCTATGAATGATCAAAGTCCTCCCATTGTTGAGGATTATGATAGTTCGGATGACGAGTCGGATGAGGACAAACCTAAGCAGTCAGATACGGTAACAAAAGAGGAAATTATACCTCTCGAAAATCACATTCTTTGTGATCCACCCACAAAACCGTTGGTGACTGTTACAGTCAAGTCTGTTGAATCTTCATCTGTGAGTTGTGAAAGCGTGAACCTGCTTTACACGTTGATTGGTTCTGATAAAATATATTCAGATAAAGATTTCCCAATCAAAAATGTCAATCAATCCTTGATTGATAAAGTTTTCGCGGATTCTACTAGTAAGTTTTTGGAAAAGTCGAGCCCAAGAGTTGTAGTAACTCAGTGTGCTCCTATCCCAAAACCCGAAGTTAGAAAGAAATACGGGAATCAGAAATTGCAACCACAAAACAATCAACGAAAGCAAAATCATGCTACCCAAGGAAAGGGAAAAGGTAAACGAAGCTAAAACAAGAAGAAGGTTCAAAAGGTGAACTTCGTGAAATCCCGAGGGACTTATAAAATTGAATCTTTTGAAAACAAATCTAACACGGATTTTGTTATACAAAGTCAGATTTGGAAAAGAAAGCCAAAACAACTACACACAACACACAAACTGTTGTGATATAGAAACAAGTACCTCAGGATCGCGAAGTTCATCATCAAGCTCCTACAGTTATGATACTCTGAGGTTTGTTGAGCGGATATCATGTTTTGAATGCGGTGAGTATGGGCACATTGTCAGAAACTGTCCATATCTCACGAAAGGAAAGGCAAAAGTTGATGCCTCCCATGGTAACAGTTACCATACAAGATCTCTTTCACCAAAACAGGACCCTCGTCTTGTTAAATAATGAGAAGTGAAACAGAAAAAGAAACAAAGAAAAGAAGTTGAAAAGGCTTTGAAACCAGAGGTTATCCAAACACAGTCTGTTAAATGAGATGTTAAAAATGAAAAATAGAAACAGATTTAGAAACCAAAATTGGTAACTATTTCAGGGGGAGCTCCATCAATTCCGAATCATCGGGAAATGGAAGTCACAATCCTCGATGATGCCGGATGACCCAAGTCTATGAAGGCTTGGGTCCTCCTCTCTAACTAATCTCTGAATGGGTGTGCAGGATGTTCTAGGAGGAACTATTGATAGTCATAGTATTGTTGATAGTGTAGCATCCAGGCACAAGATCAACGACATGCGGCTCCAAAACATCGTTATATCTAGGAGTTGTTGCCTTTGATGGGGAGGAGAAAAGAAGATAATGTCCGATGAATGAAGAAAGTTTGGCGAGTGAAGTTGATAACTTTGACAAGAAAATTCATGAGCAACAATTTGTTTGTTTAAGGCTTGGATCGGGTCCACCGGATAGATTCAAATGAAGTGTACGCGCCTACAGCACGTCTGAAGCTTTTCGAAGATTCATGGCTTTTTATTCCCCAAGAAGTTCAAATTCTACAAGATGAACGTGCAGTGTACATTTCCCCACGGTGTGATTGAAGAAAATGTGTTTGAGAAGAAACAACCGGGTGTGCGGATGCCTTGGCGTGGATTGAACAACTACACACTACTTCTCAAGGAGAAAGACAAAAGACCGTTGCTGGTGCAAAAGCATGTGGACGACATCATGTATGGACCGTCTAAAGATGATGTGTACAGGCCTTCCCACATTCTCCCTTGCTTCTTATCAGCCGAACCCGGAGGTTTCTGTTCTTGTTGCTGTAGAGAAAATTCTCAGATATCTAAAGTAGCTACAAAATCGTCCTTGAAATCCACACTAGGTGGATATCCGGTTGGGAGAGCACACAGATTCCTAACAATGCACGTAGAAATTGCAGGCCTGTTGACCAAACACATTAATCTCGAATATCTCATACAGCACTCTTGACCAAACACATTAATCTCGAATATCACCTCACACATGATCGTTTCAATATGAAACTCGTCAATGTTGTTTTGGTCCACACCGATTACCAACGTGCCAACTCATTTTTCCAAAAATAATTGATAAATCATTTTTTTGATTAAATTAATTTTTTTGTTGAATGGCATCGAGGTAAAACATGAGTTAATCCACATCGGGAAATCGTTTTTGTGAATATTTTTCTTGAAGAAAATCCAAAAAGATGTTATTTAAAAGTTTAAATTTACTTTTTGCATTTTAGGGGGAGTAAATTCAAATCAGAAAAATACAAAAACATTAAAAAACGTCAAAAAGGACAAAAACAAGAGAAAAACAAAAATGAGTTTCTTGGCGAGAAAAAGAGAAAATGATAGTAAATCAGTGGTATGTCAAAACCTCTTTCAATTTAAAATAAAAAACGATAAGTAGCTCTATATTCGATGTATCGGTAGGCTCACAGTCATTTTAAAGTGTGCAGGGCAATACAAACATAATCGACTTAAGGTCGTGTGGTAACCGCCCATTGGCATATGGTCTTGGTACCGTGTTGATGCACTTTGTGGATACGGCTCGTTCGGATCGACCACGCTACGAAATGAAGACCGAGACTTAATATCCTCTATCAAGTCTCGGTGCGTTCTTGACTTAGCACGACGTTCATTTTGTTAGCATTGTAAAACAGTTAGTTGTGTGCAACTGTTAGTTAGTTTGTGTTTGGATCACTCTGTATGTTGACTGTTACAAGTTTCTGTGTGTATAAGGTTCCCCATGAAGAGTCTTGAGTCTTCGTGGGATAACACATTCTCACGAACAATGGCCTTTCATGATTGTTCACCACGAACCATCAAGGTTCGTGGTCTTTTGATTGTTCGTCGGGTATGTCCACGAAGACTACTAGTCTTCGTGGGACTCTTCATTGTTCATGGCCAAGTAACACTCTTCATAGTGTTACTGGGTATTGGGGCCTATATAAGCAGATAGTTGTTTCACCATTCAGTTAAGAGAGTCCCTGTGAAAGTTGTAAACACTATGTGTATGCGCGTACTGATTCTCTTCACTTAATCAAAGCCTGTGAATCTTTGGTTACTTTGTGTTTGTTCCTTTTTGCTTTGGTTTGCATACTTACGGGGATTCCGCACTCGTTAGTGTATTATAAAATAAGGAAGTAGGTTTAATCTTGATCCTCCAAGTGGACCTACAAGTGGTATCAAAGCTTCGGCTCTCTTCCTTATTTAAAACCAAGCCAAACCTTGTGTTTGAACAATTTGTGAAGTTTCTGGAAGTTGTTTTTGAGTTTGAGAACAAGAAAATCAAGTTTTTTTTTTTGAAAAAGTGTTTAAAACTTAGTGAAAACTTGTTGTTTGAAGATAATTTTTACAAAAACCAGTTAAAACACATGGAGACATGTTAGGACTTGGTTTTTCTTAAAATTTCTTTCTAAATTTGAGTTCGTCAAATTTTCCGGTGAGTCGTTAACTGGAAAAGTCACCGGATTTAGGTTGGTAAGGATAAGATTCAAAAGATTTTCTGGAAAAAGCAAGATTTCGAATATTTGTTTTTAGCCAACTTAGGATATCCAGCTACCATCTTTCGTAAAAACAGAAAAAGTAACTTACTAAAACAGGGGGAATCTCACCAACCACTATATTCACGAACAATATATTGGACGAATAGTCAATTGGACAAAGATTTTCTAGTCTTCATGGAAGCCTATTTCACGAAGAATTGGAGTCTTCGTGGCTCGTTGTTGTGCAACGAAGAATCATTCTTCGTTGGACTTAACTTGAGACCATTCTTCATTTGGACTAGTGTTCGTGAAGTAGTGTTCATGGAGATAGTCTTCATGGGGGGATTCTTCATAGACCAACAATTAGTCTTCGTTGACAGACTATAGTTTTCGTTGACTATAGCTTGGTTAGGTTGACTATAGTCTTCATGGAGATCATTGTTCGTTGGTCAGTTACCTTGTATTTTCACAGAAAGCTTTTAATTTTCTCAAAAATTACTAGTTTATCTTTTAACTTGAATTATCTTTTATAAAACTTCATAATGAGTTCAAACCCTTGGAGTTGGAGTGAAAACTCAAGTATGCCACAAGATCCTTCACAATGGGTGAAAGGATTGATCCCGAAAAAGGAAATTGCCAAACATCAATGGGCATGCATCGCAAATCAAAACAGTAGCATTCAAAATCTTCTCTTAAGCGAGAGTGAAACAGGAAGCAACAATCGTCCACCAAAATTGAATCACATGAACGATTATCCATCATGGAAAAGTCGTTTTCATACATATGTTCTAGGGCAAAACACTGAATTGTGGACGTGCTTTATCACACCATACAATCTAGCTCTCGAAGAAGCAGGTTCCAATAAACAAGCTTTAGCGGCATTGAGCGAGAATGATAAGAAGGCTTACGATCTTGTGAAGAAAGCATTTGCTATCCTTACGCAAGCACTTCATAAGGATATCTATCATCAATTTGCGTATTGTACAAGTACAAAGAATTTATGGGACGTGTTGGAAGATAGAGGAGAAGGAAATGCTCCAACGAGAAAGATTCATCATGATTTGTTAAAGAAGTAGTTCGAAGGATTTCGTGTTGGTGCATACGTCTGTCGACTTCGTCTTGTATCGAGTCTTGGATTAGAATTGTTAGATCAGGGCACGTTGTACGAGAAAATATGAGGGTTTTGAGGTAATTTCGTTTGAATGGGCTAATTACGCTTGAAAGTGACATTGCCACTTTCAAACGAAATTAACCTTGTTAATTCCGTTTGAAATGGGCTTTGACACTTTCAAACGGAATCACATCTACTATAAATAGACCTTCAAGCGGAATCATTTGTAAGATTCTGATTTTCCGGTACCGAAGTGCTGCCGACGCGTCAATTGATCTGTATTGCTTTTAAATCAATAAAACAAGACGTTTAAGTGTGAAACAAGCTGTTTTACAAGTCTGTTTCTTTGTTTCCGCCTCTGAAACAGACAAGAACTCTTCTGATTGACTCGTTTGGGTCACAAATCGATCCTACAAGTGGTATCAGAGCTCAGGAGGAAGAGTTCTTACCAAAACAGCCTTAATTTCTGACTTCTACACCTTCTTTTACAAAATTCACAAAATTTTACGGATAAAATGGTCTGAATTTCACACATTATAAGCGAAACAGTGTTTTAACAAATCCTTGAAAATATTGGACCTAAATTCGGCTTAAATTTGATAAAATCAGTAATTCTGTTTGAAAACAAGATCGAAAAAGATGACGTCAGCAGCATTTCAAATGAGATTAGCACTTGATTCCATTATTCCCTTTGAAAGTTACATCTAATTCCGCTTGAAATTACCTGATTTCGTTTCTGGGTGTAATTCCGTTTGAAAAGGTTCAAACGAAATTAGTGACTTCGTTTCAAGGAGTGATTTCGCTTGAACTGATTTTGTTTGAGACAGCTATTTCGTTTGAAAAGTGATTTCGGTTGAGACTTGATTCCGTTTGAGTTTAGTAATTCCGTTTGAAACTTGTAATTTTGTGAAAAATTTGCCGAAACATGGAAGAATAATTTTACAATGCGTTTGCGACACCGATTGCTCCTGTTACTGCTGCTGAAACATTGTACAGTGAGAATGAAACTGGAACTCATCAAAAACCGCCAAAACTGATGTACATTGAAGATTTTCAAGGATGGAAAAATCGATTCGAGAACTAGGTGCAAGCTTACAAATTTGACGCATGGTGTTCGTTGGAGAAAGAATATGAAAAACCAAAGAATGAACGTGGGATTGAAAAAGCTATTTGTGACTATTCAGAGAGTGACAAATTGAAATTTACAAGTGAGAAAATAATGATCAGTATTCTTCAACAAGCGATTAAAGAAGATATCTTTGTTTTACTTCAACATGATGGTTCTGCTAGATCGATTTGGAATGCATTGATTCAAAAGTTCAAAGGAAGTGCAGATATGATTAAAAACAAAAAAGCGTTACTGAAAAAATCATTTGATACGTTTGTAGCTTTCGAAGGTGAATCAACAAAAACGACTATCGACATATATTGTCATCTTGTGTTGGAAATGGGAAGATTGGATATAAAGAAAGATGATGAGGAGTGGGTTGATAAACTAGCTGAAGCGCTACCATAGCATAAGTGGGGAACTTATTTGATGATTGTGAAACACATGAGAAAATCGGAAAATATGAATCTAGCACAGTTTATTCAAAAGATTGAAGAGCACGAGTTGGATATTCAGAAAACTGCTATGATGACAAATCCAAATGCTCAACAAGATGTAAGTTTGTATTATAGGGTAAACAAATTTGAGGCTACTACAAGTCCTAAGAATCAGACTGGTTTCAGTGCTGATAGTTCGTCAGGAACAAAAGGTAGTAATGTGACTCAAAATGATGGAAAGTCATCTTCGTATTCAAGTTTTGATCCGAATTTTACAGCTTCAAGTTCTCAGTCAAAAACCTCTACAAATTTCAACGGTCAAAATTTGCAATGCAATGTCACTTTGAATTTTCAAAATGGTCACAATCTTTCTCCAGAAGTTGCAAAACAACATATGGCATCACTTGCAAAACAAAATTTGCAATGAAAGTCTGATTGCAGGAAGAATTGGAAATCCTATGCTTACAAAAGAGGATTATGACCAAATTGATGCAGAAGAGCTTGATTTGATGGATATCAAGTGGTGTCTAGCCAGTGCATTCAGAAGAGCAGAAAAGTTTACACAAGTTACTGGTAGAGATGATCTTCGAGATGTTGGTAAATCTCCAATAGGATTTGATAAGTCAAAAGTTACTTGTTTCCGGTGCAGAAAAAAAGGACATTTTAAGCGAGAATGTAACAATGAAGCCAGAAGACAAGATCAGAGTGAAAAGAACAATTATTATCAAAAGTCAACTTATCATCAACTTGTTCAACATCCACAAACTGCACATGCTCGGGGCATTGATGATGGAAAAAAGTAAATGATCGAAGATGCAAATAGAAAAGCTTATTTTGGTATCATTGATCAAGATGATGAAAAAATGGCTGCAGGTTTTAGCTGGGATAAATATGTTCAAGAAAATCCACACTTAAGCTCAGCTTTTGTTGCTCGAATCTTGGAGGAAATATCTGTCAAATCTAAACCAAAAAGAATACCGATTTTTCCAGAATTGGGAGTTGATGCAGATACCGATGATGAAGAAGAATATATTGAAAAAGCTAGAAGAGGTTTAGATACTGATAGTTTTAATTTATGTTTTGCAGAAAAGATCGAGATGCTGAAAGAAAAAAGGGCTGCTCGATTGAAAAGAGAATGGGAAGAGACAGAAACAAGAAAAGCTGCAGAAGAAAAAGCAAAAGTAGAAGCTGAGAAAGCAGAAGTTGAAGAAAGTTCAACAAAGGAAGCTAAAGGACAGAAAACTGGAATAGAATCTGAAGAACCAGTGGTTGAAAAGACTATAGAGAAAATCGTTGAAGTTGAGAAAATTGTCGAGATTGAGAAGATAATTTAAAAGGTGGTTGAAGTTGAAAAACCATGTTGGAAGTGTTTTGAATCTTGCAAAGCTTGTGAGGAGAAAGATAAGAAGATTGCTGAATTAGAGAAGATTAAAGAAGATTTACTGTCTGATGTGAAGTATGTGAAGGAATCATATGATGTGCTGAACAAAACAGTTGATAGTCTGAAAAGAACGAATTCAGAAATTGAAAACGCAATGACAAAAATGAACTCATCATTAATGACAAAGCAGAAGGTCATTAATGAGTACATTGAAGATTGTGCACAGTTGAAGAAAGAATTGGAACTCGAAAAGATTGAGAGTGAAAGAATCAAAAGGTTACTATTGAGTTATACAACATGCGATTATTTGATTGATCGAGTTTATCCTACTGTTGCAGGTCTTGAAGCATTTAAAGATAAAGAGATGGAAGACACAAATGCTGGTAAGAAACAAAGTGTCAAGTATAACAAGTGTCCGCCCCCGATCCATGAAAGTTATTCTCCCAGAAAGCCAAATGAGGAACGTGTAAATAAGGCTCTCAACATCAAGTTAAAGTCTGAAATCATTGATGAATTACCAGACAATATTGATGTCACATTCACAGCGTCTGACACTGATCATGAGTCTGAGTTGTTAAAGAAAGTGGTCGATCAGGTGTTAGATATGGATGAAGAGTCAAAGCCAGAGTCTAAGTCTGAAAGTTCGAGTTCGTCAGAAAAGATTCCGAGTTCACCGGTTAAAAGGGTTTACAATAAAGAATTTCTGTTATCAAAATCTAATTTGAATGATGGACCAATCAAAGTAGCTGATGTGGTCTAAAATACACATATTTTATGTCAATATTTCCTACACTTTTGAGTGGTTTAAGGGCAGTTTTTATCGAATTCTACTTGTAGCTGGTTCATATTTGAAGTTTGATAAGTGTAAATGAAAACGAGCAAATGAATTAATATATGTAAAAGAAAAGGAGTAAACATGAAAACGTTTTACCTTGAAAGAGTATGTTTAGAATGATTAATGATAATTAATGATAGTTAATGATTGTTGGGATGTCTACGTACAAAGATGAAATATATATTAGAAACACAATTAATTGAGTTATTATGAGACATGCATTTAAGTAACTCGTTTGTTTGTTTTGTTTAGATGTCCATCTATGTGCAAACAACTAAATAAAGAATAAGTTGGTGGATATATTGAGAAGGATGACAGACGCATGATTGAGAAAAAAGAAAAAAAGACATATATTGCAATTAAAGGACGCCAATTGTGAGGGCAGTGTTTGTCGCAAGACCCAAATATTTACAATATTATTTTATTTGAATTGGGTTATCTTTACGTGAAGTGAGGTTAGGCCCAAACACCGTAGGCCCATTGCCCAGCCCAGTTTTTACGTGAATCACGAACTCAAACTTGGAAGGCGGCAGAGATAGTTAGGGGAATACACATCAGACGGCAGAATTAGATATTCGACCATATATATAGAGAAGATTTGACGGCAATAAGAGGGGAGAAAACCTACGAACGGCTGGAGAGCTGCGAGACGAAACAGAAGGAGGAAAAAGCTTAGTTCAAGATTCAAGGTTAAGGAACGGGATCCCAGTTCAGTTCGTAAACGTTTTAGTTCGGTTTAATTTACTTTGTGTTATTAGACTCTATGAACATGTTTTCATTACTGTTTGAGACCTATTTATCGTTCTTGACTATGATTATTGGCTAGTTATTTTTCTACCCGGGTTTATGATGATTATTCGTGTCAATCGGTAATATCTCGGTTTTGGTAATTTATTGATGGAACAAATATTAAAGTAAAAGACCTAATAATATTTGATTAGATGTGTTTGCATGCTTTACTTTGATTTATTATCGTTCAATCGTTCCTCATGTGTCTTTGTGAATGTCTTTCATGTATAGATGCATGTTAGGTTACTTACTGTGTGTTTGTAACTAGTTTATGGTTTACTGAGCTCGTATCCCATAGGAACATTGTTTGATAATTTAGAGGAGTTTAGTGTTCTACCTATTCTTGAGACCGGGAGGAGATAGATAGTTAGGATTATCTTTGGTGCTAGGTATTTAGGTGCAGTGAGACCGGGAGGAGATCTGTCTAAGTTCCCTAGTATTATTTGTTTTCCTAAGTCTTGTCAAGTGTTTTTAGGTTACCCCGTGCACTCTAGGGTGTATTGTGATTAGTGAGACCGGGAGGAGATCTAGTCTTTGGGTACTTTAATATTGTTGGAGAGACCGGGAGGTGATCCAACCCATACCAGTGAGCTTTATTTGACCTTTAGGACCTTAGGAGAAGTTGATGAGACCGGGAGGAGATTCCACTTATCTTTAGTCTTAAAGTGTCATATTATTAGACCCTGGTTCCATCATAGTTACCATTGCCGAGAGAAAACCGATAGTCACGAGTATGATTCCAAACCTGGGTAGTACTTTCTCATCCTTGATTTCACCTTAGTAGCCTTCAGCTTACGTCTCAGTCCGTCTTAGTTCTCGTTAATTTAATTAGATTATTAGTTAATTAGTTAAAACCTCAAATCCAAAACAATTAAAACCAGTTAAGTAATTAGTTGAGTCAGAGTCTAGTTAGCGTCGCTAGTGTCTCGTGGGTTCGATACTCGGACTTACTTGTTTTACTACTTACGACCGGTACACTTGCCGGTAGTGTGTGGTTTACGGGTTTTTCCAATTTTTAAAACTTGTTGAATTTAACTAAAATATATTTCACACATCAAGTTTTTGGCGCCGTTGCCGGGGACACTTAGGCGATTGCGTTATTAGCTTTGACTGATCTTATTTGTTTAATTGGTCTTATTTGTAATTTGAGTCTTAGAGTTTGAGTCCTAGAGTTTGTGTCTAGTAGTAGTGTGTCGAGTCATTATTTTTGTAAATATATTTTATTAGTTAGTTAGTTTTTTTTTTTTTTTTTTTTTCTCTACTTTGTGCTGTTTTTGCTACTCTCTTCATGGCAGGTTATCATAGCGAGTACCCTCCCTATGTTTGGGCGTTCGTGGAATCATGTCAAGTCTTCGCTCAGATAACATCAACAGCACAGGACCAAGGAGATCCAAGGTTTCCGAAAATGCTCGCCATTCTTGAGCGAATGTTTGAGACATTAGGTCAGATGTTGAGGGAAGGAATGAATCAACATGTATATCCATGGTGTCAGGACTGTGGTGGACCGCACTTGTATGAAGATTGTCCTGTTTACGTGAATCAAAAGAAAAATCAAAGTACAATACGGTCTACATGGGATGATTACTATGTTAATGATATTGGCTTTAAGAGCTATGGGGGAGAAGAAGAAGAAGAAGTAGTAGATATAAAAGAGTTTGAAGAGGAGCTTCCCAATAATCTAGGGTTGTCAGATGTAGAATTGGAGACGACAACGGACGATTTAGTCCCACCTCCAGTTCAACAGGATGTGACGCCTAATTGGTATTCCACGCCATGGTATTATGGTCCTGAACCCACTGATGACGACTTCTGGAATGATGATGAAGGGGAAGACATGGATGAGCCATTTGACAAGATGGAAAATGAGAGAGGGATGCATATACCATCTTGGGAGGATGAGTTTGGTGATGAGTTGGTGGGTTTACCAACTTTTGAAGAGGGAGAATTTGACCCGGTTGGTGATCTAGCATATCTAGAGACATTACTTAAAGAGAAACCGACCATGGAGATCAAACAAATACCAAACGTAGAAGCAGAGAAAGTGGCTGAAGAGTTGGATAGCCGGCCCGTAGAGAATTTAGCAGTTGGATTGCCAATCACACCAATAAAATCACGGGAGAAGGCACGAAGAAATTGCTTGGATCAACACATGGTGAGGGTCAGAAGATGGTATAAAAAGAAGCATAATGGAACATTGAAGTGCACAGACAACCACCATCCTCACTATATGTCACGTATCAGGTTTGGTCCAGGTAAATTTAAATTTTGGTGGTCGGACCCGTTTGAACGTCTTAAAATATTTTCTAGTTTCATCATTAATTTCTTAATAAACAATGATGAACAATTAAAACTAAATGGGTTGGATAGAGGTTGGATTAAGGAGAAACCTCCTGATTAAATTCAAGTGTGGGGAGGTTTCATAGAGTTTGTATAGAGTCGTAGTTTTTGTATATTGAGTCTAAGTTAGTATCGTTTGAGTCGTTTTATTTTTGTGTGGAGTCGGTACTGCTTGGGTTTTTGCTTGTTTTTGTTTATGCAGGTTTGAATATGTACCACCCGTACTCAATCTCCATTCGGGTGATTTCGGAGCTGTACAACAAATTTCAAGGAATTTTCCTAGTATACCAGTTAGAGTCAAAGCCGATCGCGACCGAAATGCTATACGATCGAGCTGGATTGGACGAGAGATTTGGTGCATACGCGTTATTAACCAGCTAAGTCCTTTCCAATTTGCCCTTTATCTCTTTTATTTCTTATTTATTTTTAGTTTTTGAGTCGATTTCCACCCTACATTGAGGGCAATGTAGAGTTTAAGTGTGGGGATGGGAAACTATTGTTTAGGTCTTTGTTTTTGAGTCATAAAAATTGAAAAATACAAAAAAATAAATAAATAATAAAAAAAAAAAGTGAGTTTGTTGCGAGTCCCGGTCCTTTAGCGCATAGAAAACGAAAAACTTTTTCAAAACGTCGGTCAAAAACGGTTTAATTGTCGAATTTACGAGTCGGAGAGCACATGTTTCTTTAAGTTGCGGGATAGTAGGTTGACTGAATCGGTTTTTGGGGAGTAAAAGGTTTTGGGATGCCTAGGATAGTGGATGGAGCCGGAGAGTTAATTGGTTGTGCATTGTCGATATCGTTAGCCCTTATTTTCCACATGAAAGTGAGATTTGAGCCTTTACATGTTTCATATTTATATGTTCACTACTTTCGTTTCATGTGTGTTTACCGACTTGTTGCATTACTTTAGAACTTGTGCGTTTTGATGCAGTTTGAGACCTTCGGTTAGGATTTGGCATGGATATGATAGAGGCATTAGGATCACCCTATTTGTGAAGCCTTTGTGTTTGACCCGTTTCACCACTACCCTTAGATACACCACTTTGAGCTTAGCCATTCGTTTGTTACCCGTTTGTGATTTGATAGCCGGATCGTATTACGTGATTATTATAATTACATAAAAAAAAGAAAAAAAAAGGAAAAAGAAAAAAAATAGAATAGAATAAAGTTGTAGGTCAAAATGACCAGTATGTTAGTTTTTGTTTCGTACTTATCCGGTTTATCGTATGATTATGTGTTTAGCCAATTCTTCCCAAATAAAAAAATAAAATAAAAAATACCTACCTTTAGCCCTTACCTACCCAATAAAGTCCTCTTGATCCATGTTAGAATTTTAACAATTAGGTGGAGATCTGATTGACGTACAAACTTATAATAGTATGTTTCATAGTTCGGTGTTGAGAGTTCACTTGAAATTACATATATATTAGCCGAGAGATGAGTGAAATTGTGAGGGGTGTTGACATTGCATAATTGATTGCTTGAAGGTGAGAAAAACTTGATTAGGTAGGCCCGTTTTCATTTCAATATTATGATTCGTCTACCTTTTGAACGTTGTAAGTCTTTCGAAACCGCTGCGTTTGACGATTTCGTAGTTCGCGTTATAACTTATTCGAGACTTGCGTTATTGTTAAGTGTTTAAGTTGGACATGTTGCTTGAGATTTTGCTTAGGGACAAGCAAAAGGTTAAGTGTGGGGATATTTGATGTGGTCTAAAATACACATATTTTATGTCAATATTTCCTACACTTTTGAGTGGTTTAAGGGCAGTTTTTATCGAATTCTACTTGTAGCTGGTTCATATTTGAAGTTTGATAAGTGTAAATGAAAACGAGCAAATGAATTAATATATGTAAAAGAAAAGGAGTAAACATGAAAACGTTTTACCTTGAAAGAGTATGTTTAGAATGATTAATGATAATTAATGATAGTTAATGATTGTTGGGATGTCTACGTACAAAGATGAAATATATATTAGAAACACAATTAATTGAGTTATTATGAGACATGCATTTAAGTAACTCGTTTGTTTGTTTTGTTTAGATGTCCATCTATGTGCAAACAACTAAATAAAGAATAAGTTGGTGGATATATTGAGAAGGATGACAGACGCATGATTGAGAAAAAAGAAAAAAAGACATATATTGCAATTAAAGGACGCCAATTGTGAGGGCAGTGTTTGTCGCAAGACCCAAATATTTACAATATTATTTTATTTGAATTGGGTTATCTTTACGTGAAGTGAGGTTAGGCCCAAACACCGTAGGCCCATTGCCCAGCCCAGTTTTTACGTGAATCACGAACTCAAACTTGGAAGGCGGCAGAGATAGTTAGGGGAATACACATCAGACGGCAGAATTAGATATTCGACCATATATATAGAGAAGATTTGACGGCAATAAGAGGGGAGAAAACCTACGAACGGCTGGAGAGCTGCGAGACGAAACAGAAGGAGGAAAAAGCTTAGTTCAAGATTCAAGGTTAAGGAACGGGATCCCAGTTCAGTTCGTAAACGTTTTAGTTCGGTTTAATTTACTTTGTGTTATTAGACTCTATGAACATGTTTTCATTACTGTTTGAGACCTATTTATCGTTCTTGACTATGATTATTGGCTAGTTATTTTTCTACCCGGGTTTATGATGATTATTCGTGTCAATCGGTAATATCTCGGTTTTGGTAATTTATTGATGGAACAAATATTAAAGTAAAAGACCTAATAATATTTGATTAGATGTGTTTGCATGCTTTACTTTGATTTATTATCGTTCAATCGTTCCTCATGTGTCTTTGTGAATGTCTTTCATGTATAGATGCATGTTAGGTTACTTACTGTGTGTTTGTAACTAGTTTATGGTTTACTGAGCTCGTATCCCATAGGAACATTGTTTGATAATTTAGAGGAGTTTAGTGTTCTACCTATTCTTGAGACCGGGAGGAGATAGATAGTTAGGATTATCTTTGGTGCTAGGTATTTAGGTGCAGTGAGACCGGGAGGAGATCTGTCTAAGTTCCCTAGTATTATTTGTTTTCCTAAGTCTTGTCAAGTGTTTTTAGGTTACCCCGTGCACTCTAGGGTGTATTGTGATTAGTGAGACCGGGAGGAGATCTAGTCTTTGGGTACTTTAATATTGTTGGAGAGACCGGGAGGTGATCCAACCCATACCAGTGAGCTTTATTTGACCTTTAGGACCTTAGGAGAAGTTGATGAGACCGGGAGGAGATTCCACTTATCTTTAGTCTTAAAGTGTCATATTATTAGACCCTGGTTCCATCATAGTTACCATTGCCGAGAGAAAACCGATAGTCACGAGTATGATTCCAAACCTGGGTAGTACTTTCTCATCCTTGATTTCACCTTAGTAGCCTTCAGCTTACGTCTCAGTCCGTCTTAGTTCTCGTTAATTTAATTAGATTATTAGTTAATTAGTTAAAACCTCAAATCCAAAACAATTAAAACCAGTTAAGTAATTAGTTGAGTCAGAGTCTAGTTAGCGTCGCTAGTGTCTCGTGGGTTCGATACTCGGACTTACTTGTTTTACTACTTACGACCGGTACACTTGCCGGTAGTGTGTGGTTTACGGGTTTTTCCAATTTTTAAAACTTGTTGAATTTAACTAAAATATATTTCACACATCAGTAGCATATACTTTGAATGATTCAGACAAATTATATTCTGATGAGGAATTTCCAATAAGAAGTGTCAAAACTGAACAGATCAAACAGGTTTTCAAATTGACAGAAATTAATATTTCTGAAATAAAAGATTTAAATCTTCATGAAAAACCTAAAAAGTACACTTCAAGAGTTCAACGGAGATTGAACAAGAAAAAAGGTTACGGTTCTGGTTCTGGTCATGGTTTTCAAAAGAAACCAAACCATAACAGTAATTTCAAAAAGAAAGGTCTTGGTTTTAGTTCTTCAGAAAATTATAAAAATCAGAAATTATAAACCAAAAACAAAATTTGTTTCAGGAGGAAGTTCTAAAGATGAGCAGAAGAAACCATTCTGGAAACAATCAAATCAAGCGTTTCTTGCTGAAATAAAGAACAATGTGAAGAAATTTGCTTTAAGTGTAAAAAAATCTGGACACATTGCCTGGAATTGTCATGACTCTACATATTCAAAACAGGGAGTTTCTTCTAACTTTGAAACAAACAAGAAATATGTTGATAAAAAGAAACAACCAACAGAGAAATCTAAAGTGTTTGAGAATTCGACTTTCGAAACTGGTGGTGTTTCAAAACGTTTTTACAAAAGAAATGTCGATTTAAACAAACAAAGATGGGTTGTAAAATCTGAGAGTAGTTCTGAAAATGAATCTGATTCCATAAAATCAGAGGAGTCATTTATTGAGAAGAAGAAAGAGAATTCCGTACCAGAGGTGAACGATGAAAATTTTCCTAAATTATCAAAGGAAAATTTGAAGTTGAAAGTGGGTAAAACTGAAATTTCAAGTCAATTCTTTGCTGATAAGAAAGAATTTGATGCTGAAAAAGTGTTTAATGGAAAAGTTAAACATATTTTTGGGAAGATGATTGATGGGAAAGTGAAGGGTGCAAAAGAATTTTATAAATCAAAATGTTGGTGGGATAGATGTGTACCAGAATCTACCAAGGTTGGTCAGGCTTGGGGGAAAGTATTTCCTAACTGAAATCCTGACTTGCTAGAGCTTCCAGGTTGGTAAGAGTGGAGCAGGAATCGGCATCATTCTTGAATATGTTTGGTTGGTAAATCTATAGGTGATATCTTTATATTGTTATATTTTGATTTACTAGTGATTTTGGTTGATAAGTGAACCTACAAGTAGTTGAAGAAGGGTTTCACTTACAAGTGGTAAATCAAGTACATTAATTTGTACTTGTTTTTACTACAAATAATTGAGAAACAATGTGATGAATCCCCAACTTTACAAATGGGAAAATCAACAAAACTTATTTTTCGGAAAAAACCATTTGATTAAAACAAACTTAAGTGTTTTGAAATCACAATGGGAAAATAGTTTGTTGTGAGGGGTAGTTCTGATTGTTTATGCCAAGTGAATGGTGATTTGAAGTGATTTGATATCAGTTGTCGCTTTACGTGTACAGTTTGTTTTCAAATTTCCTTTAAAAGTTTTTGAATTTTAGGGGGAGTAAGAAATGTCAGAAAATCCAAAAACATTAGAAAATTTGAAAAAGTCAAAAACATGATAAAATAAAAAATGAGTTTTGTTGTATAAAAGAGGAAATGATAGTACATCAGTGGACTATCACCGCATGCTAAAGAAATGGAAAGTAAAATGGGATAAACGGTTTCACTGATGATATGCCAGTAGGTTTTTGCACATTTAGTAGATTGTGACGAGATATAAACTAAATTTCAAACTTGCTTATATCGTGGGTAACATCTCTCGGATATATGGGTAACCCCCGAAATCTTGTTTGAAGGACCCCTCTTTCTGATATACTAGGTCTTTATGCTTAGTGATATCTGGGGTATTATCCCGAGGCTTCTGATTTTGCGGAACAATGGCCTAGTCCCCGGAGAATACTTTACGCTTGCTTGAAATATAAGCCTGCCCTCAGCATAAAAAATGATGAAACATTGAAAAAATGCTAATCATGTGCTGTTGTAAAAAAGATCCTCTAAAGGGGACCCACCAAAAGTCGAAGCCGTCAACTCTTTGCTGAACGGAAGTTCTGACCTGAGCTCTCACAGTCTTCGCAATTTAACCCCTTACAGATATCATCTAGGTATACTCACCTGTAAGACAGAATATTAGGATCTGGATACAGGAGTATATTCTGAGGTGGGACACACGAATAAGTTTAAGTCTCTAAAACATTAATCTCATATCTCGAAACAGTTGAACTTTGTGTGAGAATTTAAATGGATCAGTATACTGACAATCTAAGTGAATCGTTTAGAACTTAAAATGTATAAAGCTTAACGGTGTTGGTGATTTGTCTCATAAACTGATATGATCCTCTTACACAAACTCACAAAAATAGTGTATGTAAATATTTCTTTATTGCATTTCATTTCTGTTATATTAAAAATTCCAAAAAGATTTTCGGTGTGTTTTAGCATAAATTTTGAAAAATTCAAAAAGATTTTAGACAACTGATGTTGAAAAGCTGATTTTCAAAATTCCGAGTGCTAAACATGACGAACAGGTTTGGAAGTGTGTGTGATTTGAAAATTGATATTCATACAAGTGGTTCATCAGAGATTAACATGATTAAATCATTTTGTATGATACTTGAAGATGATGTGTTCAGTTTGTGTCTACAAGTGATAAACAGAGTTTAAATTTGTCAAATTTCTTAAAATTGTAAAATTTATGTTTTGGGTAGAGAACTTGCAGGTGAGCCAGGAATCGATCCTGATCCTGTAAACATGTGAGCAGAGTAAAAGCCAGAATAGGATCCCAGCACAATTCAAGGGGGAGTCTTCTGGTAAAGTATCATCCGAGAGGGAGATTACTTGAAGAAGGAATTGGAGTGAGGCAAGAGCCAGGTCGAGATCATGGAAGCCCAAAGACTGATAAAGATTGAAGACGTTGAAGACTCGACACTTAAGACTCGTCAACATCTGAGGGGGAGTCTGTTGGTGCATACGTATGTCGACTTCGTCTTGTATCGAGTCTTGTATTAGAATTGCTAGATCAGGGCACGTTGTACGAGAAAATAGGAGGGTTTGAGGTAATTTCGTTTGAATGGGCTAATTCCGCTTGAAAGTGACATTGCCACTTTCAAACGAAATTAACCTTGTTAATTCCGTTTAAGATGGGCTTTGACACTTTCAAACGGAATCACATCTCCTATAAATAGACCTTCAAGCGGAATCATTTGTAAGATTCTGATTTTCCGGTACCGAAGTGCTGTCGACGCGTCAATTGATCTGTATTGCTGTTAAATCAATAAAACAAGACGTTTAAGTGTGAAACAAGCTGTTTTACAAGTCTGTTTCTTTGTTTCCGCCTCTGAAATAGACAAGAACTCTTCTGATTGACTCGTTTGGGTCACAAATCGATCCTACATTTCGGTTCATGGAAAATGAAACATTCTACGAGATGGTTACTCGGTATTATCACTTGGTTAGTGAGATGCACTCATGCAAGGTTCTGGCTATACAGCAAGAAATAGTTATGTGTTTTGCTGAGGCTTTGCCACCCAAATGGAGTCAGTTCATTGACTTGTTGAAACATACTGGTGTTTTAGATACAATTAGCATTTATGAATTCGTCCAAAAGCTCGAGAATAAGGATGAAGAGGAAATTAGAAAGGCTAAACGACTTCCAGCTCCACAAAACCCCGAGATATACTTTGGAGGTATTAATATGGGAGTTAGTACCAGTCAACAACAACCGAAGCTTCAGACTGCGTTTGTATTAAGTACAGATCCTTATGGGAGACTGTTCGATCCAAGTGCCTATCTACCACCACCCAAACCAGCACAACCCCTGGTCCTCCCACAGATCCTTATGGAAGACCATTCGATCCGAACGCCTCTCTTCCTTTTTCACAAGTTGCTCCTCAACAAACCCACAACAACCCTCTCCTTTCACACAAGCTACTCTACAACTACCTTGTCAACCACCTCCTCAACAAGCCTTTTATGGGAATAACAACACTCAATCTTCAAACCCCAACACTGTCAGGTTTGATTCCTCAAACTTCACCAAAGTAAGTGTAGAAGATGCTCGGGAACATATAGAGCTTCTAAACACAATGGTGAGTGCCTATTGTGGATTAGTCGCCGGTCAAATTGGAAATATTAATTTGACATATGAAGACTATCAACAAATAGACAGGGAGGAAATGGAATTGATGGATATTAAGTGGGCGTTTGCAAGTGCAGTGAGAAGAGCTAAGGACTACATGAGGAGAACGGGTAGAACAAGTTTGGAAAGTAAAAGGGACACTAAGTATGGTTTTGATAATGATGCAGTTACGTGATTCAATTGTGGTGAGAAGGGCCATTTCAAGCGGGAATACACTCGACCAAGCAGACAAGGAAATCAAAATCCTTTCAGAAACCAGTCAAGCTCATCCAATGCCAATAAAGTGAACAATGAAAGGGGCATTGTAGCAGTTAACAATCCAAGTAACTCAAACCAGTCGGGGCCTTCCAATTCAAACAGGGCCTTAGTAGTTCATGCAGATGAAGGATGTGACTGGTCAGTTCAACTAGGTAATCAGGGAACAGAAGGAAATGGAGGAACTGCTTGTGATGCTAAGATCATTAAGTATATCAAGCATGTTCACAGTGAGGAGTTTTCTGAGGATGATTACAGTTCTGGTTACTGTGGTAGCTCAGATGAGGAATGTTCCAATGCGGGTGGTTATGGTTCATATTCGAAAGTAAAGGAAACTCTTGATGCTGAGGTTGACAGTCTGCTTAAGGAAGCTGCGGATCTGAAAGAAGCAGAATAGCATAAAATATAGAAATCTATGTTGGTAAGGAAAGCTGGAGTCGCCTCCAACGAAATGGAAAAGTTCTTCACTGAGGATAGATCTTTCTCTTATCAGACTGCCTTTATGGTAACTGCTGCAGCTTCGACTAGTAAGGTAAACACCGAAACTTCTAGTGTATGGAATGATTGTGTAGAATTAAAATGTAAGATAGAAGTAGTAACTAGTCATAATCAGGGTTTGGTAGTTGACCTTTCGAAATGCAAGGAGGCAAACATGGCTTTAACTCACAATGAAAATGATTTCAAATCTTTTATTGAAACACTTAAGCAAAGTGTATCTGAATTAACAAAAACAGTTTTGAACAACCAAACGGGTATTAACAACTATATTAATATCATCGAAGAATTAAAGAAAGAGTTAGCCATTGCCAAATGCGAGCATGACGCGATCAAGCTCAAGTTGCAGAGTTATTCTAACTCCCGATATGTGCTTGATCATATCATCGAAGTTCAGAAGATGAAAGGGGATGTTAAATGCATTGGGTATAAGTCGTATCCACCTCCGTTGAGACACGATTATACCAAGATGCCTGATGAGGAGGTAATGCCACTGTTTGAACCATCTGTACCTCTTAATCCCAAAGAGTTTGCAGCAGGTTTAGGGTTCAAACTAGATGATTCATCAAAGGAATCAGAAAAGACAGAAAATGTGTCTTGTGCTGTGGAACAAAGTCCTCCAATAATTGAGGATTATGTTTCATCAGATGATGAATCTGATGATGTATCGGATGATTCAGATGAGAGTTATTAGGATCAATCTCTTGATAAGAAGAAAGGAGTAGAAATTCCAGTTGAGAATCATATCTTGTGTGATCCTCCTACTCCTGTTGCCCCCTGTTAGTGCAGTTTTGTGTCTGTAACTTGTCTTGTTTCATTGTACGTTAAACGGTCTTTTGTTAATCGAGTATGTACGTTCCGTCATGTCTACCTAGTCGGATATCCTCCTATCCTACTTGGTATGACGTCTTGTCTTTGTATTTGTATCTTAACCTAATGCTAGTGTGCATTATGTTTAGAGTTTGTGTAATCATGCTAAACTGTAAAGCCTTAGTAAGTTTCTGTCCATGTTTGGTTTTGACGAAATCCCCTGATTTCGTCAGGAATCATGTTGGCGAAATCCCTTTGTGTTTTCGTGATATGTGTGTGGCGAAATCACTGATTTCGTCACACATGTTTTCGTCCAAAGGGTTTTCGTCCAAGGGTCAGTATATATACTTGGTATGTTTCACAGTTTAGTTCATGAGAGCATAGAGAGAAACTGAGAGTTTATCGTCAAGCATTGTGTGTATGTGTTTGCAGTTTGTTCTCATCCTGTTAATCTAAGTGAATATTTGATTATATGTTTGTGCTATCCGCTTTACATTTGTTTGGTTTACACCTTTACGGGGATTCCGAACCCGTGATAGTGTTTATGATAAACAAGGATAGGTTACGTATCGGATCCTCTGAGAAAAACGGACCTACAAGTGGTATCAGAGCATTGGCTCTTTTCCTTGTTTAAAACCAAACATTGTTAGTGTTTTATCAAGCTGTTCTTGTGATTTTCATATCTTGGTCTTGAAAAGTTTATATATTTTTTGAAAAAGGTTCGAAAATCTGTGAACATTGTGTTGTTTTTGCTATAGTTTTATTGAAAACTTTGTTACATTACATGTGTGCATGTTTAGATTTTGGTTTTTATTGAAAGTATAAGCAAAATCATTTTCAAAAACTTCATATCTTCAAAGTGTTCTTGAAAGTGTTCTTGAAAATATTCAAACTGTTATTTGCGTGTTTCTGTGTTTGAGCTTTGTTGATTCTAACTGATTGTGTTTATCAATATTAAATTCCAAGTGTTTGAAATTTGTGTACTGTGATGATTAGTTGGTAAGAAAAAGGAGTTTCGAACATCAGAAAAAGCATGGTTTGTTGAATTTGTTGTCACCTTGTCAGAGGATAAGGTTGTGGAAATATCTTATTTGTCTGGTTAAATTGTCAACGAAATCACCTTCCTCATACTGGACGAAAACCCTGTGATTTCGTCACACATCCCAGTCAACGAAAACACACGTGATTTCGTCACACATCCCAGTCAACGAAATCCCTCAATTTCGTCACACATTCATCGACGAAAACACACCAATTTCATCGCATATTTGTAATATTTTCTAACAGAAGGTTTCAATTTCATTCTTAACTGTTTGATTTGTGTGATTTAATCTGGTACAGTGGTTCTAATATCAATCATGAGTACAAGTCCATGGGATTGGAGTACGGACCCACGACCAGGTCAAGATCAGACTTCGCCAGCCGCATGGTTAAGGAATGTCATGCCACAACAATCAATAAGTGCAATTCAATGGGCATTGGTGTCGAATAAAATTCAAAGCATTCAAATTTTATTGCTTAGTGAGAGTGAGACGGGCTACAACAATCGCCCGCCAAAGTTGAATCACATGAACGACTATCCTTCATGGAAGGGTCGTTTCCATACTTACGTTCTAGGCCAAAACACAGAATTATGGACGTGTTTCACCTCTCCGTACAATACAAACCTCGAAGAAGCAGGTTCAAGTGCGGCGACATTGGCGAATATGCTTGAAGACGACAAGAAAGCATATGATTTAGAGAAGAAGGCGTTTGCTATTCTAACACAAGCTCTTCACAAAGATATCTATCATCAATTCGGCTATTGTACCAGCACAAAAGCTTTATGGGATGCATTGGTAGCGAGAGGAGAAGGAAATGCAGCTACTAGAAAGACATTCCATGATCTATTGAAGAAAGAGTTTGAATCATTTCAATTCTTGGATAATGAAACCCTAAATGATATGACTTCTCGTTTTTATCATTTGATTAGTGAAATGTATACTTATACTATTATTGCAACTCAACAGGAAATGGTTGCACGATTTGCTGATGCTCTACCTCCAAAATGGAGCGCATTCATTGAGCTTCTAAAGCATACGGGATCTTTAGCTACTGTCAATATCTATGAATTTATTCAGAAGTTGGAGCACAAGAATGATGAAGAAATCCGGAAAGCTAAACGAATTCTTGTTCCTCAAAATACTGAAATGTACCTTGCAAGTTTTAACTCTTTAGCTAGTTCCAGTTCCAGTTCAGTTCAGCAACCGAAGCTACAGACGGCGTTTATGTCGAATACAAGCTCTTTTCCGTTTCCACAGTCAGCTCCTCCACCGGTTTTCGATCCGAGTGCTTATTATCCGTCAGCGCATATGATTGCTCAAGCTCATGCTTTCTCAAAACCTCAATTTGATGCAAGTGCATGGCTACCAACACCACAACCTCCACCTCAAGTTACCACTACTCAACCACAGTTCGATCCAAGTGCTTATATTCCACAATCTCAACCCCAACCTCAAGCCCAACCACAACAACAACAACAAGCACATTATACCAATAATCCTCCACCACAAAACACCAACACTGTCAGAGTTGATACTTCGAACCTCTCAAAAGTTAGCATTGAAGTAGCGAAGGAGCATATGGAACTCATTAATACAATGGTCAGTGCATACTGCGGATTGGTTGCAGGTCAAATTGGAAATATCAATATGACCAATGAAGATTATCAACAAATTAACCGTGATAAAATGGAGTTGATGGATATAAAGTGGGCGTTTGCAAGTGCTGTTAGAAGGGCAAAGGATTTCATGAGTCCAACGGGAAGAACTTCGTTGGAAAGTAAGAAGGATACGAAGTACGGGTTTGATAAAGAAGCGGTTATATGTTTGAATTGTGGCAAAAAGGGTCACTTCAAACGTGAGTGCACCCGACCAAGCAAACAGGGCAATCAGAATCCATTCAGAAATCAGACGAGTACTTCTAATGCCAATCAAGACAATCGTGAACGAATGATAGTAGCGGTGAACAACAATCAGAACCAGAACCAGTCTGGACCTTCAAACACCAACAGAGCATTAGTTGTTCAGGCTAATGAAGGGTGTAATTGGTCTGTACAATTTGGAGAAGGTGATCAAGAAGGAGGAGGAACAGCTTGTTATGCAAAGATCATCAATCACATCAAGCACGTTCACAAGGAAGAATTTTCTGAAAGTGACGATAGTTCGGGTTATACCGGGAGTTCTGATGAAGAAAGTTCTAATTCGGGTGGTTATAATTCGGAATCTGATGTGAAGGAAGAAGTGAGTTCTGATATTGATGATTTATTGACTGAAGTAGAGGAGTTGAAGAGTCAGAAATCTGTTCTGATCAAGAAGGCTGCTATAGCATCTAAAGAAATGGAGAAATTCTTCTCTGAAGACGGATCTTTTTCTTATCAGACTGCCATTATGGCAAATGTCTCAGCCTCTACGAGTCAGGTAAAATATGAAACTCCTACTCCTAGTGTTTGTAATGTTTGTGCAGAATTGAAGCTTGAATCTGAAAAGGTTCATAGTCATAACCAAAGTTTGGTTATTGAGTTGTCTAAGTGTAAAGAGGCATATATGGCTTTAGCTAGAAATGAAAAAGATTTTAAATCTGTGATTGAAATCCTAAAGAAAAGTGTTTCCGAGCTAACAAAAATTGTTTTCAATAAGCAAATTGGTATTAACAATTACATTAATATCATCGAGGAAACCAAAAAGGAACTAGCCATTGCCAAATGCAAACATGATGCAATCAAGCTCAAATTGGAGAGTTATTCTAACTCCCGATATGTGCTCGATCATATCATTGATGCTCAACAACTCAAAAGTAACAAGAAAGGCGTAGGGTATAAGAAGTGTCCTCCCCCTTTAAGGCATAATTATACTCATATGCCTGATGAAGAAGAAATGCCACGGTTTGAGCCCAGTGTGCCTCTTGATTATGAGGAAGTTACTACTGGCCTAGGGTTCAAATCGGACAGTTCTTCAAGTACATCATCTGAGCAAACAGAAACTTCAACATCTACGAAACAAAGTCCTCCAATCATTTTGGACTATGAGTCGTCTGATGATGAATCAGAATCAGATACGAGTAATCAGGATAAATCACTTGACAAGATGAAGGGAGTAGAAATTCCAATTGAGAATCATATTCTTTATGATCCTTCTACTCCTGTTGTTCAACCAGTTGTCAAACAAGTGATAGATCTTGTCAAGAATAACAAGAAATCTGTGTCTGCCATTAAGAGTAATAACGTGTTGTACACTTTGGTTGGTGATTCTAAAATCTATTCAGATCACGATTTTCCAATTAAAAATGTCAATCCATCTTCGATTGATAAAGTTTTTGAAGATAACACAAACAAGCTTTAGGGAAAGAAAATTCCAGGAGTCATTGTAACTCAATGTGACCCAATTCCAAAAGCTGAAATCAGGAAACAATTTGGAAATCAAAAATCACCAACAAAGCAACAACCTATTGCTGCTAAGGGTAAACAACCAGAAAAGCGAGCTCAAAAGCCTAACGTTTCTCAATCTAAATTTGAAACAAAAGGAGCTCGTTATCAAAAGAAAAACAGTAATGTCAAATTTGTAGCATCGAAGGGTACGGATAAAATTGAGACTTTTGAAAACGAATCAAACACCGATTTTTTCCAACAAGTCACGATTTTAAAGCGTAACAGTCAAAACAATTACACTCAACATACAAACGGGTGTGACGAAAAAGTAAGTACCTCGGGTTCTACGGGTTCGACATCTGTTCGTCGATTAGATTCTCCTAAGTTTGTGTAAAGGAGAACATGTTTTAACTGTGGGTAGTTTGGACACATCATTAAAAATTGTCCAATCACTCCCAAGGATAAATTTGTTGAGAAAGCACCACCTGAAAAGGTTCACCCTCAACGTCGTCCCGTTTCACCAAAACATGATAAAAGAACTGTTAAGGAACAAGAAACGAAACAACGACGTCAAAATGTGAAAACAGTTGAAAAGGCTTTAAAATCGAAAGTCAAATCAATTAATAGGGAACCAAGTTCTTCACAGTCTTTTTAACCAGAAGTTTCAGAATCTTTTTATAAAAACTAAACCGGTATACAAAATCAAACTTGGAGACCTAAGATGGGTGAAAATTCAGGGGGAGGTGTTGTGTTACAAAATCATCAGGAAATCGAGATCATCTTTCGTGATGCTCAGGGACGACCCAAGACCACAAAGGCTTGGGTCCCCATCCTCAACTGATCATTGATGATATGTGCAGGGTGTTCCAGGAGGAGCTATTAATAGTCATTGGATTGTTGATAGTGGAGCATCTAGGCATATGACAGGCGACTTACGGCTTCTATATGATGTGAGAAATATTAGAGGAGGCTATGTCGCGTTTGCTGGAGACAAAGGCGGATACATCACTGGAGAGGGAATGATCTCCACTGGTGTTGTATGTTTCAATAAGATCAATTATGTTCGTCAAATTGATCATAATCTTCTCAGTGTTTTGCAAATCTGCGATAAGCAGTTCACCGTGCATTTTGATGATGCCGGTTGCTATGTGCTGAAACCTGGTTTCAAAATTCCAGAAGAATGGATTCTCTTATCGGCTCCAAGAGTTAATGATTTTTATATTCTTGATATGAGCCAAGCGATTACGACCTCTGCACGAGTCACATGTTTTGTCTCGAAAGCCACGGAGAAGGAGTCTATATCTTGGCACAGAAGAATGGGGCACATTCACCTAAGAAAAATGAACCATTTGGTGAAAAACAATCTTGTGAATGGTGTGCCTGTGAGAAGTTTTCATCTACAAGATATCTGTGTTTCATGCCAGAAAGGGAAACAAACGAAGAAGTCTCACCCTCTGAAGAAAATCAACACAGTTAGCATGCCTCTCGAACGTCTTCATACGGACCTCTTTGGACCTATGAGACACAAGACAACATTCGGGGATGCTTATTGTTTAGTGGTTACTGATGATTATTCTAGATTTTCTTGGGTAGCTTTTATGGCACACAAGAGTGATACTCCTGGAATCCTCAAGGATCTTCTTACAATGTTGGAAAATCTCTACACATTGAAAGTTAAGAGGATCAGAAGCGACAATGGAACTGAGTTCAAGAACCGTGTGATGGATGAGTTCTGTACTTCTAAGGGAATTCTTCATGAATACAGTTCTCGATACACTCCACAACAAAACGGTGTCGCGGAGAGGAAGAATCGAACGATAATTGAAACTGCAAGAACGATGTTGGTAGAGTCGGAGCTTCCTGTTCAGTTCTGGGGGGAGGCAGTGTCGACTGCTTGCTACACATTAAACCGAGTTCTTACAGTTAAGAGACATGGCAAGACTTGTTTCGAACTTCTACAGAAAAGGAAACCGGATCTATCTTTTCTAGAACCTTTTGGCGGTCCATGCACTATAATTGAGCCGGATGGAAAGTTTGGCGCGAAAGCTATCGAGGGTTTCTTCCTTAGATATGCTACTCCGAATTTTCACGTATGGAATCTGGCTACCAAAAAGATTGAGCTATGGAGTGAAGTAAGGGTTAAAAGGTATACAAGTTCTGTTAGGGCTCCGGGTGATCCTTGGATGTTCGACTACGATGGGCTATTCGACCTGTTATTGTTAACCCCCAAGGTTCTAATTCGGTTAACAACACGATTCAAAATGAGGTATTTGAAGATGCTACTGAGTACAATGAGTCATCGGAAGATGATGAATATCTTGATGCTACTGAAGGCACTTCAGCTCCAGTTGCTCCTGTTAAGGGTGCTTCTGTTGAAACTCCTCATGTGCAGGATGTTGATACTGCTGAAGGGAATGCATCCACTTCTACGCATATTCCAGGTGTGGAGTTGGTTGTTGATCTTAATATTAACAATTTGGGTGTTAATGCTTGTGTTCCTGAAAATCCTGAAATGAGGATTCACGATACCCATCCACAGCAGAATATCATAGGAAATGTCCAACACGGGGTGCAGACGCATAATCAGCTGAGAAACAACCAGATTGCTGGTTTGTATTCAGCCATTTAAGAATCCAGTCTTCAAAATGATTGGTCCTTCGCGTGTTACGTTTCACAAGAAGAACCGAAATCTTGGAAAGAAGCCTAAAAGGATAATTCATGGGTTGAAGCAATGCAAGAGGAACTACAACAGTTCCAGAAACTGGGTGTTTGGAGACTTGTTGAAAAACCCGACAACTACAAGAAAATTGGCACCCATTGGGTTTACAAGTGCAAAAAGGATGATCGTGGAATGGTCATTCGCAACAAGGCGAGATTGGTTGTTCAGGGCTTTCTTCAAATCGAAGGCATTGATTACAATGAGGTTTATGCACCAGTTGCTCGTCTAGAGGCTATTCGGATCTTTCTAGCTTATGCTTCTTTTAAAGGATTCAAAGTCTACCAGATGGACGTCAAAAGCGCATTCTTGCATGGTATTGTTGAAGAAGAGGTGTATGTCGAACAACCTCCAGGTTTCGAAGATCCTATCCATCCCGATCGGGTTTGGTTGCTCAACAAAGCTCTCTACGGGTTACATCATGCACCGAGGGCTTGGTACACAACATTATCTACTTATCTGCTGGAGAACGGTTTTCGTCGGGGTCTTATCGACTGTACTCTTTTCATCAAGGAACAGGATGGAGATCTTTTGTTGGTACAGGTATACGTTAATGATATCATATTTGGTTCTACTAACGATGCTTTGTGCAGGCAATTTGAACGTGTTATGCAGGAGAAGTTCGAAATTAGCACAATGGGAGAGATGAATTTCTTTTTGGGCCTACAAGTTCAACAAACTGAGTCTGGGATATTCATCCATTAGACTAAATATGTTGGTGACATCTTGTGCCGATTCCAGATGTCTGAAGCAAGGCCCATTGGTACCCCACTTCCGACTAATCAAGGGATTACTCCGGACTTGAAGGATGAAAGTGTCAACTCTTCTTATTATCGCACTATGATCGGATCTCTCATGTACCTCACAACATCGAGGCCTGACATCATGTATCCAACGTGCCTGCTTGCAAGATATCAAGCCAATCCAAAAGCATCTCATCTGGGAGCTGTTAAAAGGATTTTTCGCTATCTGAAGGGTTGCCCGGACACCGGTCTCTGGTACCCTAAGGATGATAGTTTTGACTTGGTTGCTTTTAGTGATTCAGATTTCGGCGGATGCAAAATAGATGGCAAATCCACAACGGCTGGATGTCAATTCTTGGGAAGTCGCTTAGTCACATGGCAGTGCAAGAAGCAAACTTGTGTCGCTACATCAACTTGTGAAGCTGAATACATTGCTGCCTCAAGTTGTTGCTCTCAAGTTCTGTGGATTCAGCAATAAATGCGCGACTACGGTTTTGAATTCCTATCTACCTCTATTTTTGTTGATAATCAAAAATAGTCAAAACGAGATTTGTCAAAAGCTTTTGTAAACGAGATTTGGTCAAAAGAAAAAGATAAATTGAAAAATGATAAGTAGCTTTACTAACGATGTATCGGTAGGCTCACAATCAGACTAAAATGTGCAGGATGATATAAACCTAACATACTTCAAGTCAGGTGGGAACCATTCATTGGCATATGGTCTTGGTACCGAAATTTCATTTGATTGATTGCCGAGGTTCTGAGATATTCGGTCTTTATGCTGTCTTATCATCTGGGTATCATGGTTGTATCAAGCCGTAAAAATAACGGAGACGAAGTCTAGATCTTCCATGATACTATACATACATGTACATATTGCATTCGACCTCAATAAGTGATCAACAATCACATGTCCAAACAAACAAGTGATAATATATCACATTTATCCGGGAGTCAAGTTCGTCTCTTTGTTGTACGAAAGTACTGACCTGTTCACGGACTTGCTCCTGTGCCCTTCATGCATCTGAAAATCAAGTTCCTCATCAATAAGTGATTTTATCACATAGGGCTTGTTTTTCAAATCAAAATAAGTGAGTTTCTCACATCTTTTATACGGTCAAACGGATGATAAGCAGCATACTCACTGGTAAGATGAACTCTCGTGCATACCTTGATACGGGAATGTGTCGTGAGTGGATGTACACCGACAAGTAAGTATAATTCTTACCGTAATTCATATCTCCTAATTATGATTACATCTGATAAGTTGAGCTTAAGTGGACAACAATACCGATAATTGTGGTAGAATACTTATCTAAAGCTTTAAACAGAAATCAGAAACCGTTTTGACAAAGACCGTAAGCTGGTAATGATTCTCTTACCTTGAATCTTGCAAAAAGATTGTTCTTTGTACAAATTCTTTATGTTATTGTCTTTCGTTAGTTTACCGCACTTTAATTTGTGTTGTAGTGTAAGTTGTAAAACTTGTTTTGATTAGCCGATGTTGGTAACTCGAAGTTTTATGCTGAAAAGCCTGAAACTGACTCATTTGTGCTTTCTACTTCATAAAATGTCCTTTTTTGCAGTTGGTTATTCTAACAAAGCCAAAATGTTGTTCAAGTTTGTTCAAAATGTGTTTAAAAATGAAAAACTGGTTTGACTGGTCAACGAAAACACACTTTGGTTTGACTAGTCAACGAAAACCCATTTTGGTCTTCGACGAAATCCAATTATTGTTTAAAATGGCAAAATCCCTGATTTCGTCATCCAAGATGTTTGGGCTAAATGTTTAAAGCCCAACAATGTGTTTTCGTCGGCCCACATGTGTTTTCGTCGAACCACATGTGATTTCGTCGGCCCAAGTGATTTCGCCGGCCCATAAAGTGTTTTCGTCGCCTTTGTGTTTTCACCGAAGTGGACCAGTGTATAAAAGGGGTCCCATGTGCATTATTGTTTTCAACTTTTTCAAAACATCTCACTTAAAAAAGACCTTTTCACTGTTCATCATCTCTATCGGCGTAAACCACCCCTGTTAACCGACTTCGAGACTTCTTTGTTTCTCAGTGATTTTGTACCAAACAAAGGTACTAAAATGGATCAACATCATGATCGGAATCTCTAAACCCACTGTTTTTTATCTTTGTGTTGTTTAAAACCCTCATTAACTTGATGATGTATGTTTAGTTAATATACCCATATGTTTATGTTCTTATAATTTCTTGTTTGATAATGACATCATATTTTAGAATCTAACTGATAGGTTTGTGTGTTTGTTTTGAACAGAAGTTTTGATTGTTATATCTTTGGTTTTGATTGGATCTTAAACAGGATTAAACCTTGTTGTTTTTCTGAAATGGGTAACCGACTCAAACAAAGGGTCTGGGTTTTTGGTGTGGTTGAGTAAAACTGGGTACGGGTGGGTGTTGTTTGATGCACTTTTGGGTTAAAAATCATCTAGGTGTTTGGGTTTCAATAGTTGATTAAACAACTGGGTTTCACTAAATGGGCGAAAACAGGTTTTGACAAAACCCTAAGATGACTAAAACCCTAACTGTTGCCGAAATCACCTGTTGCCGAAATCACATTTTTGCCGAAATCACTTTTTGTTGAAATCCCCAAATTGACGAAAACCAAGATTGTTTAAGACGACGAAATCCCTGATTTCATCACCCCTGTTTTCGTCATCAACGAAATCCCTGATTTCGTCATCACTGTTTTCGTCATATGTGTGTATGGTTAAGTCCCTGATTTCGTCACAGGAACCATCTCTCAGACACTTAGAAAATTTCCAACTGTCAATATGCAACCCTTTTACAGTATATATTTTTATACATGATTAATGTTCAAAAGGTACATTAAATATGTATATGTATATATATATATGTTCTATAAGTGTCACATTCCTCGCTCTCGTTATGCGTATTTGTCATACACAGAATGGCTCCGAATTCACGCAAACCCGCCACAAAGAAAACCAACAAAACCGAAGAAGAAATCATGTCTGAACCGCGACATAATATGGTTGCCCATCTTGATCTGGAAGGAAAGTTTGTCGATTTTAAGGAAATCACGCAATGGCTACGGGAATCACGGATAAACAAGGAGTTACTTTCTCAACACCGGTGTATAAGACATAGATTAAAGAATTCTGGGAAACTACTCAGATACTGGAAGTTGATGGAAAGCAAGTGATTCGAGGGCAGGTTAATAAGCTGAATATAGATGTAACTCCAGAGATTCTTAACGCTGTTTTGGAACTTCAAGATATTGCTGATGCACCATTCTCTGTACCAATCATGTGCACGCGCGGATGTCTGCTCAGGATGAAATGTGTTGCTGATATTTTTGCTGGGCAAATCAACAAAGCTACATTGCCAATGCGGTACAAGTTCTTGTTGCATGTACTTATTCAATGTTTAGGCAAAAACCGTGCAGGTTATGATATGGCCGGAAACGGTATCATCAGTTTGATGGCCGCGCTTGTTTTGAACAAGCCATTCAGCATCTCACAGTTCTTATTCGCAAACATGAAAGACAACCTACGAAGAACTGGATCTCGGACGTCCGGCAACAAATTATGGATGTATCCAAGATTCATACAAATGATCATGAATCCTCAACACCCCGATCTTCCCAAAGCTGACAACGACCTTCTCAAGATTGAAACTATGTTGGAACACTCCTTTAAGTTATTCAAAGGTCACTCTGCTAAGAAATACACAGAATCGGACCCTCCTCGAAAGATGTTTGGTGCTCTGGCAAACAAAGCATACGTGGCTCCTGCAAATGACAAATGGCGTCACGACGACAGCCAGTCAGATGATGAGGCACCCGAGTTAGAAAAGAGGATGAAGGACAAGTTCAAGCACAAGCGTGACTCATCTGTTTCGTCTGATAGTGATGATGATGAAGAAGGTGGTGATGGTGATGGTGGTGATGCTGGAGCGACATCAGCTAGTGCACCTGGCGCTAGTAGTGCTGGTGGAGATGAACAAGCAGATTCTGAGCCCGATAATCAGCTAGATCTTGGATACGAATTCTTCATCAATGAACGTGGGGTTAAAAGTGTACGTAAGATTCGAACTGAGGAATCTGAGAAAGATGCTAATTATGTGCCATCTGACACTGAAGCAGAACAGCTCAAGAGAAAGCAAACTGCTGCTCGTCGTAAGAAGAAGAGCAAAAAGCGTATTGGTACTGCATCTGTCCAGCAATCCGTTCCTTCTGAGCCTATACAGGAAGCTGCAATGGATCCAAACTTTGGATTCACAGCTGAAGAAGCTTCTAGAATGGTGTCGTCTCCTCCGAGGTCTACAGAACCACCAACTACAGCTACTCAACCACCTCCTGTGGTTACATCTGCTCCTGAAACTCCAACAGTAACTCCTAAAGTTGCTCCACAAAGATCAATGGCTTCTGCAATCAGAGCGACTACATCTCAGCCTAGTTCTGAAATTCAAAGGATATTCTCGGAAATGTCTCAAGATGAGAAGAACAACTTCTTATTTTCTCAACTTGAAGTTGCTGCAGATCGTATACAAAGGCAAACCGATTTCATCAGGAATACCAAGAATGATCAACTCAATCAACTGGTGGAAATAAATACGTTGAAGTCCACTGTTGAACAACAACAAACTGTTATACGACGCCAACAAGCCAAGATCGATCAACTTAAAGCTGAAAATTGAAGACTAAAAGCGGCCAATAATGCTCGTGGGTTAGAAATGAATCATTTCAGACAAATCAGTGGTGTTCTTCAACAATCTGCAGAAACGCTCAAGGAAAAGTATAGTGAAATCAAGTCGTGGTACGACAGTCGAAATAAAACTATTGCTGATGGAGTTAGGATTATGAATAATAATCTCGAAATCGTCAGAAAACGTGTTGCTGTTTTGTGGGAAGATCGATGCAAGCAACAGGAAGTGTTGAAGAAGCATGATCATGATTCTGAAGATCAAGGGAATCCAGATCCCTCAGCTACAGCTCAACAACCTCCAGCCTCTACATCTACACAGATCGTAGTTTACCAGACTCCACAAGTCAAATCTTCTCAAGGAACATCGAGTAGTGCACAAGCTGAAATGCAAATGTTCGAAAGCACTTCCTACATTGAAAGCGACATGGCTGGTACTTCTAATATTATTAGCTCTTCTGATATTGCCTTACAGGTTGTACATCCTGTATCTGGTGAACTTTTAGAAGAAGGGGAGTTGGTGGAAGATTTATCATATGAACAGAAACTAACTTTGGAAGAAATGAACACAGTTGATGATGTTGTGATTGATCAAATGCCAATTGAACCAGAAACAGCTGACACCGAGAATCTGGATGAAATAGTTTTTGAAGGCAAATCGAGTAAATCAACTTACGTTCGTGCTGACGGAACGGAGTTTGATCCGTTCAATGAAGAATGGCTGAAAAAGAATCTTGAAGACATCAAAGAGTAATTTAATAAACGTGATTCTTCAGACGATCCGACAGATGCATTCCAAGAATGGAGAAAAAGCTTTTTGTCAAAGATCGAGAAACCAATTCCTCCGGAAGTGCAAGTTGATTACATGCAGTACGTAAAAGAAAAGCCGCATGGAAAGATACTCAGCTGGATGTTCGTGAAGGATATTTACTGTGTGGCCATCAAGCGCGAACACGGCATCCAGTATTTCAATTCGTTTCTGAGTATCACATCTCTGCCATTCTATGACGCTGCTGCCTTAATGAAGTTGTGACTGATCAATCGCTCAAACTATGCTGGAGCAACTCTGTTCGAAAAGAGATTTAGGTTCAATCGTCAAAACGGGTGGAAAGATGAACTATACAAACCACAGTTTCCGGTCTATCAGCAGATCAAGTATATGTTAGATCCAGAGACTAACACGGGTCGATACAAGCTAATCTATCAGCCGCCGAAATTCATGGATAAAATTCCGCTGATGCCGATGAAACAAAATTTCTTGAAGAATGTGCGGTTATGGTGTTACGATTCGGATACGCATGAAGCGGTGATTGTATTTAAAGATCAGGAAAACTTCCGCATGCTAGATCCGATGTGGATTGTCAACATGTCTGCGGTAGACATCAACAAACTGTTTCGACATGATATCTTCTATGAAGACGAGTACGCTCAACAAGCTCTACTGTTCCAACGCGTCGCTTGTTTCTGCTTTTATCGTGGTATTCATGCCGGAAGCACCTGGTCCGCAAAACACTAAAGATTGAAGACTCAAAGAGCGAAGACCAAGCAACAGACAAGGGGGAGTTTGTTAGTGCAGTTTTGTGTCTGTAACCTGTCTTGTTTCATTGTATGTTAAATGGTCTTTTGTTAATCGAGTATGTACGTTCCGTCATGTCTACCTAATCGGATATCCCCCCTATCCTACTTGGTATGACGTCTTGTCTTTGTATTTGTATCTTAACCTAATGCTAGTGTGCATTATGTTTAGAGTTTGTGTAATCATGCTAAACTGTAAAGCCTTAGTAAGTTTCTGTCCATGTTTGGTTTTGACGAAATCCCCTGATTTCGTCAGGAATCATGTTGGAGAAATCCCTTTGTGTTTTTGTGATATGTGTTTGGCGAAATCACTGATTTCGTCACACATGTTTTCGTCCAAAGGGTTTTCGTCCAAGGGTCAGTATATATACTTGGTATGTTTCACAGTTTAGTTCATGAGAGCAAAGAGAGAAACTGAGAGTTTATCGTCAAGCATTGTGTGTATGTGTTTGCAGTTTGTTCTCATCCTGTTAATCTAAGTGAATCTTTGATTATCTGTTTGTGCTATCCGCTTTACATTTGTTTGGTTTGAACCTTTACGGGGATTCCGCACCCGTGATAGTGTTTGTGATAAACAAGGATAGGTTACGTATCAGATCCTCCGAGAAAAACGGACCTACACCCTCGTTGTACAATCAGTTGCAAAACAAGAGATTGATTCGATAAAATCTGTGGATGAATCTGTGTCTGCGTTTACGGGTGATAATGTGTTGTATACTTTGCTTGGTGATGAAAAAATTTACTCAAACAAGGATTTCCCAATTAAAAATGTTAATCCATCAATGATTGAACGAGTTTTGGAAGATTCTACCAGTAAGTTTTTGGGTAAGGTGATCCCGAGAGTTACAGTAACTTTGTGTGATCCTATTCCAAAATCTGAAGTTAGAAAACAATACGGAAATCAAAAATTACCAACAGAGAAACAACCAATCGCCCCTAAAGGTAAACAACAAGAAAAACGAGCTCAACAACCTAAGTTTGAACAAAAGGGAGCTCGAAACAGTAAAAAGGGAAGGGATGTTAAATTTGTGGCCTCAAGCGGTACTGACAAAGTTGAGACTTTTGAAAAAAAATCTAATACTGCTTTTGTTCAACAAGTCAAAATTTTAAAACGTAACGGTGATAACAATTACACTCAACATACAAATGGGTGTGATAATGAAACTAGTACCTCAAGGCCTGCAAGTTCAACATCGGGACATCGATCAGAATCTCCTAAATTTGTTGAAAGGATATCATGTTTTAATTGTGGGGAATTTGGGCATATAATCAAAAATTGTACAAACCCACCAAAACCAAAGTTTGTTGAAAAAGCCCCTCCTGAAAAGGATTACCAACGTCGTCTTGTGTCACCTAAACAAGACAAGCAAATTGTTAAAGAACAAGAAGCAAAACAACGACGTAAACATGTTAAGGTAATCGAAAAAGCGTTAAAACCGGATGTTGTTGAAAAGGGACCAAGTTCATCAAACTCGTTAAAACCATAAGTGTCTAAATCTGTAAATAACAATAAATCTGGTAAACGACAACAATCTTGGAAACCTAAAACCGGTATAGTTTCAGGGGGATGCACACCATTTCCAAATCATCAAGAAATAGAAATAACATTTCTTGATGATAAGGGTCGACCCAAGACCACTAAGGCTTGGGTCCTTATCTCAAACTGATCGTTTAGTGTGTTGTGCAGGGTGTTCCAGGAGGAACTGTGAATAGTCTTTGGATTGTTGACAGTGGAGCATCTCGGCACATGACAGGCGACTTAAGGCTCCTGTACGATGTGAAAAGCATTAGGGGAGGTTATGTTGCCTTTGCTAGCGATAAAGGCGGATACATCATTGGAGAAGGAATGATTTCCAATGGTGTTGTTAGTTTCGACAAGATCAATTATGTGCGTCAAATTGATCACAATCTTCTTAGTGTTTCGCATATCTGTGACAAGAAGTTCACGGTACATTTTGATGATACTGGTTGTTATGTGCTGAAATCCGGTTTCAAGATTCCCAAAAATGGATTCTGTTGACGGCTCCAAGAATTAATGACTTGTATATTCTTGATATGAGTCAAGCTATTACCACGTCTGCACAAGTTACATGTTTTGTCTCAAAGGCCACTGAAAAGAAGTCTATATCTTGGCATAGACGTATGGGTCACATTCACTTGAGGAAAATGAACCATCTGGTGAGAAATAATCTTGTGAATGGTGTTCTAGTCAAGAGTTTTCATTTGCAAGACATCTTTGTATCGTGCCGAAAAGGAAAGCAAACGAAGAAGTCCCATCCAATCAAGAAAGTCAACACCATCAACATGCCTCTTGAACGTCTTCACATGGACCTCTTTGGACCTATGAAGCACAACACTACGTTTGGAGATGCTTATTGTTTGGTTGTTACTGATGACTATTCAAGATTCTCATGGGTATCGTTGATGGCACACAAAAGTGAGACTCCGGGAATCCTCAAAAATCTGCTCACTTTACTCGAGAATTTATACACTTTCAGAGTAAAGCGAATCAGAAGTGACAACGGCACGGAATTCAAGAATCCAGCTATGGACGAGTTTTGTGCTTCTAAGGGAATTCTGCATGAGTACAGTTCTCGTTACACTCCTCAACAAAATGGTGTCGCTGAGAGGAAGAATAGAACGCTTATCGAGTCAGAAAGAACTATGTTAGTCGAGTCGGAGCTTCCTGTTCAGTTTGGGGGGGAGGCTGTGGCTACTGCTTGTTATACTTTGAACAGGGTTCTTACTGTTAAAAGGCATGGGAAAACATGTTTTGAATTGTTTCACAGAAGGAAACCGGATGTGTCTTACTTAGAACCTTTTGGCGCTCCATGCACTATGATTGACCCACATGGAAAGTTTAGTCCAAGGGCTATCGAAGGTTTCTTCCTTGGGTATGCTACTCCAAATTTCAGGGTGAGGAATCTGGAAACTAATACGATTGAGGAATGGGGTGAAGTTAGGGTTCAAAGGTACACTGAATGTGTAAGAGCTCCGGGTGCTCCTTGGATGTTTGATTATGATGGACTGTTTGATTCCTTTAATCTGCCAACTTTTGATGAGGCGTCTGCAGCAGCACAAATGTTGCTTGAAGGTGATGCAGCAGTTGATTCATCATTAGTACAACCAATTATTGTTAACCGACAAGAGTCTGCTTAGGTTAATATTGTTGTTCAAAATGAGGAATTTGAAGATGCAGCCGCTTATAATGTTTCGTCGGAAGATGTGGAATTTCATGATGCTAATGAAGCAACTTCAGCTCCTGTCTAAGCTCCTGTTCAAGGTGTTTCTGAGGCAACTTCTCAGGTGCTAGTTCAAGACAATGCTGAAGGGAATGCATCCACATCTAACGGGTCTCCAGGCATCGATTTAGTTGTTGATTTGAATATCAATAACTTGGGCATTAATGCTCGAGTTCCCGATGTTCCTAACACTCAAATTCATGATACTCATCCTCGCAGAATATTATAGGAGATGTCCAAAGTGGTGTGCAAACACGTAATCAGCTTCGAAGCAACCAGAATGCTGGGTTGTATTCGGCAATTAGAGAATTCGGGGAACAGAATGATTGGTCTTTCGCTTGCTATGTTTTTCAATTGGAGCCGAAATCATGGAAAGAGGCGATGAAAGATGATTCATGGGTTGAAGCAATGCAGGAAGAACTTCAGTAGTTTCAGAAATTGGGCGTGTGGAAATTTGTTGACAGGCCCCCGAACTATAAGAAGATTAGTACTCGATGGGTTTACAAGTGCAAAAAGGATGACTGAGGTGTCGTTGTGAGAAATAAAGCGAGATTGGTTGTCCAGGGATTTAATCAGGTAGAAGGCATTGAGTATAATGAAGTTTATGCACCGGTGGCACATCTTGAGGCGATAAGGATTTTCTTGGCTTATGCGTCCTACAAGAAGTTCACTGTTTATCAGATGGATGTGAAAAGTGCATTTCTTCATGGTGTGGTCGAGGAAGAAGTATATGTTGAGCAACCGCCAGGTTTTGAAGATCCGATTCATCCTAACAGAGTTTGGCTTCTAAACAAGGCACTTTATGGTCTTCATCAAGCTCCGAGGGCTTGGTTTGAAACGTTGTCTACCTATCTGTTGAAGAATGGTTTTCGGCGTGGGTTGATCGACTGTACTCTCTTCATCAAGGAAAGAAACGAGGATTTGTTGCTGGTTCAAGTGTATGTGGATGACATCATTTTTGGGTCTACAAACGATGAAATGTGCAAAGAATTCGAGCGGGTGATACAAGAGAAGTTCAAGATGAGTGCTGTGGGAGAAATGAATTTCTTTTTTGGTTTGCAGGTTCATCAGTCTGAGAAAGGGATATTCATTCATCTGACAAAGTACATTGGGGATATCTTAAAACGATTTCAGATGGAAGACTCGAAGCCTGCGGGAACTCCTCGGGCCCAGAATCATGGAATTACTCATGACAGAACTGGTGAACATGTGGAACCTTCTCTCTATCATGCTGTGATCGGATCTCTCATGTATCTTACCGCTTCAAGGCCCGATATTATGTATCCAACATGTCTTCTTGCTTGTTACCAGTCCAATCCGAAGGTTTCTCATATGATGGCTGTTAAGAGGATTTTTCGTTATCTGAAGGGTTGTCCAGACACCGGTCTATTGTATCCTAAGGATGATAACTTTGATTTGAGTGCATTCAGTGATTCTGATCATGGCGGCTGCAAGATTGATGCAAAATCAACATCAGTGGGATGTCAGTTCGTGGGGATTCGCCTAGTCACGTGGCAGTGTAAAAAGCAGACCTGTGTGGCCATTTCAACATGCGAGACTGAGTACATTTTGGCTTCTAGTTGCTTCTCCCAGGTTTTATGGATCCAACATTAAATGCACAACCACGGTTTTGAATTCCTAACTACTCCTATTTATGTTGATAATTCAGCTGCTTTATAGATCACTCGTAATCATGTATATCACTCAAAGACCAAACACATCGAGATTAAGTATCATTTCATACGAGATTGTTATGAAAAGAAACTTATTGATGCTGTGAAAATCCACACGGATCACCAACATGTCGACCTGTTTACAAAAGCTTTTGATAAATCACGTTTTGATTATCTTCTTTTGGTCAATGGCATCAAGGTGAAACCCGAGTAGATCATCTTCGGCAAATCATTTTTGTAAATATTTTCTTAATAATCTAAAAATACAAAAAGATTTTCATTTTATTTACTTTTTTGCATTTTAGGGGGAGAAAATTTAAGAAAAATACAAAAACATCAGAAAATTTAAAAAAAAAATCAAAAAATATGTCTTTTTTTTATTTACTGCTTTCTGTCTTTACTTTTGAAAAACTGAAAAACCCAAAAACATTGAAAATTCTCAAAAATACAAAAACATTAAAAAAATCCAAAAATCAAAAATGAGTTTCTTGGAAAGATAAGAGAAGATGATGATACACCAGTGGTCGGTCAAATACGGTTAAAAATGCAAAATGAAAAACGATAAACAACTCTACTAATGATGTATCGGTAGGCTCACAATCAAATTAAAACGTGCAGGTTGATATAAACATAACGAACTACAAGCCATGTGGGAACCATTCATTGGCATATGGTCTTGGTATCGAAATTTCTTTTGATAGTATGCCGAGGTTCTGAGATACGCGGTCTTAATGCTGATTTATCATCTGGGTATCATGGTTGAATCTTTTATCGAAAAATAACGGGGAAGCAAGTCCAGAGCTTGCATGATACCATACATACGTGTACATATTGCATACGACCTCAATAAGTGATAAACAATCACATGTCCAAAATGAATAAGTGATAAAATATCACATTTATCCGGGAGTCAAGTTCGTCTCTTTGTTTATACGATGGTACTAACCTGTTCACGAACTTGCTCCTGTGCCCTCATGCATTTGAAAATCAAGTTCCTCATCAATAAGTGATTTAATCACATAGGGCTTGTTTTCAATCAAGAATAAGTGAGTATCTCACAAAATATACGTTGAAAACAGATGATAAACAGTATACCCACCGGTAAGATGAACTATCGTGCATGTCTTGATACAGGAATGTGTCGTGAGTGGATGAACACCGACAAGTAGTATAAATCATACATTAACGCGTATCTCCTAATCGTGATTACATCTGATAAGTTGAGTTTATGTGGACAACAATGCCGATAATTGTGGTAGGATGCTTATCGTAACTTTTACAAGAAACAAAAACTGTGTTTGACAAGACCGTAAGCTGGTATGATTCTCTTACCTTGAAACTCGAAAAAAAATATGGTAACTTAGTGTACAGGTAGTTAATGTTGTAAATGTTTGTTTCAAGTTTTACATTTTTGCATTTAGTTTCTTAGGATTTTAATTTTTTACTTCCTTTAAAATTATTTTTCTTGATTAGCCGAAGTTGTCGCTCGAATGGTTTATGCCAAGAAAAAGCCCAAAACCATCTTATCTTTAATATCACAACTTGTCTTCATAAACGATCGAAGTTAACAATTTTTGAAAGTTAAAAATCTAAAGTTGGTCAAATTTTTAAACTTTCAAACTGTTGTTGGTCAGTGTTGAGTGAGAGTTGGTCTCATGTGTTTCATGTGCTGTTTGACTATATTCCAAGCGGTGTTCTCATTATGCGTTTAGTTCTGTTGTGTGTGCAGATTGGGCATCCAAACTAGCTAAAGGCGAAGAGAACGTGTTAGATGACAAGCTATGGAATGAAGACACGACATTAATGCAATTAGAGGATCAAGATGATCGAGTTGCAGCTGACCACTCATCAACACCAAAAGGATTTGAAGTATTGAAGATCAAATCTTCACCAACAACATTCCAGGGGGAGTTTGTTGATGCACCTTCTGTTTTGTTTCAAGTGAAGACATCTGAAGATCCGACAATGTCAAGTCGAACCATCACGAGCAGCATCCAAGGGGGAGTTTGTTGATTCACTTTGTGGATACGGCTCGTTCGGTTCGACCACGCTACGAAATGAAGACCGGGACTTAATATCCTCCATCAAGCCTCGGTGACATCTTGACTTAGCACGACGTTCATTTTGTTAGCGTTGTAAAACAGTTAGCTGTGTGCAACTATTAGTTAGTTTGTGTTTGGATCTCTCTGTATGTTGATTGTTACAAGTTTTTATGTGTATAAGGTTCCCCACGAAGAGTCTTGAGTCTTTGTGGGATAACACATTCTCACAAACAATGGCCTTTCATGATTGTTCACCACGAACCATCAAGGTTCGTGGTCCTTTGATTGTTCGTCGGGTATGACCACGAAGACTACTAGTCTTCGTGGGACTCTTCATTGTTCGTGGCCCAGTAACACTCTTCATAGTGTTACTGGGTATTGGGGCCTATATAAGCAGATAGTTGTTTCACCATTCAGTTAAGAGAGTCCATGTGAAAGTTGTAAACACTGTGTGTATGTGTGTACTGATTCTCTTCACTTAATCAAAGCCTGTGAGTCTTTGGTTACTTTGTGTTTGTTCCTTTTTGCTTTGGTTTGCATACTTACGTAGATTCCGCACTCATTAGTGTGTTATAAAAAAGGAAGTAGGTTTAATCTTGATCCTCCAAGTGGACCTACATACCGAAATTTCATTTGATAGATTGCTTAGGTTCAGAGATACATGATCTTTATGTTGTTTATCACCTGGGTATCATGGTTGTTTATTTTACCGAAAACAACAAGGACGCAAGTCTATAACTTCCATGATACCATACATACGTGTACATACGATACATACATGTATATAATACATATTGCATATGACCATCAATAAGTGATAAAAATATCACAGTCACCCCTGAATAAGTGATTTTAAATCACATCTATCATCCGAGAGTCAAGTTCGTCTCTTTGTCGGTACTATGGTACTAACCAGCTCATGGACTTGCTCTCATGCCCTGCATGCATTGAAAATCAAGTTCCTCATTAGTAAGTGATTTCATCACATAGGGCTTGTATTCATCCTCACATCATATACGTCAAAACAGATGATAAATGGTATACTCACCAGTAAGATAAACTCTCGTGCATACCTTGATACGGGAATGTATCATGAGTGGATGAACACTGGTCGGAAAGTATAAATCATATCTTAATCGTATCCCTAACCGCGAGTACATCTGATAACTTGAGCTTATGTGGACAAAAATATCGATAATTGTTATAGGATACTTATCTAAATGCTAACTAATCGAACAACAAGTGTGTTTTGGCATGACCGTATACTGATATGATTCTCTTACCTTCGAAATTCACAAAAGGAATGTCTGTAAATATTTATATATTGCTTTCCGTCTTTACATTTGAAAAATGAAAAATATAAAAAATATTTTAGGTGAGTTTTAATATAAATTTTATAAAAGCCAAAAAGATTTTGCTTCTAGTTTATTTTTGATTGACCAATGTTGGAACCCGAGTCTATCCTACCTAAAATCCTGATTGTAAGTCAAAAAACAATCGCATCTTCATAAATGGTCGAAGTTGACAAATTTTGAAAGTTAAAGGATTAAAACTGAACAATTTTAAAACTTTCAAAGTGTTGTCGGTTGGTAGTTGAATGAGAGTTGGTCTCATGTGTGTCATTTGCTAAATTTTTTTAAAGTCAATCCGTCGTGAAGTTTTCAAATGAAAAATCTCTAAGGTTGATTAAATTCCTAGTGGTTGTACTCATTACGCGTTTAGCTTTGTAGTGTGTGCAGATGTGGCATCAAAGCAAGCTAAAGGCAAAGAGAACGAGTTTGAAGAAAAGTTATGGGGGTGAAGACACAACATGAATGCAAGCTATGGATCAAGAAGATCAATTCGTAGCTGACCACTCATCAACACCACCAGGATCTAAAGATTTGAAGATCAACGTCTCCCAAGCAACATCCAAGGGGGAGTTTGCTGATGCACCTCCGGACTGTGACAAGTGGAGACATCTGAAGATCCGACAGTGTGAAGAATGAACCATCACGAGCAACATCCAAGGGGGAGTTTGTTGACGCATATTTGTGTGGATGCAGCTCGTTTCGGTTCGACTCGGTTCAGTTCGACTCAACTCGGTTCGAGACCTATTCTTCATGACATTAGTTGTTCGTTGAATAGGTCCACGAAGAACCCAATGGTCCGTGGGCCTGGACATTATTCGTGGGCCAGTAACATCCTTTGTGATGTTACTGGGTGTTGGGCTATATATACAGGGTTACAGTTCACAGTTCAGCAAGAGAGCACTGTGAGTAATGTATGAACATTGTGTGTGCGTGTTTGTAATGGTTCTCTTCAGTACAAGTATAACAACCCTCCTAAATTTTTTTGACACCCTAAACCTAATTAAAGTATCCCTATAAGTCATAAAACACACCCCGTATGCGAAAACGGACCCCGAATACCTTTATTTTTATTAAATTTAATTAAAAACAAATTTCAAAAGGCTGTCGCGGGGCGCGTAGCCTTTGGCTACTTCCTACGCGGGCAGCGACCTAGTGCCACCAGGCAAAACCCTAGCCCGCCATGTGGCAGGCCACCCGGAGAAGCTAGTTTGTTGAATCGACGAAGCTAAGCCCTACACACCTACTACGCGGGCCGCGAAGGACCCCTGTGTAGTCTACGCGGGCCGCGAGGGAAGTCGAAAGGTCACCTATAAATAGAGGCCTTCAGTCTTCAGTCGAACTCGCTCATTCCTTTCTTTCTCTCTCGAACTCGCTCATTCCTTTCTTGTATCAGTCATTGTTCAAGCTTTGAATGCAAGATAAACTGGTTTGTTTGTTTATTATTGGTTTCGATTACTTTATCTTTCTTGAATCCACTTGTGTTTGATTTCCGCACTTACACAAGTTGTTGTTTGATATCATTGAAAGATCCACACGGGTTTTACAATTGGTATCAGAGCCAAGAAACCAATTATTGGTTCGGTTTTGATATCATTCGGATTCAAGAAGATTGTTTTTATTACTGATCTTATTTACCAGTTCTGTTTTACAGGAATTCGGTTTGGTTTGGTGTGTTTTCTTGATTTTAAGATTCACATCTTCAAACTGTTCTTAGCATATTCTACATAATTGGTGCTGATTTTGGTTTGTGTGATTTCTGATAGTGTGTTTGCTGATTTCTCGGAGGTTTGGTGATAAAAGAAAATTCAAAGATTTCGATATCTTTGAATTTTTGCAAAAGTGCTGAAAATCAGGGATTACGAGTCAACAGTATTATCTCACATCTGTTTTGCAGGTCTTGACTCGAAATCAGCTACCGTCTCGAGTTGTCTTCATTTGCTCTCGACTCGCAACAACCAGTGGTCTCGAGTCATCATCATTGTAGTCTCGACTCGCAACCATTTGTGGTCTCGAGTCATCATCATTGTAGTCTCGACTCGCAACCATTTGTGGTCTCGAGTCATCATCATTGTAGTCTCGACTCGCAACAAGCTGTGGTCTCGAGTTGGAACTTTTGACTCGCAATCTCTTGTCTCGACTCGAATCGACAAGCTGCAACGTGTTTTTGGACTTTGGACATTGGACATTGATCTTTGGACTTAAAACTAAATTAATTAATTAATCATGTCTGCAAATATTGTTAACCTGGCTGCCCTTAACAAACATCAAGAACTGGATTCAAAAGTTGGAACCACTACACGCATTCCAAAATTGACTGATGCAAATGACTTTCCTAAGTGGAAGTGGCGTTTTGAACAACATGTGAAGGTCAAAGATGTGACAACTGGCACCAAACCGGTAATTTCCGTACACTTTAATTATTATTTAATGACTTCAATTATGTGCTTAAATGTCAACATTGTTTGATTTCATGATACACAAGTGAATTCATGCACGTTTTATACTACAAGAATTACTTTATAATAGCGTTGCGTCAGAAATACTAGTAAACTCACCGGTAAGACACATTGTGTCAACAAAACTGTAGAAAGCAGTTAAACAATAGAATTGGAGCCTAGGTGTAGGTCCAGTGACAAGAATACATTAAAACCCAAGAGTACATACAAGGGTTAACATATAGACCATCCTGAAGCTAAAATACGCACTAAAAATCACCCGAAACGCACTTTAAGTGCAGAATTTTATTAAATTCAGCTATAAATCAGCTTTTAACACGTAAATATTATGCAGAATTCATGATTTATCATCCAGAATACTTCCCTAAGTGTCGGGAATTGAAAGCGTCACAAAAGAATACTTAAAGGACACTAAACGGTGCAGTTTAGCACTTTAACGAACCGGTATTCAACCGAACAACCGGACATTACCCGGGACATCAAATAATTACCAGAAGCATTGTTGTAATGTTTCTGAGCTAGTTATGGTCCCGAACACCATAACACCCCTTATAACATAATAACACACTAGGTCCCTAAACCTTACACTTGAAAGCTTACTTATTTAAGTAATTAAGGAATGAAATTTACACTAAACCCCCCCCACCCCCCTTTGGCTGATTTCGGACCAAGCATGGCCCCGCATCAAAGATTTCCTTCAAATCTCTCTAAATCCCCATAATCTTCTCTTGGATTTATCAAGATTGTGTAGTGTACTACACAAACACATTAACCATTGGACTAAAGTGTTTGGAGTTTATAAGTACAACCATCTTCTTCACAAAAACACAACACCACAATTCATCCTCCCTCCTCCTCCCACTTCGGCCGAGATCACCATCACCACCACCACTCTTTTGTTTCAAGCTTCATCCATTCCAAGTGTGGTACAAGGTGCTAGAAGGTGATTCACGAAGCTAGGAGTTCACGGATCTTAAAGGACCTCTCTAGTTTGCTTTTATCCACCACATTTTCAACTTGTTTCTTCCTTAGCTTGAAGCTAGTGATAAGGCTCTCTTGATCTTGTTTACTTCATATTTTGATTGGTTAAAAGATGTAGTTTATTGAAAAACACAAGAACACTAAAAGGCATAAGCAAGAATCTTGAACATAAAGTCTTATACATAATGAAATAGTGATGAAACTATGAGTTTAGTGTATGAATAATGCTTGTTAGTTGAAATGCTGATGTTGATCATCACATAAAGCTTGCTAGATTGTGATTAAACACATGCTCTAGCAAGTGGGAGGATGATTATGTAACAACCTAGAATAATCATCTTCTTGCTAAGTCATGAACTTGATGAATGAATGATTTCTTGGAAAAATATTAAACAAAGCAAGCTAGTAATCTTGTGAATCTAAGATTCATGAGTGGTTTTTCTAAACGAACCAAGTTTAAAATATGATTTTAGAAGATCTTGGTTTTACTTAAACACACACTATTTTTTGTGATAAAATAAGTGTAAAGATACTAGAGAAACAAGAAGATGTTACAAATAAACATTTTTGTAAAATGTGATTATAAGTTGTAAAGGACCAAATCTTTTAATAATGTGATTTACAAACAAACAACCATGTTTTTAAGAGTAACTAAACCTACTAAATAACATGGTAAGTTACTACAAGTTTTTACAAAAACTTCAAGTTCATGATATAGTGTGAATTACATGATTTTTGGCATATGGTAAGTCTTGATTAAGTTGTTGATTGATGAGATGATTTAAAAGAAAATAAACACATGTTTTGAAAACATGGGAAACCTCCATTTTTAGGGGAAACTCTGTCAAAAATTCTATAAAATTTTGACACTTAGAAAAATATAAGTTTTTGAGAAACTTATCCCCTAAAAATGTATCTAAAAATATTTACCAAGGTTTCCCTAATTTTTGTGTTAAGAAATGATGATTTCTTCAAGATTAAAATTGATATTAAGTGTGTATATTTTTGAGAAACATATATTTTTTTTTCATCACCAAATTTTGTGCTAAGTGTATGTAGTATGTATTATACTTGATAGTGTATTAGGACTTGAAAATACACTAAATACTCCTAAGGAGTGAAGATGCAAAAATACACATACAACATACTTAGACAAAATACAAGATACTTATATTTATTTTTGAGAAAATAATATAAGTAAAATACATAGTTAAAAATATGAATTATTTTTAACACAAGAAAACATATACAAAAGATAGTGACTTGTACTTGTGCGATACAAGTCTAGTGACTAACGTTAATAAAACACGTTTAGGTCACGACGCTAGATAAGCAAATCCGGTGAAGTTTACGACGCAGGAACGCAAAGTTGTGAGTTCATGCTCCCCCTTTTCTTTTAACTGTTTTTAGTTTTATAACTTCGGGGGTGAAATACATGTTACAAATATTACAATGATTACAAATGGTATGATAACAAGAAGCACTCTTGGTGAAAACTAGTACCAAGTATGATGTGAGAATACAAGAAGCACTCTTGGTGAGAACGAGTACCAAGTATGATGTGTTTTAAGGAATGATACAAGAAATGATACGAGAAATCGTGTCACGAATAGGGTACCATAAGCACCATTAATCAACAATATACCTAGACCGCAGAACAAAAGGTTAGATCTAACGGGTTTCGGGCAGCCACACTCTTGGTGAGAACGAGTACCAAGTAGTGCTTTTGTGTCTCAGAAAAACTTGATAAATGCCTATGGTTTGGTGACTTCCTATGTCGTGTCACATGTTAATGGCCTTGTAACCCATTAACAACCCTAATACATACAAGAACACCTTATTTATACAAGATTCATACCACAAGAATACTTGATTTATACATGAATATTTGATTTACACAAGAATACTTGATTTATACATGAGTGCGTGGTGTACACAAGAATACTTGATTTATACATGAGTACGTGGTGTACACAAGAATACTTGATTTATACATGAATATTTGATTTACGCAAGAATACTTGATTTATACATGAGTACGTGGTGTACACAAGAATACTTGGTTTATACATGAATACTGGATTTATACAAGGATACTTGATTTATACAAGATACAAACTATGTTTTCATACAAAGTATACCAACGTAAAATACAAAAACTGCATGAATTCACACCAACATTATGTTGACGTTTTTCCAAAACTCACATGTATTTCAGGTAACTAAAGTGGATGTGCGCTCGGTCTTACTCATGCTCTCGGATGTCGTTATGTTTATCGTTGAATAAAGTGTAATTGTTAAGACAATATGCCGTCTCCTGTTGTAAACACTTAAACTACGAATTCAGTTATGTAATGTTTTGCATTTGAAGTTATTTTATGAGCATGTAGTATGTTTACCATTCGTATGCAATGAAAACCTTTCATGATCACACCTCATGCTTCCGCCTGAGAAAGAGGTGTGACAGATTGGTATCAGAGCTGCGATTGTAGTGAACCAGGATTCCTTCTCGAGCCTAGACTACAATCTCTAGGATCCTTTCACGAAAACAATTTTTCAAAAAGTTTTCATTGCATAAAACTTTCCGCGACATCCACTACCTGAAACTGTTTACAAGAGTCAAGAAAAGACACTACGAGACTTAGGGTGCACTGGAGTAGCACTTGTCCTTGATTAAGAATTACTTGCAATTATGTGTGATAATTGATATTTACATATGCTAGAAATAGAATGTCACAGGTATACGTGACTTCGTCTGAAAACAATGGCCTAGCTGAAGGAAGAGATACGAGGACGAAACGAACTGTGTAGACTGTGCAAGGAGTTACGTAATTATGGATGCATACATAATTAGGGAATTCAGTGCACAGAAACCACAACAAGTCTTGTCACGTATAGCTTCCCTTTGTGTAAGAGAAGGTTAAAACATGAACACCTTTCCCCCAGACTATTAAATACTCTATGGGAGTAGTAATGTAGGGTATAAAGACAAGAACCGCCAATGCGAAGTAAGGTGTTTACCTAACTATACATGCTTGTTACTGTATGAATTGATTTATGCATTGGGCGGATTGTTTGTTGTCACTTATGTGGTATATGCCTGTGTATATATATACTACTACTGTCTCGTATGACGAGATCAAACAAATGTCTAACCCTATTGTGTGTTTTCTGTCAGAACATGGCACCCAGAAGAGCTCTGAACGCTCATGATCAACCTCCTCCTCCCCCGGTGCTAAGAACTGCTGAAGAGCTAAACGCTCTACTAGAGGAAAGAATCTCCGCAGCTATAGCCCAGTACGAGGTGAACCGTACTGAACAAAGTGGAGGACCAAGCAATGCCAGGCGTAATGGAAATGGAGATTCATCTGGAGGAAACACAGCTCAAGGTTGCACTTTCAAGCAGTTTCTCGACTGCAAACCGATGAACTACGACGGCACAGGAGGTGCAGTAGCGTTTGTACGCTGGACGGAGAAGACTGAAGCTACTATCCGCATGAGCAAGTGTACCGCAGATCAGCAAGTCACTTTGCTACTGGGTTGTTTGTCGATGAAGCTTCGACTTAGTGGAACTTGCAAGTCCAAACCTTGGGTGATGATGCCGCTTATGGCCTGACTAGGGAAGAACTAAAGGAAAGAATGAGGAAGAAGTATTGCTCTCGTGTTGAACTCCAAAGGTTGGAGACTGAGTTTTGGCATTTGACCATGGAAGGTGTTGATATCACTGGTTACACTTGAAGGTTCCACGACTTGTCTAGAGTGATCCCTTATATGGTGACACCTGAATTTAAGCGCGTTGAACGCTACATTTGGGGATTGGCCTCATAATTTCGCGGCATGGTAACTTCGGCCAAACCTCAAACAATCACTTAGGCTGTAACTCTGGCTGTCAGCCTTACTGAAGATTGTGTTCGTATGAAGAAGTTATCGTTGAACCCAACAGAAAAGACCGAGACGCATGCTGAGTCGTCCGGTGACAAGAAGAGAAAGCATTCGAATCTGAATCAAGCAACCCGCAGCAACAGCAAAGGTTCATACAACAAGAAGCGTGACACTAACCCATCTAAGGAAGCAAGAACCTTTGCAGCGGCAAATGATACTGCAGCCAGAGGATACCAAGGCACCCTGCCTAAATGCCAAAAATGTAAGTATCATCATGAAGGAGCTTGTCTCATTCCAAGGTGCGACAAATGTGGTAGATTGGGTCATCAAACAGAAGACTATTGGGGTAAAGGAAAGAACTGGAATGGAAACCGCAACGGTGCTGGAACTAGAAACAATGGTGGAAATGGAAATAGTACTGGCAACAGGAATGGTAATGGAAATGGGAAGAACCGAGGATGCTTTAGTTGTGGAAGCAATGATCATTTCATAAAAGACTGCTCAAAGGGAAACAATGCTCAGACTCGAGCATTTGTGATTGGAGCAAAGAACGCACGCGAGGACCCTAATGTGGTCACCGGTACGTTTCTCGTTAACAATCACTTTGCATCCATATTATTTGACACTGGTGCCGACTATAGCTTCATGTCTGTGGAATTTAAACGTATGCTTGGAATAGAATCTAGTAAATTAGATATTCCTTATTCCATAGAGCTAGCCAATGGTAAACTTGTTGAATCGGGCGAAGTAGTTAGAGGCTGCACGTTAGAACTTGGTGAACGAAGGTTTAGCATCGATCTCTTACCTATTCAATTAGGTAGCTTCGATGTAGTAGTCGGAATAGACTGGTTGTCCAAGAACAATGCTGAAGTTATTTGTCACGAGAAAATCATTCGCATCCCTCTGGCGAATGATGAAACTCTCATTGTACATGGAGAAAAGCGAGACGCGCCTCTACGAATCATCAGTTGTATGAAGGCACAGAAGTGCTTAAGGAATGGATGTGTTGCTTTCCTAGCACACGTTGTAGATAAGAAGGCTGAGGAGCCGAAACTTGAAGACATTCCTGTAGTGACGGAATTCCCTGATGTTTTTCCAGAAGATCTGCCAGGATTACCCCCGCAACGACAAGTCGAATTCCGTATAGACTTGGTCCCATGAGCCGCTCCTGTAGCCAAGGCACCCTATCAGCTTGCACCATCCGAAATGCAAGAATTATCCACACAACTCCAGGAGTTGTTGGATAAAGGATTCATAAGGCCAAGCTTCTCACATTGGGGAGCTCCAGTATTGTTCGTGTAGAAGAAGGATGGAACACTGTGGATGTGTATCGACTACAGAGAATTGAACAAGCTCACAATCAAGAATCGGTATCCATTACCGAGGATTGATGACTTATTTGATCAATTACAAGGATCAAGCTACTATTCCAAGATCGATCTTCGATCTGGATTCCATCAGTTAAGGATTCAAGAGGAAAGTGTACCAAAGACTGCATTCAGAACACGTTATGGGCACTACGAGTTTCTTGTGATGCCATTTGGGCTGACGAATGCACCCGCGGTCTTTATGGATCTGATGAACCGCGTATGCAAACCATATCTCGATAAATTCGTGATTGTATTTATCGATGATATCCTGATTTACTCGCGAACGAGAGAAGAGCATGAACAACATCTCAGGACTATTCTAGAACTACTGAAGAAATAGAAACTTTATGCAAAATTCTCGAAATGCAAATTCTGGATTCGCGAAGTACAATTTCATGGTCACGTTGTGAACGAGAAGGGCATTCATGTAGACCCATCCAAGATTGAAGCAATAAAGAATTGGGAAGCCCCCAAAACCCCAACTGAAGTTCGACAATTTTTGGGCTTAGCGGGCTATTATCGACGGTTTATTGAGAATTTCTCAAAGATAACTCAACCGCTAACTACCCTTACACAGAAAGACAAGAAGTACGACTGGGGTGACAAGCAGGAGGAAGCCTTTCAACTGCTCAAAAATAAGCTATGCGATGCACCAATACTATCATTACCCGAAGGCACTGAAGACTTCGTGGTATACTGCGACGCTTCACGACAAGGCTTGGGTTGCGTGCTCATGCAACGCCAAAAAGTCATCGCTTACGCTTCAAGACAATTGAAGGTACATGAAAGAAACTATACCACTCACGACTTGGAACTCGGCGCGGTGGTATTCGGCTTGAAGATCTGGCGACATTATCTATATGGTACTCGATGTACAATCTTCACAGATCACAAAAGCCTACAACACATATTTGATCAGAAAGAATTAAACATGCGACAGTGACGATGGGTCGAGCTGCTAAACGATTATGACTGTGAGATTAAGTACCATCCAGGAAAGGCTAACGTTGTAGTGGATGCATTAAGCTGAAAAGAAAGGGTTAAGGCCCTAAGGGTTCGAGCACTGGAAATGACGATTCGAACGAACCTCACTACACGCATTCATGACGCACAACAAGAAGCCCTTAAAATGGAAAACCGTAAAGCTGAATACCTTCGAGGTATGTTGAAATATATGGTGCCAAATAAAGAGGGAACCTTATACTTTAATAAGCGTATTTGGGTTCCGCTCTATGGCGGTATTCGAGAAGTCATCCTTGTTGAAGCGCATAAATCGAGATACTCGATCCATCCAGGATCGGACAAGATGTATCAAGACTTAAAAGAATACTATTGGTGGCCGAGACTCAAGAGCGATGTTGCTGTTTATGTTGGAAAGTACCTAACATGTGCTAAGGTTAAGGCTGAATATCAGAAACCGTCCGGCCTACTGCAACAACCAGATATACCCATGTGGAAGTGGGAGCAAATCTCGATGGACTTCATAACGAAATTACCCAGGACCCCGAGAGGGCACGATATGATATGGGTGATAGTTGATCGGTTAACGAAGTCTGCGCACTTCCTACCGATCCGAGAAAAAGACAGCACTGGAAAGCTTGCAGAGATATGCTTGAAAGAAAAAGTGGCACGTCATGAAGTGCCTATCTCAATTATTTCAGACAGAGGTGGACGTTTTATCTCAAGAATCTGGCAATCCTTTCAGGAAGCCTTTGTATCTTAATTAGATCTAAGCACGGCATTCCATCCACAAACAGACGGCCAAAGCGAACGAACCATACAAACATTAGAAGATATGCTTCGCGCATGTGTCATGGACCTAGGCGGCAGCTGGTATACTCATCTACCTTCAGTTGAGTTTTCCTACAATAACAGTTATCATACGAGCATAAAAGCCGCACCGTTCGAAGCTCTATATGGTCGCAATTGCCGATCGCCCTTATGTTGGGCAGACGCTGGAGACAAACGTATGGTCGGTCATGAACTTGTACAAGAGACAACCGACAAGATTATGCATATCTGAGAACGCATTAAGGCGGCTCGAGATCGACAAAAGAGCTACGCTGATCGAAGACGTAAACCATTAGAATTCTAGGTGGGAGACAAAGTGTTGTTAAAAGTCTCACCTTGGAAGGGCGTAGTAAGATTTGGAAAGCGTGGGAAGCTAAATCCACGATACATCAGGCCATTCAAGATCTTGGAAAGAATTGGTACAGTGGCATACAAGTTGGAATTACCGGAAGAACTTAATGGAGTACATGAAACGTTCCATGTATCCAACCTCAAGAAGAGTCCAACACAAGAAAACGTGATTATCCCTGCGGATGAAATGCATATTACCGACTGGAAAGTCAACAAGACCAGGAGGAGCAGTGTGAAACTTGTCAAAGTACGTTGGAACTCTAGTACACGTGGGAACGTGAAGACCAGTTCAAAGAAAAGTACCCCCACATGTTCAAGAAGACTCCTGCGAGAGTTAGATCAGCCAGAATTTCGGGACGAAATTCTTTTAACGGGGGGAGACTGTGACAACTGGCACCAAACCGGTAATTTTCGTACACTTTAATTATTATTTAATGACTGCAATTATGTGCTTAAATGTCAACATTGTTTGATTTCATGATACACAAGTGAATTCATGCACGTTTTATACTACAAGAATTACTTTATAATAGCGATGCGTCAGAAATACTAGTAAACTCACCGGTAAGACACATTGTGTCAACAAAACTGCAGAAAGCAGTCAGACAATATAATTGGAGCCTAGGTGTAGGTCCAGCGACAAGAATACATTAAAACCCAAGAGTACATACAAGGGTTAACATATAGACCATCCGAAAGCTAAAATACGCACTAAAAAGCACCCGAAACGCACTTTAAGTGCAGAATTTTATTAAATTCAGCTATAAATCAGCTTTTAACACGTAAATATTATGCAGAATTCATGATTTATCATCCAGAATACTTCCCTAAGTGTCGGGAATTGAAAGCGTCACAAAAGAATACTTAAAGGACACTAAACGGTGCAGTTTAGCACTTTAACGAACCGGTATTTAACCGAACAACCGGACATTACCCGAGACATCAAATAATTACCAGAAGGATTGTTGTAATGTTTCTGAGCTAGTTATGGTCCTCGGACACCATAACACCCCTTATAACATAATAACACACTAAGTCCCTAAACCTTACACTTGAAAGCTTACTTATTTAAGTAATTAAGGAATGAAATTTACACTAACCCCCCCCCCCCTTTGGCTGATTTCGGACCAAACATGGCCCCACATCAAAGATTTCCGTCAAATCTCTCTAAATCCCTATAATCTTCTCTTGGATTGATCAAGATTGTGTAGTGTACTACACAAACACATTAACCATTGGACTAAAGTGTTTGGAGTTTATAAGTACAACCATCTTCTTCACAAAACACAACACCACAATTCATCCTCCCTCCTCCTCCCACTTCGGCCGAGATCACCATCACCACCGCCACTCTTTTGTTTCAAGCTTCATCCATTCCAAGTGTGTTACAAGGTGCTAGAAGGTGATTCACGAAGATTGGAGTTCACGGATCTTAAAGGACCTCTCTAGTTTGATTTTATCCACCACATTTTCAACTTGTTTCTTCCCTAGCTTGAAGCTAGTGGTAAGGCTCTCTTGATCTTGTTTACTTCATATTTTGATTGGTTAAAAGATGTAGTTTATTGAAAAACACAAGAACACTAAAAGACATAAGCAAGAATCTTGAACATAAAGTCTTATACATAATGAAATAGTGATGAAACTATGAGTTTAGTGTATGAATAATGCGTGTTAGTTGAAATGATGATGTTGATCATCACATAAAGCTTGCTAGATTGTGATTAAACACAAGCTCTAGCAAGTGGGAGGATGATTATGTAACAACCTAGAATAATCATCTTCTTGCTAAGTCATGAACTTGATGAATGAATGATTTTTTGGAAAAAATATTAAACAAAGCAAGCTAGTAATCTTGTGAATCTAAGATTCATGGGTGGTTTTTCTAAAAGAACCAAGTTTAAAATATGATTTTAGAAGATCTTGGTTTTACTTAAACACACACTATTTTTGGTGATAAAATAAGTGTAAAGATACTAGAGAAACAAGAAGATGTTACAAATAAACATTTTTGTAAAATGTGATTATAAGTTGTAAAGGACCAAATCTTTTAATAATGTGATTTACAAACAAACAACCATGTTTTTAAGAGTAACTAAACCTACTAAATAACATGGTAAGTTACTACAAGTTTTTACAAAAACTTCAAGTTCATGATATAGTGTGAATTACATGATTTTTGGCTTATGGTAAGTCTTGATTAAGTTGTTGATTGATGAGATGATTTAAAAGAAAATAAACACATGTTTTGAAAACATGGGAAACCTCCATTTTTAGGGGAAACTCTGTCAAAAATTTTATAAAATTTTGACACTTAGAAAAATATAAGTTTTTGAGAAACTTATCCCCTAAAAATGTATCTAAAAATATTTACCAAGGTTTCCCTAATTTTTGTGTTAAGAAATGATGATTTCTTCAAGATTAAAATTGATATTAAGTGTGTATATTTTTGAGAAAAATATATATTTTTTTTTTATCACCAAATTTTGTGCTAAGTGTATGTAGTATGTATTATACTTGATAGTGTATTAGGACTTGAAAATACACTAAATACTCCTAAGGAGTGAAGATGCAAAAATACACATACAACATACTTAGACAAAATACAAGGTACTTATATTTATTTTTGAGAAAATAATATAAGTAAAATACATAGTTAAAAATATGAATTATTTTTAACACAAGAAAACATATACAAAAGATAGTGACTTGTACTTGTGCGATACAAGTCTAGTGACTAACGTTAATAAAACACGTTTAGGTCACGACGCTAGATAAGCAAATCCGGTGATGTTTACGACGCAGGAACGCAAAGTTGTGAGTTCATGCTCCCCCTTTTCTTTTAACTGTTTTCAGTTTTATAACTTCGGGGGTGAAATACATGTTACAAATATTAAAATGATTACAAATGGTATGATAACAAGAAGCACTCTTGGTGAAAACTAGTACCAAGTATGATGCGAGAATACAAGAATATAAGAAGCACTCTTGGTGAGAACGAGTACCAAGTATGATGCGTTTTAAGGAATGATACAAGAAATGATACAATATACCTAGACCGCAGAACAAAAGGTTAGATCTAACGGGTTTCGGGCAGCCACACTCTTGGTGAGAACGAGTACCAAGTAGTGCTTTTGTGTCTCAGAAAAACTTGATAAATGCCTATGGTTTGGTGACTTCCTATGTCGTGTCACATGTTAATGGCCTTGCAACCCATTAACAACCCTAATACATACAAGAACACCTTATTTATACAAGATTCATACCACAAGAATACTTGATTTATACATAAGTACGTGGTGTACACAAGAATACTTGATTTATACATGAGTACGTGGTGTACACAAGAATACTTGATTTATACATGAATATTTGATTTACGCAAGAATACTTGATTTATACATGAGTACATGGTGTACACAAGAATACTTGGTTTATACATGAATACTGGATTTATACAAGGATACTTGATTTATACAAGATACAAACTATGTTTTCATACAAAGTATACCAACGTAAAATACAAAAACTGCATGAATTCACACCAACATTATGTTGACGTTTTTCCAAAACTCACATGTATTTCAGGTAACTAAAGTGGATGTGCGCTCGGTCTTACTCATGCTCTCGGATGTCGTTATGTTTATCGTTGTATAAAGTGTAACTGTTAAGACGATATGCCGTCTCATGTTGTAAACACTTAAACTACGAATTCAGTTATGTAATGTTTTGCATTTGAAGTTATTTTATGTGCATGTAGTATGTTTACCAATCGTATGCAATGAAAACCTTTCATGATCACACCTCGTGCTTCCGCCTGAGAAAGGGGTGTGACAAAAGATTCTAAAATTTGGCGAAGTATTCTGAGAGGACCAAGGGAGATCATGACGGATAGTTCTACTAAACCTGATGTAAAAGTAAAGAAACCCCTTAGCCAGTATACTGAAGAAGATTTCACAATAGTTGAAGAAGATGATAAAGCACTTTCATATCTGACCATGGGATTGGGTCCAGACATTGCTATCGGTTTTTGTACTTGCAAATCAGCCAAAGAACTATGGGAATCTCTTATAGATGTTTATGAAGGTACTGAGGATATGAAGGAGGGTCGAAGAAATTTGCTGAGACAAAATTTCAACAATTTCAACCATATCTATGGAGAAACTATTGACAATCAACTTCAGAGGTTTGTCAAGCTGGTTACTCAAATGCAGATGGAAGAAATACATACATCAAATGCTTCAACAAATAGACAGCTTCTGAATGCGTTGCCTAAAAGTTGGGATCATCATGTTGCTATGATCAAGAAGACCAAAGATCTTGCCAGGTGCAGTCTGTCTGAGATGATTTCTCATATCAAGGCCTGTGAGCTGGATGATAAACAAAGGGAAACTAACTATAAGAACAGCATGCTAGCTGCAGGATTCTCTGTTGCTCCCGCTTCATCAAAAAATAACAATGCAGCTCTCTTGTCTCAAGGAGGTTTTCAAATGTTTAGCAACGCGACATCTGCTAAAGCTGCTCCTACTTCGGCAAATGTTTAATACTCTGGGTCTCCTGCTCCTTCACGTTCTTCTGCTGCTGCATCGTCCAATTCACCTACTGCTGCTTCTACTTCTGCGGTGAAAAATGAGATGATTGCTTTCTTTACACAACAGTCTAAAGACAATCTGGATATCGCAGCCTCTGTTATAAATTGTTTGAATGCATTTGTTGCAGGAAAAATTGATCCTCCTAAATGGTCTGGAGATGACTTACATCAGATTCATCCTGATGATGTTGAAGAAATAGACATCACATGGCAGATGGTTATGGCTGCTTTCAGAGCAAGGAGATTTATGAAAAGAACTGGTAAAAACAAATGGGGTGCTTCGTTTACTGGAGCTTCTAAAGTGCCATTCAATCTGCGTTGTTACAATTGTCATGAGGAAGGACATTATGCACGTAACTGCACCAAGCCTCTGATTATTAGAGAACAGACTCCAGTCGAACCTGTTTCACCTAATCCAGAGAGAGCTCTTGTGACCACATCGAGTGCAACTGCTGATGCTGCTACTGGTGGAAGTCCTCAAGCCTTGGTGGTTCAGCCTGATAGCAACTTTGATTGGACCTCAGAAATGCAAAGTCTGAACATCTCAGCTCCAAACAACATTGCTTTCATGACCTCAGCTTCAAATGATCAAAACTCTGCACCCGAGGATGAGACTTCAGCTGAAAACCTTGCTCTCATGACCCAGATTCTTTCAGCTCCAGTCAAAGGTCTCACCAAAGAAGAGGTACTTTTTGTTTTCTGTACTCCTGAGTGTAGAGAAAGGGTTGAAGCTTATAGAATACACAATGCTGAGCTAGTTCAATATTATCAAGATATAAAAAATAAAAACTTTACTTTATCGAAAAACGAAAAACTTTATAAAGAAAAAATTGAGGCTCAGCGAAAAGACATCATCAAACTCAAAGATGATGTAAGTGTAAAAACAGCCCATTTCTTAGAAGCTCAGGAGAAAGTATGCATTTTGACTAAAGAACTGGAAGATATCAGAGATAGATATCAAATAAATGAACTCAATATTAAGAAATATGATTCTTCCAGCAAACTAGTTAAAAACTTGTGTGATCAACAGCTCGCATACAAGAAAAAGAAAGGGTGTGGATTGGGTTTCAATCAGGCTCCTCCTCCTTATAATGACAATTATACTTATTTACCTATGACTAAGGAGGAGATGATGAATGAAAGTAAAATGACTTATGGTCCCGAAAACAATAAGTCATCATTTAATGACAGACCAGTTGAGAAACAGAAGTCTACTGTAACACCTCGGAAAATTTACGTCTAATAATGTATTGACACGTGTCATGGACTCGGGATATGTGAAAACATACTTTAGAGGGACTAAAGTTGACAAACAGTGAAACTATGTGAATACAAGGGTCCAAAGTGTCAACAAGGGATAAATAGGCTCTAAAATAACCCTACATGATGTTTATAATCTAAAACGGATAAATCATGGATCATACGAAGCGAAATATGAAAGAAAGTGAGGAGTTACAAACTACAGGGGCTAAACGTGTCAACATGTTGAAAATATACCTCTGAGTGATCTTTTGGCAAACCCGAAGCTTTGTAATGATAAAATATACTCACAAGAGCATGTGATAAAAATTTCATGAAGTTTCGTAAACGTATGAGAAAGTTGTGATCAAAACCGTACAAGAAGGGTTAAATACGTTATCGTGAATTTCGTGACTTCTCGGGTAAGCGCAAAGTGAACCGAGGACTTTGCCATGTTTATAAAAGTCCCAAGGTTCATAAAAATCAGATTTCAAGGGTTTAGAGTGCAAATAAATAGCCTAAACACGTTACAATAGATCAGGGACTGAATTGCAATTGAATAAAACATGTTTACCTGTTCTGCACATGTACGTGGCCCGCGTACATGGTCCTCGCGGCCCGCCTGCCAGCGCCCAGCGACAAACAAACCTGCAGGTGCCAGTTCTGAGTCTGTTCTCGGTCATTTACAGCTGTTGTCGACTAAGGGAGCTCCCCAATCGAATTACATGCATTCTAGGACACTTGTACTCTTCCTACAACATCAGAAAACACCTGTAACATCCTCAATTCAGATCCAATGTGTGATATAAGGCACTTGTAGTAGTAAACATATGAACACTTGAACTTCAAAAATTCACAAGACCTTTCCTGAAGCTCTCTGGACTCCAAGGCTGCTTCATAGTGATCTCTATGCTTGTTTAGGACCATTGTAAGTGTTCATATCATTCTCTAATTCGTGCTAGCTTAGTATATTCACCGAAAGTCAACGTATCGTAATTTAAACTTAACTTTATGATTAAACTAGATTGGCTCTGTCAAATCTCAAATTGAAAGTACCTACATGTTGGTATTTATGTGTGTAACAAACCTCTAAAAGGGTATTATCAGATTCACACTCTAAGCATGTTAATTGTCGAGTCAAAGCATTTCTTAAAAAGTCAACAGAATGTGTTTTTGCAAATTTAAGCATAATCAGTAATGTAGGCTACATGCAACCTGTTTGATCATCAAAATAACTTTATAAATAATGTAAGAACATGTTTCAACTTGATCAACTCGACAATTTTCAGTTTAAACACGAATCGGAACCGAAAGTCACATAAATTGACTTTTTCTTTGACTATCGGTTCGGATCCGTCCATGCATGTTTGAGATCTGCATTGGAGCATATTTTGGACCAATTTTTATATAAGTTTGATTCTCTGAGATTTTACAAATTGGTTCAACACTTATCCGCTTCATATGCATGTTACCGGTTTATGCTTAAATATGCCTATTTTGCCCTTTTTGCTATAAAACGTGATTTTTGAAAAAGTGAAAGAGTAGAAACCTTTGTTACTGATTTATAAACTTGCACCGAAAATTTAATATCAGTTTGAGGTCCAGATTAACAGTTATGCTCATTATCGTAATTTGCAAGCTTTATGTTACTTAAACGGCGTAATTAGTATATAACCTACTTAAACCCACTTTTTGATACCAAACTTTTTACCCACTGATGTTATATAATATATTGGGATTTATAAAGATTTTTATTAAATTTTTGGCTGAGCATAACATAGGTCTTTAAGCTAAATTCGGTAAATACCGATTTTGCCCTTTTAAGCCATAAAATGAGTTTTACAAATCCTTTTGACCCCAAACCTTTTTCTACTGATTTTATTTGTTAAATAAATTATTTTGAGCATTCTGGAAATATAAAAATATCAGCTTTCTTTTGAAAACCCGGAAACGGCTCTAAATCGCCATTTTAAGCGTTTTTAACGCCTAGTATGTACTCTAACCATATTAAACATATAAGGTTGATACCTACTGATGTTCTTAGCATATTTTTATAAAATAACAGTAAGTATAAATTTTTGAACTCAGATTTCCAGTTTTGACATTTTTAGCCCTTGTGAAATTACCGAAATACACCTAAGGTGCATAGTTTGGTTTTAAATGATAAATTTCATATATGGGTCATACCCTACTGTTATGATATGTTAAATTAAGTATGTTTGCTGTACAAACCAGACCTGTAACTCGGATTTCTAATTTAACTCTTTTATAATCTTTTAAATGACCAAATTGCCCTTATGAGGCATAAATTGTGTTTAAATCCGTTTTGGGCATAATAGGAAATAACTTACTGATATTATATCATATTTATAGCATATTATCTCTGGGAACTTGCATATGACTCTTACGGCTACCCGTAACGCTCTTTTTGCGTTCGGTTCGGTTTATGTAACAAGTTTGCATAAATTGACCGAGACGGGTCAAACATTATCATTTTTGTCTCAAAATCCAGAATGTGTTTAGTATACCCATATTATACAAATATTCAAACTTGTCGGGTCTAAATCACATTCTATCCGGTCTTCGTTTAATCGTGCGTTTGAACCGTTTCGTCCTTAAAACTAACCGGTCTAAGCTTAAGCTTAAATAAAGACCCGTTAGAAATCTAATAGGTTATATTAAACCTTCGTTCCAGATTAGGAGCACCGGTAAAAGCTACCTGCCTTTTTGCTTGTTGAGATAATTACTTACCAAGGTAAATACTTTTAACTTATTTTCCCTATACGGGCTTGGGGTACGGTATATAAAATACCGCTTGGTCCGGCATCGAATTCTTTAATCGAATAGAGGTTAAATTTATTGAGGTGCCTTGTTTTGAATGTGTGTTTTATTGCTTAAAGCCTTTGGGGGGTTAATGACCATGTCCCGGATATCCTCGGCATTATCTTACGAGATGGCCACGACCTGAGCACGGGGTGTAGGCGTACACCTGTCAAGTGTATAACTCAATATTGTGGTGTGTCTATTGATCTTTAACCCGGCACGAACCGGGCTACTGAACGCATAAGTAACATGTAAATCCTTTACAAGATTATATAACATAATTATCCCAAGTTATAAAATATTTTGTGCCATGAGCATTCAAATCAATTTTTAATCATTTTAAAAATGAGTCAGTTAAATTGTATTTACCAGTGTAAACTGACGTATTTTTCCTAAAAGGTTAAGTGCAGGTACTACACGTAATAGGCTGGCTGTCTTCTAGAGCGTCCACAATAAGTTTCGCAAGCTTGGACGACAATAAACTGTTGAACAATATCTTACTTTATTTTGATCCGCCTGTGGATCCGTTTCAACTACTCGTGATATTTAATATTACATTTTATTTAAAGTTGAAATGAATCTATCTTTGCTTCCGCTGTGCATTATTATATTGTGTTGTTTGTCTATGATGATACCAACTACGTCACTATACTCCCCACCGGGCCCACCGGTGACACGTGGAAAATAGGGGTGTGACAGGTTGGTATTAGAGCCAACTCTGAGTGAATTAAACACTAGTCATTTGTGTTTAATCTCAGTTACACAATTGCACAATCCTCTATTCTCGAGTCTAGAGAAGGAACTTAGGAAATTTTCAAATTTTTGATTAATTTTCTAACCTTGTCTTATGTATATTTTGTTGTATTACTTGATGTTTTTGACAGGTTCACGAAAATGCCACCAAGAATGAGAGGTAGAGGCCGAGGAGTAGCTCCAAATGACCATGAGGCCGGACCATCACACCGGCGGACACCATCGGATCCTCACCGCAATGATGCTCAAGACCTTTCGAGGTCTTTCACCGAACCAGCGAGGCGCTCAGTCTCGCTAAGCACCTCTCCATCGATCCCACATTCCTTTGGGCCTCATTCGGAGAATGAGCCCCACAACTCACACCAGTCCTATATACCTCTCCAAGGACATCAATCACCTTTTGACAACACATCACCCGTCTTTCAGGGTCAGTTCAACCCTGATGATTACTTAGAGGCAGCAGCAGTGGGTTTTAACCCACTTGGACCAGAAGACCATTTTTCGGGTGGCAACCCGATGGACATTGACGAGGATACTGATCCTGTCATGCCACCCTCCGGAACACCGAACCACCCCATCGAGATTTCTGATGGGTCACCTTTCATGGGATCGCCTTACAATGGTCCCGATAGTTATGAGGAGATGTTCAAATAGTACGACTGGGTGTATACCCCCAGTTATCATAACTCTCCTTTGCACCAGCCCCATCACTCTCCTCTTCACCAATCTTACCATAACTCCCCTCTGCACCAGTCATACCACAACTCTCCTTTACACATGCCTCACCACTCTCCCCTACACCAGCCACAGCAGCAGCCCCAGCAGCAGGATCCTTCCGAGGATTCTCGATTTGTAGCGGTCACTCCGCCAGCAGCAGCACCTCCACTTCAGCCTCCCTCGCCTCCGAGGCGAAGGAGAACTACAGTGCGAATGTCCGCACGAGGAGGAGTGCGTATCAGCACCCCTCCACTTTCGAGTGCTAGCTGGTACTCACCGGTTCATGAAGAAATAGAGATGGGTGAATCTTCAAACCCCGTCTCTGAAGTAGTAACTGCGCCAGTCGCGCCACAGCCACCACAGGGTTTTGGAGACCCAATCCCCGCTTGCACTGGAGCTGCCGCATTTAACCCCTTCGAGCAACAGTTTCCCACGGGTTACAACTTTACGGAGGATCCATACTGGGTAGCAGCAAACTCCAACACCTTCCATCAAGAGGCTCCCTACGGAGGTCCCTGGGCAACGGGACCCTCGACCTATGGGTACCCATCATATGGGTATCAGCAGTCGCAGCCTCCTCAACCTCCTTATTATCAACCGCAGCCTTCTCAACCCCCGCACTATCAGCAACCACCTCAGGCACCGGCGATGTCGCCGCCCCAAATGCAAGAAATCATTAATGAGATACAAGGGGTGCGTCAAGAGATGCAGGATGGGTTGCAGCATGAACGAAGGCGTAGACATGGGATCTGATTAACGGATCTGATTAAGGGGAAGAAAAAGAAGGATCGTTGAATCCTTTGTTTGTTGGTTATTTTAGTATGTTACTCATGTCCCTGCGTGGACATTTAATTATTTCAGTACTCTACCCCTGCGTGGGTATTTCTTTCTGTTCTGCCCCTGCGTGGGCATATCTTTTATTTAACCCCTGCGTGGGTTTGTTGTTTTGGTTATTTGGCCCATGCGTGGGCATATGATTTATGAAAAAGACCCGTTTAGGGCAACTTGTACTGTTTTAATTTTTATTTGAAATGGTTTATTTAAATTTTTCATTTTAAATTACGTGCATAAACATAGAGTATGAATAAATGAAAAATAACATTTAATATTTTGATGTACCATTTCGATAATATAATAAGAATCTTAAAAGGAAAAACCTAGCTGTTATGTTGTCATAAATCTTGCTAACATGATAGAACCGTTTAAAAAGATTCAAAATCTCTGTTAACATCTGTAAACATGTTAACATTCTTGGCTAGTGTGATCCGTAAAATCACACACGCCACCCTTTTTATAAATTATCCAAGTTTAATATTTCTATATATAATTGGTTGTGACATAATGCCTACGGGTTATAATTAATGTCATATAAACCAAACGGCAGCTGTAGTTTATACACTCCCTGCCAAGAAAAGGATTGATTTGTATTATTTATTCAAAAATTTTAATCCTATAAGATCTAAATTTGTAAATTGGAAATTTGTCTACGTGACTAGGCTTATTATGCCAATATTATATTTCATTCTAAAAAGATTAATAGTAAAAATCCTGAATGAAATTATTAAATTAACTAATATGGCTTTGTTTACCATGGTTGACAAATCGTTAAGAACGATAAGATTGTTTAGATTTCTAAATAGACCTTGTCCATATTTTTATGTATCAAATTAAAACTACATGGCTAAGTCCGAAGAACTAAACAGTCATCCGGCACAAAACCCTGAAAATGCTCAGATGTTAGTAACTGGTGCGGAATTGAAAGCACTAGTGAATGATGCTGTAGTTGAAGCACTAAACAGACAATTTAGTGAAGCAAGCGGGACCCGAACCGCATCACGTTCCAAGCCGAGAACGCACTCAGAGGCTTATAGCAAACCGCCCTCTCAGAAGGAGGTACCTAAGAAAGATAAGCCAAAGAAGGATGATGAGGATCATCACTCCTCTAACCAAAACAGTATCCCGATAAAGAAGATCAAGCAGAAACATGAACCGCATAGTAAGTCCTGTACGTATAAATACTTCGTTTCATGTAAGCCCAGAGACTTTACTGGGGAGAAAGGAGCGGTCGACTGCATGACCTGGTTAGACGAAATGGATACAGTTGTAGATATCAGCGGGTGTGTTGATCGAGATGTAGTGAAGTACGTATCCCAATCGTTCAAAGGGGACGCACTAGCGTGGTGGAAATCTCTCTTACAAGCTGCCGGAAAGGCCACACTTTACAGTATGTCATGGGAACAGTTCGTGGCCCTTATTAAAGAGAACTTTTGCCCGCAACATGAAGTTGAAAGGATCGAGTCAGACTTCGTATCTTTGGTGATGAAGAATCTAGACTGCCAGGCATACCTCACCACTTTCAATACTCTATCTCGGTTGGTTCCATACTTGGTAATCCCAGAGCCGAGAAGGATTGCCCGTTTCATTGGGGGTTTGGCCCCTGAGATTAAAGCGAGTGTTAAGGCATCGAGGCCTACAACTTTCAGATCAGTAGCTGATCTATCTCTCTCTCTCACCCAGGACGTAGTCAGGTTGAGAGCACTTAGGAACTCGGAAGAGAATAAGAGAAAGCGTGAGGATGATACCTCACGGAGATCGGAAAAGAGACACCGAGGAAATAACGACCACAGGAAAGGGTCGGGATCTAAGAGGGATGGGCAACAGTCGGGGGAGAAGCCCAAATGTAAAACTTGCAAGAAGAACCATTTTGGGAAATGTCGTTTTGAGTCAAAATCGCAGTCCCACACGAGACCATGTGGAATCTGCAAATCTACTGATCATACGACTTTGAAGTGTAAGGGTCTGAAGGATGCAACAGGTTACGGTTGCAACGAGAAAGGGCACATTAAGTCTAATTGCCCAAAGTACGCTAAGAAAGCCGATGATGGAAAGAAGACCAATGCGAGGGTCTTCAAGATGGACGCTAAGGAAGCAGTGCAAGATGACAACGTTATTACAGGTACTTTTCTTGTAAATGATGTTTTTGCTAGAGTCTTGTTTGATTCTGGAGCGGATAAGTCTTTTGTAGATAATAAGTTTTGTGAGTTGTTAAAATTGCCTGTAAAAGCCTTAAGTGTGAAGTATGAGGTGGAGTTAGCTGATGGAACAATAGAAACAGCCTCAACTGTTTTAGATGGATGTGTTATATCCATTAGGAATCATTCTTTTCCTTTGTCCCTACTCCCCTTTAAACTCGCCGGCTTTGATGTAGTTATAGGCATGGATTGGTTATCGCATAACCAAGCCCAGATTGTATGCAACATGAAGCAAGTGATAGTCAAAACTCCATCTGGGGAGTCACTTACCATCCAAGGGGATACACAGCATGGATTGCCTGAGCAAGTGTCCATGCTCAAGGCATCCAGATGTATGCAGAAGGGCTGTGTCATTTATATGGCACAAGTTACGATTGATGAGCCAAAGCCCAAGATTGAAGACATCCCTATCATTTCGGAATATCCTGAAGTCTTTCCCGAAGAACTACCTGGTTTACCACCAGATAGGCAAGTGGAATTCCGGATTGACATCATCCCTGGTGCTGCACCAGTAGCGAGAGCACCTTATAGGTTAGCACCAACGGAGATGAAGGAATTAAGGACGCAGTTGGATGATCTGTTAGCTAAAGGTTTTATTAGACCTAGTTCGTCTCCTTGGGGAGCGCCGATCTTATTTGTCAAAAAGAAGGATGGATCGATGCGTTTGTGCATCGACTACCGTGAGCTTAATAAAGTCACTATCAAGAATAGGTATCCTTTGCCCAGGATCGACGACTTGTTCGATCAGTTACAAGGAGCAAGCTACTTTTCTAAAATCGACTTGAGGTCGGGCTATCATCAGTTGAAGGTCAAGGATGAGAATGTACACAAGACAGCGTTTAGGACTCGTTATGGACATTACGAGTTCCTAGTGATGCCTTTCGGGCTCACTAACGCACCAGCCGCATTCATGGATCTCATGAATCGCGTCTGCAAGCCTTATCTGGATAAATTCGTCATCGTCTTTATTGACGACATCCTTATTTATTCGAAGAACAAAGCTGACCACGAGAAACACCTTCGTTGTATTCTCAAACTTCTACACCAAGAGAAACTTTACGCCAAATTTTCGAAGTGCGAGTTTTGGCTTCGAGAAGTCCAATTCCTTGGACATGTGGTAAGTGAGCGTGGTATCCAGGTGGATCCCGCTAAGGTGGAAGCAATCATGAATTGGCAAGAGCCAAAAACGCCTACTGAAATTCGTAGCTTCCTGGGTCTAGCAGGATATTATAGGCGTTTCATCGAAAACTTTTCAAGGATTGCTGCGCCCTTAACCTCGTTGACACGTAAGAAGGTTAAGTTTGATTAGGGCCCTAAGCAGCAGGAATCCTTTGACATCCTGAAGAAAAAGTTAAGCAATGCGCCAGTGTTAACATTGCCCGATGGTATAGAAGAGTTTGTAGTATATTGTGATGCGTCACACATTGGCATGGGCTGTGTACTCATGCAGAAAGGCAAAGTTATTGCCTACGCTTCACGACAGCTAAAGGTGCACGAAAAGAATTACACCACCCACGATTTGGAGTTGGGTGCCGTTGTATTTGCATTAAAACTTTGGAGACATTACTTATATGGAACCAAGTGTGTGATCTATTCGGATCACAAGAGCCTTCAGCATTTGTTTAATCAGAAGGACTTGAACATGCGACAAAGACGATGGATGGAAACTCTAAATGATTATGATTGTGAGATAAAATACCATCCAGGTAAAGCAAATGTAGTTGCTGATGCTTTAAGCAGAATAGAAAGAGTGAAGCCAATAAGAATCAATGCCAAGCGCATCGAAATCAGGAATAGTTTGAACAAAAGGGTGTTAGCTGCACAGAAGGAAGCTGTGTTAGAAGCTAACTATCCTGAAGAAAAGTTAGGAATAACTGAGGAGCAGTTATCCCGTGACAAAGACGGAATGCTTAGATTGAATGGGCGAATATGGGTTCCAGTTTATGGAGGATGTCGAGATGTCATTCTCCAGGAAGCCCACATTTCCAAATATTCCGTTCATCCTGGAGCTGATAAGATGTACCAGGATCTAAAAGCAAACTACTGGTGGATTGGTTTGAAAAAGTCCGTAGCTGCTTATGTATCTAAATGTTTGACTTGTGCGCAAGTCAAAGCGGAACACCAGAAACCGTCAGGGTTGTTACAACAACCTGAAATTCCTACATGGAAGTGGGAGATGGTGACAATGGATTTCATCACCAAGTTGCCAAAAACGAGGAAGGGAAATGATACTATATGGGTCATAGTAGATAGACTGACGAAGTCAGCACATTTTCTACCCATCAAGGAGACTTATAGCTCCGATATGTTAGCTCAATTATACGTTGATAAGATTGTAGCTTTGCATGGAATACATGTGTCTATTATCTCTGATAGGGATACTAGATACACATCGCATTTTTGGAAAAGTTTCCAACAATCCTTGGGCACTCGTTTAAATTTTAGTACGGCTTATCATCCTCAGACTGACGGTCAGAGTGAGCGTACTATTCAAACTTTGGAAGACATGCTACGTGCATGTGCGATCGATTTGGGTGGTAGTTGGGATAAGAACCTACCACTAATTGAATTCTCCTACAACAATAGCTACCACACCAGCATAAAAGCTGCGCCTTTTGAGGCCTTATACGGTAGAAAGTGTAGATCGCCTATTTGTTGGGCAGAAGTTGGAGATGTCCAACTATCAGGACCAGAAATTGTTTTTGAGATGACGGACAAGATTGTCCAGATTCGTGATCGTTTGAAAGCTGCCAGGGATAGGCAGAAAAGTTATGCGGATCCAAAGCGTAAAGCTTTTCACTTCGAAGTAGGTGATAAAGTGTTGCTTAAAGTATCACCCTGGAAGGGGGTGATGCGATTTGGTAAGAAAGGCAAGCTAAGCCCGAGATACATAGGACCTTTCGAGATTATCGAACGTATCGGGTCAGTTGCTTATAAGTTAAACTTTCCTGAAGAACTTAGTGCTATCCATAATGTGTTCCACATCTGTAATTTGAAGAAGTGTTCCGCTGATGAACCACTGGTTATACCGTATACGGATGTACATATAGATGAAAACCTGAAATTTGTGGAAAAGCCGTTGTCGATTGAAGACCGAAAGGTAAAGAAGCTTCGAAGGAAGCACATACCTATTGTTAAGGTCAAATGGGATGCCTGTAGAGGTCCCGAATACACATGGGAGGTAGAATCCACGATGAAAGAAAAATACCCTCATTTGTTTTAGTAAATCTCGGGGTCGAGATTTCTTTTAAGGGGGTGAGGATGTAACACCTCGGAAAATTTACGTCCAATAATGTATTGACACGTGTCATGGACTCGGGATATGTGAAAACATACTTTAGAGGGACTAAAGTTGACAAACAGTGAAACTATGTGAATACAAGGGTCCAAAGTGTCAACAAGGGATAAATAGGCTCTAAAATAACCCTACATGATGTTTATAATCTAAAACGGATAAATCATGGATCATACGAAGCGAAATATGAAAGAAAGTGAGGAGTTACAAACTACAGGGGCTAAACGTGTCAACATGTTGAAAATATACCTCTGAGTGATCTTTTGGCAAACCCGAAGCTTTGTAATGATAAAATATACTCACAAGAGCATGTGATAAAAATTTCATGAAGTTTCGTAAACGTATGAGAAAGTTGTGATCAAAACCGTACAAGAAGGGTTAAATACGTTATCGTGAATTTCGTGACTTCTCGGGTAAGGGCAAAGTGAACCGAGGACTTTGCCATGTTTATAAAAGTCCCAAGGTTCATAAAAATCAGATTTCAAGGGTTTAGAGTGCAAATAAATAGCCTAAACACGTTACAATAGATCAGGGACTGAATTGCAATTGAATAAAACATGTTTACCTGTTCTGCACATGTACGTGGCCCGCGTACATGGTCCTCGCGGCCCGCCTGCCAGCGCCCAGCGACAAACAAACCTGCAGGTGCCAGTTCTGAGTCTGTTCTCGGTCATTTACAGCTGTTGTCGACTAAGGGAGCTCCCCAATCGAATTACATGCATTCTAGGACACTTGTACTCTTCCTACAACATCAGAAAACACCTGTAACATCCTCAATTCAGATCCAATGTGTGATATAAGGCACTTGTAGTAGTAAACATATGAACACTTGAACTTCAAAAATTCACAAGACCTTTCCTGAAGCTCTCTGGACGCCAAGGCTGCTTCATAGTGATCTCTAAGCTTGTTTAGGACCATTGTAAATGTTCATATCATTCTCTAATTCGTGCTAGCTTAGTATATTCACCGAAAGTCAACGTATCGTAATTTAAACTTGACTTTATGATTAAACGAGATTGGCTCTGTCAAATCTCAAATTGAAAGTACCTACATGTTGGTATTTATGTGTGTAACAAACCTCTAAAAGGGTATTATCAGATTCACACTCTAAGCATGTTAATTGTCGAGTCAAAGCATTTCTTAAAAAGTCAACAGAATGTGTTTTTGCAAATTTAAGCATAATCAGTAATGTAGGCTACATGCAACCTGTTTGATCATCAAAATAACTTTATAAATAATGTAAGAACATGTTTCAACTTGATCAACTCGACAATTTTCAGTTTAAACACGAATCGGAACCGAAAGTCACATAAATTGACTTTTTCTTTGACTATCGGTTCGGATCCGTCCATGCATGTTTGAGATCTGCATTGCAGCATATTTTGGACCAATTTTTATATAAGTTTGATTCTCTGAGATTTTACAAATTGGTTCAACACTTATCCGCTTCATATGCATGTTACCGGTTTATGCTTAAATATGACTATTTTGCCCTTTTTGCTATAAAACGTGATTTTTGAAAAAGTGAAAGAGTAGAAACCTCTGTTACTGATTTATAAACTTGCACCGAAAATTTAATATCAGTTTGAGGTCCAGATTAACAGTTATGCTCATTATCGTAATTTGCAAGCTTTATGTTACTTAAACGGCGTAATTAGTATATAACCTACTTAAACCCACTTTTTGATACCAAACTTTTTACCCACTGATGTTATATAATATTTTGGGATTTATAAAGATTTTTATTAAATTTTTGGCTGAGCATAACATAGGTCTTTAAGCTAAATTCGGTAAATACCGATTTTGCCCTTTTAAGCCATAAAATGAGTTTTACAAATCCTTTTGACCCCAAGCCTTTTTCTACTGATTTTATTTGTTAAATAAATTATTTTGAGCATTCTGGAAATATAAAAATATCAGCTTTCTTTTGAAAACCCGGAAACGGCTCTAAATCGCCATTTTAAGCGTTTTTAACGCCTAGTATGTACTATAACCATATTAAACATATAAGGTTGATACCTACTGATGTTCTTAGCATATTTTTATAAAATAACAGTAAGTATAAATTTTTGAACTCAGATTTCCAGTTTTGAAATTTTTAGCCCTTGTGAAATTACCGAAATACACCTAAGGTGCATAGTTTGGTTTTAAATGATAAATTTCATATATGGGTCATACCCTACTGTTATGATATGTTAAATTAAGTATGTTTGCTGTACAAACCAGACCTGTAACTCGAATTTCTAATTTAACTCTTTTATAATCTTTTAAATGACCAAATTGCCCTTATGAGGCATAAATTGTGTTTAAATCCGTTTTGGGCATAATAGGAAATAACTTACTGATATTATATCATATTTATTGCATATTATATCTGGCAACTTGCATATGACTCTTACGGCTACCCGTAACGCTCTTTTTGCGTTCGGTTCGGTTTATGTAACAAGTTTGCATAAATTGACCGAGACGGGTCAAACATTATCATTTTTGTCTCAAAATCCAGAATGTGTTTAGTATACCCATATTATACAAGTATTCAAACTTGTCGGGTCTAAATCACATTCTATCCGGTCTTCGCTTAATCGTGCGTTTGAACCGTTTCGTCCTTAAAACTAACCGGTCTAAGCTTAAGCTTAAATAAAGACCCGTTAGAAATCTAATAGGTTATATTAAACCTTCGTTCCAGATTAGGAGCACCGGTAAAAGCTACCTGCCTTTTTGCTTGTTGAGATAATTACTTACCAAGGTAAATACTTTTAACTTATTTTCCCTATACGGGCTTAGGGTACGGTATATAAAATACCGCTTGGTCCGGCATCGAATTCTTTAATCGAATAGAGGTTAAATTTATTGAGGTGCCTTGTTTTGAATGTGTGTTTTATTGCTTAAAGCCTTTGGGGGGTTAATGACCATGTCCCGGATATCCTAGGCATTATCTTACGAGATGGCCACGACCTGAGCACGGGGTGTAGGCGTACACCTGTCAAGTGTATAACTCAATATTGTGGTGTGTCTATTGATCTTTAACCCGACACGAACCGGGCTACTGAACGCATAAGTAACATGTAAATCCTTTACAAGATTATATAACATAATTATCCCAAGTTATAAAATATTTTGTGCCATGAGCATTCAAATCAATTTTTAATCATTTTAAAAATGAGTTAGTTAAATTGTATTTACCAGTGTAAACTGACGTATTTTTCCCAAAAGGTTAAGTGCAGGTACTACACGTAATAGGCTGGCTGTCTTCTAGAGCGTCCACAATAAGTTTCGCAAGCTTGGACGATAATAAACTGTTGAACAATATCTTACTTTATTTTGATCCGCCTGTGGATCCGTTTCAACTACTCGTGATATTTAATATTACATTTTATTTAAAGTTGAAATGAATCTATTTTTGTTTCCGCTGTGCATTATTATATTGTGTTGTTTGTCTATGATGATACCAACTACGTCACTATACTCCCCACCGGGCCCACCGGTGACACGTGGAAAATAGGGGTGTGACATCTACTCCAATAAATTTTGTTTCTAAAGGATTAATTGATCCTAACGCTTCGTCTTCATGTGCAGATAAAGTATCTGAAGTAAAGTGTGGACATGTTCTTGGGAGTGAACCAGTTGCTCATTCTAATATTTCTGAAAATTATTTTGAACAAACTGAATCTGATATTGCTTTTGGTAGAACTTTGTTTGAGTCATTTTGTGCTTATGTGTCGTCAAGTGAGTCTGATGTTTGGGGCAAAACTGATGATGTTTGTGTTGAATCTTTGAACAATAATTGTGGTGATGATTGTGTTTCAGTAAATGCACGTGATTGTGATGTTTCTAATTTTTCAGTTGTTGACAGTGTTACAGGTGAGGTCCCTCAGGACACATTCAGTGAAACCACTGAAACTTCTTCTCAAGAAAATCAAGAGTATCCTGATTCTTCTTCTGAATCTGTCTCAGTGGGTGTCCCTAATGTTGAATTTAGTGGGACCCCATTGGAAACTGTAGTTGAAAACAAACCTAAATCAGATTCACATGATACATGTGTTGATGAAACACATGTTGATGAGACTTCAACGTGTTCTAAAATTGAAACTGAAACTGAATTTAGTAAAGAAGAAAAGGGGTTTGAAATAAGTAAACAGTCACCAGAAAATGTTTTTGAACAGAAAACTGAAACTAAAACACCAACTTTTCAAACAAATGATGATCACAGTAAAAGAGAGGTATCAAATTGTTCATCAACATCATATGATTGTGTAAATTCTAATCAGAAGACACCAAAATGCTCAAAACAGACACAGGCAAAACATACTTGAAAAACCAAAACGCTTCATCATTCAAAAACAAGCAAAGCTTCTTCAACAAAGTATCAAAATTTTCACACATTGAAACGACAAACATGTGTCAATTGTGGTACTGCTAGACACATTGCCAGAAACTGTGTTCAACTCCCAAGCGCACAGTCTAAGAAGAAGATTGTCCAAAATCAGAAGGTCAAGTCTAATCGATATCGCTGTTCAGAGTCAGTGACGACTGAAAGGTCTAAGACAATGAAGAACAACTATCGCAAGACTAAACCTTCTGATCAAGATTGGAATGCAGCCAAATGTAGAAATCAAAATCAAAAGAACAATTTTCAAAGAAATCAACATAATGGTTTTGGTAACTACAATTCTAATTGGTCAAACACATTTTGGAAACCCAAAACTAGTGCTGCACAATCTAATACATCTCGTCAAGGATCTGTCATGAAAAATCCTTCAAGATTTTTGAACAAAGATAATTTATTTTGGCAAAGAGTGACATATATTGATGCACAAGGAAAACCCAGATCCACCATGGGCTGGGTTTCTAGGTCTAACTAATCCCGCTAATCGTGCAGGAACAGCTGTGGAGGACTACCGTGCGACTTTGGTACATGGATAGTGGTTGTTCCAGGCACATGATGGGAGACTTATCCCAACTGATAAATGTAAAAGAATTTAATGGTGGATATGTCTCATTTGCGGGAGGAGAATCAGGAAGGATCACATTGAAAGGAACAGTAAGAAACGGTGTTTTAAGCTTCGAGAACGTTAACTATGTTCCAGAACTGAAACACAATCTGTTGAGCATCTCACAGATTTGTGATCGAGGAAATTCAGTTCACTTTACAAAGAAAGGATGTTATGTGCTGAAACCAGGGATTGTCATTCCTGAAGATTGGTTCTTAATGTCAGCAGAGAGACGAGGAAATGCTTATGTTATTGATATGAATAAGAAACCGTGTGAAGAAGTTACTTACCTATTCTCGAAGATTTCAGAATATCATGGTCTACTGTGGCATCGTCGCCTTGGGCATGTGAACATGAAGAATCTGAATCGACTTGCTAAAGGTCAACTAGTCCGTGATCTTCCAATCAAAGATTTCATGTTGGTGGAAAAATGTGTTGCTTGTGCAAAAGGAAACGCACATCGAAAACCTCATAAGTCTAAATTTGCACCCTCAACGAAAGTTGTGCTCGAATTACTTCACATGGATCTTTTTGGTCCAGTGAATGTGTTGAGTATTGGCAAGAAAGCTTATTGTCTCGTAATAGTTGATGATTACTCACGTTACACCTGGATGTATTTTCTTAGTCACAAGAACGAAACTACAGTCTTAGTGAAACAATTCGTTACTCTGGCAGAAAATCAAGCTAGTACAAAAGTGAAGGTTATTCGATCTGACAATGGGACAGAATTCAAAAACGTAACTCTGGAAACATTCTGCTCTGAAAAGGGAATTGATCGTCAGTATAGTGCACCACGGACTCCTCAACAGAATGGAGTAGCTGAGAAAAGAAATCGTACTCTTATAGAGGCTGCACGGACTATGCTGGCTGACTCGAAGCTTCCTGGTTTCTTTTGGGCTGAGGCAGTTAGCATGGCTTGTTACGTCCAGAATCATGCTGTAGTAAACAAACGTCATATGAAAACTCCTTATGAGATTCTGGAATGACGTAAACCTTCGGTTTCACACTTTCGTATCTTTGGTTGTCCATGTGTGTTACTACTTATGGACTCTAATGGAAAGTTTGAAGTCAAAGAGGATGTGTGTTTCTTTGTTGGATATGCAAAAGGCTCTGCCTATAGAGTATACAACAAAGTAACTAAAAAGGTCGTCGAGTCGTGCAACATTGAATGGCTTGAAGAAAATGCTACGGATGCTAGAGTTGGACCAGATTGGTTATATGATTATGCTGAATTGTTTAAATCATTTAACATTTTGTCGAATGTCTCTACAGATGCAGGTGTGTCTACGCCAGAACAACCTTTGTCTTTTGTTGATACTGAAGAAGAAGAAGAACAGGCAGAAGGGAGCTTCAGACATCGTACCATTGACCCGCCAGGGATGGTTTTTACACAGCATCCTTTGCCTCAACAAATGTCTCATCAATCTCCTAAAGGTGCGCAATCTAGCGGAATTACTTCGAATGCATCTGGATCAGAACTGTTTGCTGATCCTATTCCTGAAGAGTGTATTGTTACCACTCCCGTGATTCACAGTCCGATAGCACCTAATGATGGGGAGTCAAGCAATATACACATAACTCAAGACGAGATAATACCTGAACTTGCCATTCCAACAAGTGTTCAAAGAAATCATCCTATTGAGAATGTGATCGGTTCTGTTAGTGCAGGAGTCCAGACCAGAAGCCAATCAGGAACTATTAATTTATGCTTATATTCTAGCTACATTTCTCAAATTGAACCTAAAACCATTGATGTAGCGTTGTAGGAACCAGGATGGGTTGATGCTATGCATGAAGAGCTAAACCAGTTCGAGAAGCTAGGAGTATGGAAACTTGTGGAGTTGCCAAAAGGGAAACATAAGCTTGGAACTCGCTGGGTTTTCAGAAACAAGCAAGATTCTGAAGGAGTTATTGTTCGAAATAAAGCACGATTAGTGGTCCAAGGATTCAGACAGATAGAGGGACTGGATTATGATGAAGTCTACGCCCCTGTTGCTCAACTTGAAGCAATCCGGATTTTTTTAGCATACGTATCCTACATGGGGTTCACTGTTTACCAGATGGATGTCAAGACTGCATTTTTGTATGGAGGGGTGAAGGAGGAAATTTTTGTTGAGCAACCACCGGGTTTTATTCATCCAGACCATCCAGAATATGCCTACAAACTTGACAAGGCATTATATGGGTTGCATCAAGCACCTAGGGCTTGGTATGCAACTCTGACAGAACATTTTCTGGCTCATGGATACACACGAGGCACAATAGACCAGACTCTGTTTATCAAAAGAGTGGGCAAGGATCTGATATTGGTTCAAATCTATGTTGATGATATTATTTTCGGATCAACAAGTGAGGCTCTTTGCAAGGAATTTGAGGAAGTTATGAAAAAGAAGTTCGAAATGAGTGCGCTCGAAGAAATGACATTGTTTTTGGGTTTACAAGTTAAACAAGATTCCCGGGGCATTCTAATTCATCAAGGGAAATATGTGGATGATGTGCTAAAGAAATTTAAGTTCACAGACGCTAAACTGGCTGAAACTCCAATGGAAGAAAGACCGTTGCTGACTGAAGATGCAGAAGGATCCCCTGTTGATCAACGCCTTTATAGGTCTATGATCGGATCATTGATGTATCTGACAGCGAGTCGTCCAGACATCATGTTTGTTGTCTGCAATTGCGCGCAATATCAGGCTAATCCTAAAACTTCTCATCTTACTGCTGTTAAACGAATCTTCCGGTACCTTAAAGGCCGACCACGGTTTGGTCTGTGGTATCCGAGGGATTCGAATTTTGACATGTTTGCGTTTTCTGATAGTAATTTTGGAGGCACTAACAAGGACAGGAAATCCACCTCTGCTGGATGTCAATTTTTGGGTGACCGACTCATTTCTTGGCAATGCAAGAAGCAGCAAATGGTAGCTATTTCCACAGCTGAAGCAGAATATGTTGTAGCTTCGGCGTCTTGCTCTCAAGTGGTGTGGATGCAGCATCAATTGCAGGACTACGGTTTGACTTATCTTAAAACTACCATATACTGTGATAATGATGCTGCCATACAAATTGTGAAAAATCCTGTCTTCCACTCAAAAACCAAGCACATTGATATTAAAGTTCATTATATACGAGACTGTTTTGACAGAGGTCTTATCAAACTGGAGCAAATCGACACAGATGCAAATGCTTCCGATTTGTTCACAAAACCTGTCAGCAGTTCGAAATTTCAAGTGCTTATGGATTTTCTGAAAATGATCCGCTTTACTGACTGAGCATGTTTTTGGTTTTTCGTAGGTAAATTTGTTCATAAAGTTTTCTATTCTTAGGTAGTTTTTATTTATGCTCAAATTTAGGGGGAGAAAATTATGAAAAATACAAAAACATTGAAAAATTGAAAAAAATTGAAAAAATTGAAAAATTATGAAAAATACAAAAAGAAGCATTGCATGACATGGGAAATGAAATGAATTTTCACATTATGGTGAACGGCTGACTCATGTAAGACCAGTATCGAAACAGTCTGACTTTAGCACGATGTGTTGGTAGGCTCTATCCTTAAAGACAGGAAATATCGGCTGTTTCTGTTCAGAACTAAATTAGTACATGACCTTAGGAAAGAAAATCACTTGGAATTAGCTCATTTCTATTTGAATGTCTGTATGATGTCCCGATACACACAATTTTGATCTGACTCTGAAATCTTCTCTGAAAAAGTCGTGTATCTCCTCTATTTTGCGTGAGCAAAGACCTGGAGGTGCTAGGCAGCGTTTAGCTTCTGTTTTGTGTGAGCAAAGACCTAGCTGAGCGTCTGTCGCCTTATACATCAATTAAACACCTGAAAGAGGCCCTCAAGTGCCCAAAAGAAACCCAAGAAACCTCTATCAAACTGAGAAAAACTCATTTGATCTGTATATTATACCATCTCCGCTTAAGATCTATTCTGTTCTCTTCTCAACCTATTCCCAGTTAAGATTTCAGAGATCTGGATTGGACTTGTGAAATATGTGGTAAGGAAGCTACTTGCATGATAGAGTGTGCTGTTTATATTTCCGGGATTTGATTAGTATTTGTTTGGGTGTTCATTGTTAAGAAATCAAAACATGATAAAATTTGTTACAGGCAGTTATATGGAAAAGGTCTAGGGAGATGAGTTTAGGTGGACAAATATACTTGCAATCGTCTAGATCATTCGGTAGTAGATCAGTGTTGATAAGTGAAGTCAAGCCCGAAACCTCGTGATTTGATCCCTGAGCAATGACGTTATTTCCTATTTTATTTTTGTAAATAATAGTTTATATTATTTATTTTTGTTTTAGGTTTTTGCATTCGTAAAACGTGCTCAGAAAGTTAATTGGGTTATTAAAGTTATAACTGATTCTCTAAAGGATTTTTGTCTTTAATTAAAATAATCAAAGAAATCCTTAAATTAAATGTGAGACGGATTCGGCCCAAATTTTGGTCTCGGCCTAAATTCAAAGGCCTAATCCATACAAAGGCCTAAGGTATAAAAGACAGGTCTCGATTCGAGACCTCATTTCTCACTCGAGACCAGCTGCAATTCCTCTCAAATTCTCTCTCGAATTCCAGCAAGCTATCACTGTTCCGACGAAATTTCTTTTGTTTCCGACGTGTTTTCCGGTCTCGATTCACCAAGTTTTGAAGGTATTTTGATGATGTTATTGAAGTTTTGCAGGTGATATGAAGATTTAGTGATGAGTTTACGAAGATTTGAAGATGAACTTCAACCTAGTTTTTAATACACTTTGGTCTTCAAAGAAATCAAAGAGTGTTTTTGGGAGTTTGATCCAAAAACTGGGCAGATGAAAGTTGTTAGTGTGATCTCGACTCAGGAAACACGTGAGGACTCGAGACTGGTGGTTTCGAGTCGCAACCTCTTGGTCTCAACTCGAGATCTCGTAGTCTCGACTCAGGGTCTCGACCAGAAACCATATGATCTCGACTCGAAACCTCATGGTCTCGACTCATGGTCTCGATTCAAAACCAATGGTCTCGAGACAAAATTTTGCAACCTGATTCAAGGTTTTGTTGACCAGTTCCGATAGTTGACTTTAAAGTCTGAAATTTCTAAATTGTGATTTAAGTGTATATTGAACTTTTCATGTCTCTGATGAACTTTGGTTTGTGCAGAAGATGGATCTGAAATTTATTCCGACACATAATCAGGCAGGCTACTGGACACCCCCTCCAGACAAGCACAAAATAATGTTTACTTCATTGATCAAAGGGCTGAATAGTTGCAGATTAGTTCACGCACTTCGAGAAAATTCGGTTGTCTACAAAAGTCTCATTCAAGATTTTTGGAAGACTGCAAGGTTTGAACCACTCGAAGCTGAAGGCAAAGGAGCGATAATTGCTGAGATTCAAAAGAAGGATGTTTCTGTGACGGAGCAAATGATCCGGGAGGTGTTACAGTTTAATGATCAAGAAACTGATCCTATTGAGCTTCCCGCTGGAACTGTGGAAGCAATTTTACAACGATTGAGTTATGAAGGAAAGTATCCATCCTTGGTGAAGAAATTTGTGCATCCTTATTGGCTTTTGTTAGTGCATATGTTCATTCTCTGCATGACAGAAAACCGAGGAGGCACTGATCAATTGAACATTACACAGTCTGCTGCTCTTACCTGTTTGATAACCAATGAGCCTTTCAATTATTCGAAGTATGTTTTTGAAGCCATGAAGAGAAATGTGATCGGAGTTAGAAAGGACAAGTTTCTTATGTATCCAAGGTTTTTGCAAATGATTCTTAATGCTCGTTATCCAGAGTTGGAGAGATCTGGAAACACCTTGGAACTAAAACCCATGGGTCCTGCTTGTTTTGGTGCTCTCACTCCTAAAAAGGGTACTGAAAAGAAATTTGAAGGGTTAATACCTCTGGAGAAATTCGGTCATTTTGCTGAGACTGAAGATGTAGTTGCTGATCCAGTGATAGTACAACCTGTTCCAGTGAATGCTGCACAAGTCAATGCACCTGTAAATGCGATGGTTGCTGAAGAACATGATGTTCAAGTTACTGCTGAAGATGAGCCTGAGACAGAGATTTTAACGATCAACTCTGACGATGAGGGCATAGAGATTATGTGTGATTCAGGAGATGATGAAGAGCTTCCTCCTGAAACTGAAGCTGATGTTGCTATTTCTACTGTTCCACCTGTGATTTCTGCTGAGAGTTTGGCTTTGTTATTAAAGTCTGTGACTGATAAGATGGGAAATCCTCCTTCCAATCTTTCAGTATCAAATGAAGAGCCTAGTGAGAACCCAAAGGATCCTGACTCATTGCCATTGAAGCGGAAAAGGAGGGATCCTCGACTCGGAATGTATGTTGAACAAAACAAAGATCAACCCATGACTGTTGCTGACGATGATGATGGTTTATATGACTTTGATTTTGAGAAAAATGTCACTGATACCACCACCACTACTGAAGATATTTTTGAGTTTAATGTTGATACTCAAAGTAGTGTTTTGGAAACCACCACTGCAGATACTCCAGCTGTAAATGTTACTTCTGATCCTATCATTGCATCAATGCCATCTGTTACCTCTGAAGCTGTAGGTCTATCAAGATTTATTCATGACGAGCCTGGAAGTTCAAGTGGCAAGAGAATTGAAGAGCCATTGAGGATGTCGTTTGATGATGGCTCAAGTGATGATGATGAGTTCATCAGTATGAGGGAGATGAAGAAACGACTAATTGTGGTTGAGCAAGATTCAATTCATAAAGATTTTAAGATTATTCAACTTGAAGATACTATTGTGCAAAAGAATCAACAAATCGAACAACTTCAAGGTGATGTCAGTCTGTTGTTTAATATGGTTTATGATTTACGTGGAAAGATGGAGAAGAAGTTTGGACAAGAGTTTTCTGATCCGACTGACGTAGAAAATAGAAGAAAAGCCTTTGATAAGGATGATGCTGAGAGAAGTGTTGCTATGGAACAATACTTCAAAAGAGTTACTGATCCAGTTGCAGACAAAGAAAAGGCTGAGAGAATCAAAAAGAAAAGGGAGTTTGTGATTCTGAAGAACAAGAATCTTAATCCAGATGATGATGATGCTCAAGCAACTCACCATTTAATGGATGTTGGTGAAACTCTCTATGATAAAGTTGGAAATCGATCTGGAGTGGTTAGCTAGGGATTTGATCATGATCGCCGAAGATGGTGGATAAAGAGAAAAGTTGGACCTGTTGAGTGGTACAAAAATCCGGCTCAGTTTCAAACTTTCACAAAAGTTGACTTGATAAACCTATCTAAGTCACCTTATGTGGATGATCGACCTGGAGGTCGTGGATATTTGTTCTTCGAGAGACTTCAGAGGGAAGTTCTTCGTAACTTTCCTTCGATGCACACTGCAGAGTCTATTGTTAAACCAGCTAAAGGCGTTAGAGATCCATACACAAACAAGCGAATGAAGATCGTGCACTGGCCAGCAACTGACAAGGAAAAGGTGATTCCCTTGGTGAAAAAGATTCCAAAAGGTGCTTTGAAGTCCTTGCATTTTTGGGCTTATGATGAGCGTCTAGGGCAAGCAGTGATTGTTTGTGATGATGATATGAACTTTCGCTTGGTGGATCAAGTTGATTTGCTGAATCTTGCTTATGAAGATCTGGAAGTGTTAGCTCGCAATCAAATTAGAGCTACAGAAAAATATGAAGAAATTGCAAAAGGATGGACTGCTACTGTTGCTTCAGCCATTCATATTCGCACAAAAGGATTTGGTGGACTCAAGGATCGTTTGGGTGGTGATAGTAATCGTTGAAGTCTCAAGATCCTCTATGTATAAACCTAGGGGAGATTGTTGGAACCTGAAGGTTTATACAATGAGGATTGCATAGTTCAAGGGTTGGTTTTGTAAATGTTCACTTTATGTTTTGGGTCGGTATGTATTGTTTGGGTTTTGTTAGATAGTTTCGAGTGGGCCTAGGGTATCTACCCATATGTTTAGTATATAAGCAAACCTCAACCTTTAGGTTGAGGTTGATCAGTTGTTGCGCACAAGAGGCCACTCGAAACCTGTGAAGTTGTCTTGTATCAGTCATTGTTCAAGCTTTGAATGCAAGATAAACTGGTTTGTTTGTTTATTATTGGTTTCGATTACTTTCTATTTCTTGAATCCACTTGTGTTTGATTTCCCCACTTACACAAGTTGTTGTTTGATATCATTGAAAGATCCACACGGGTTTTACAATTAGATACGCTGCCCGATTGATCCAGGGTTCCGTAACGGTTGTCGCGATTCTGCCCGACGTAGTCGTTGGAATGTCGTCTCGGGGAGGGTATTACTAATGTAAATATTAAGGGTTATTATAATAACACGTGTGCATTTGTGTAATTTATAGATAATCACCAGGAAACCCAAAAGGAAAACCTAAGACAGCAATGTGAGTAATCTCCTTTTTGTAAACCTTCTTGCAAACTATTTCACAAAACCTTTATTTATTTAAATTATAATTAGCAGTGATTGAGTCTTTGTAGTCTTCAATTACTGCCGGTATGTTGGGGTTTTGTATACAAAATGTGGAACACGTTACCATTGGACAAAGAGTTAGCTAATGTGTAATATGACCCACCAGTCAGGATTGACAGTACTGAATGAGTAATTGTGTAGATATAAACATTGTAATCGCTCTCAATACTGTTACATGATAAAACTCTTCTTGATTAAACTGGGATTCACTCACCAGTATTTCCCACTGACAAAATGTTTTTAAACGTGTGTCATGTAACAAAATGTGAAAGCCAACTAGAAGCCAGCTGGACAGCACTGAAGGCTTGGAAAAGTGGCTATAAAAGTTACCTAATAAAGAAGATGTTTTATTTTAATAAAATAGGGTTTACCCCTATAAAACATTTTGTAATGAAAACTTGGGTTTTATCCCAATATATTTATTTATATAAATATGGTGTTTCACTCTGATAAAATATTTCCTAACTACGGTCCTGATATAATTTCCGCTGCCAAATTGATAAACACCGGATACCACCAAAACTGGCCACTGCCGCCCGTTCCCGGGTTGTTAGGGGTGGGGGTTGTGACAGAAGGTGGTATCAGAGCTAAGCCACTGATTCAGCCACAAAAATGTTCTGCTGACATCAAAAGTTATCCAAAGTGTTAGGAAATAAATTACAGAACTACGTGCATATTTGTATTTTATCATTTTGTGTTATTTGACTATTTGTTAGTTTACAGTATGAGCGACCAAGGACCTTCCGACACGTATCGTCAGTTATCCAGCACACCTAGGAGCGAAGGCACCTCTTCACAGCCTGCCCTCTCAGGGTATTCAGCTTCTGACAACCCGAACTTCCAAGGTCAGTGTCTCTTGGTCACGTGATCCCGTTTTCTTATTATTTCTCTTTCAGGTCCCTTGCGACGATGAAAATTGGTAAACACTTGTGACTGTAATGTAATTGCTAAATGTATAACATGTTTGAGTATGTGTACGTGTGTTTGACTGATTAACTACAAGGAACCGTTAAATGCTTCTAGGTGTCGTTTAGTTAATTTAGGGGACTAACCTATTTGGGCCGCGAGCTACACGATGCATATTGGGCCGCAAACCTACTCGACACACACACACACACCCGGAGCCCAAACTGAACACATGGACACACCCAAAGACATCGGACCCATGCTTGGGCTTATTAGAGCCCAACTGAATGGTAGGATTGGGTCGGCTCCTTTTATCAACGTATATACACGCATATGTGATTCACGTAACAAGATATTGCAAGCATATTCAAACCCTAGTACCCTCACTCCTCTCTCTAAACTGGACGACATCATCCTTCCCTGTCGTGGCCTCCACAACTTCGGAACATCACCTCCCTACTCGTATCCGGGTTTGGGTTGACCAACTTGGATGGGTAACTTAACATACCGAGCAAACCAAAGGTGAGTTCATTTCTCTTGAGCATGCGTCCCGGTGGTTGGGACAGTCATTGGGTATCCCTGAGAGGGATGGGTTTTGGGTAAATCAATGGGGTATTCCTGAGAGGAATACGTCTTGTGGTAAGTCTGGAATGTTGGATAATATACTCGTCCTATCACCTTTAAAGTCCCTCCTTGTTGTTTGTTACCTAAGAGGTAACAGGGTATTAGTTGGTAGCGCTACTTAGGTTTGGCACCCTCACCCCGTACCAGAGAGGACGGGTGTGAACTAATGGCCTAGTCATGACCAATGCTTTGATAGGAGCATTGGGGAAAGGGCAAAATAAATCAGGAGTCGTCTTGTATCTGAGGTATTATCAACATTATCATCAATGAACCGAACTAAACACCTGGTAACTAACGTTTTCGTAAAACTATGAACTCACCAGCGTTGTCTGATACACGTGTGTGCATGCTCACAGGTTATAGATATGTGGAACATGGGAACTTGCTGTCTGGGATGCTGGAGTGGTCATGGATCGAGATACATGGAAACTTGGAAAGAGACTAGCTGATTACATACACTTGGGTTTTGGTTAAACTTTGTAGTATGCTTCCGCTGAACATAACGAGTTATAAATTATGATATTGTAACACTTATTTGAAATGAATGAAAGCTTTTTAATTGAAATCTTGTTATGAGTTCAATGTGATTAGTGGCTAGATCCTGGTACGTTACATGCCTCGCGGGATCTCCGCATGTGGTGTTTTGGGGGTGTGACAGTTTGGTATCAGAGCCACTGGTTATAGTGAACTTGGTTTTAAAACGTTTTTGTAAAAACCAGACTATAACCGAACAGTTCTGAATATGTGGATACGACTATGGCACTCAGCTCCAAATTGCAAGGTTCATCTTTCTCACTTGTTGCATACATTACATGACTAGTACACAATTGCTTATGACGCAACATACGAACACACACTCGTCACTATAGCATGATTGCATGAATTGCTTGCTTACAATATCATGGTGCGTTGATAGTATGCCATAGTCTTTGGATTTCTGTGATCTTAATACCTTGACAACCTCCGTTTGACATTTGAGTTTGAGGAACCATTTGACATGAGTTAGGAGGAACTGAGATGAGCATGCAAATCACAATATTATTGTGGGTGCACACATAATAATAATGGGGGGTGCATGTGAGTCCCAGTGAGACTTAACAAGTGAAAAAGGGGTTATGTTCCGTTATTCGAACAGTGTGAAACGTAACAAATCTTTAGGAGTCATGGTTGCAAGAACTGTCCAATCAATCTCAGGGACTACGGGATGGGAGTTTTATCAATCTAGCTCTACGTTTCGGGGAAGCCGAGCTCTATTGGGAAACGAAGGACGAGAGCTTTCGCACGGGTACGGACTACCACAAGGATGCCACTATAGACCGTCATTCTCTATCTCGTACCGACAACCTGCTTGATCCGTTGCAATGATCGAGTTTTTATCCAGAACTGACTTGAGGTCGGACTGTCATCCGATGGAAGGCCATGGAAAGGATGATTCCTAACATGGCGCTACAGATCCAACATGCCCACTATGATTTTCTGTTCAAGTTATTTAAGATGTCCAACACACCAGCAGCCTCAGGGATCACATGAGTAGTATGCGTCAACCTCGATTAGACAGACTCGTAGATCACATTTATCTCTGATGTTTAGAATCACTACCAGGGGAAAAGAACACCAAGGACGGCACTTGTATCATATCTTAGAGCTCTTAGGGGAGGAGCAACTCTACGCGAAGTCTATACCATCGCAGATTCATCACAGGATTTTCGAAGATCGCGCAACTTTAATCTCTTTAGCACAGCAGGGTGCTGCGTACTCGTGTGAGACACAACAGGAGAACGTCTTTTCAACTTTCGAATCCCAACACTACAATGCACTGAGCATCATCTTTACCCGAGGGTACGGGTGATCTAGTGGTATACCATGACGATTCGAATCAGAGTCCCAGTTACACGCCGATGCAACACGAAAAGGCGATGACTTACATGGTGGATTAACAGGAAGAATTGCACGACACACAACCAGGGGTGGAAGCCACGATCTCGGATTTGAGCTGGAGGCCTTACTTGGACGGTACCCAAACGCATTACTCAGACCGATCACAAGGGCCTCCCGTGTGCCTTTGTTCGGAAGAGCTAAACATGTAATAGCATCGCTGGATGGAACTTTTGAATGATTACGACTGTGAAACCTGAACGTGCATGAGCTTTGCAACTCATTATCGACTCTAACTTACTTGATCAGACTCGCTCAGTTCAAACTGGAGAACTGAAGGAACAGAATTTGCAAGTTAAACCCATGTGGGGCATGGAAAAGCAGCCATGGACAGGTCGGACGATATTCGCTACCTCATCGAACGAATGTGGGTCTCATTATACGGCAATTGTAGGGAAATTCGTGTTGAACAAAGCACACCGGTCTCGATATTCTACTCGTCTGGGTTATGATGATAGATATTAGGATCCATAAATCTTGCACTGGTGATCGGGCGTGAAGGCCCACCTAGCTATGTATGTGATTGACGATTGACTTGTGGGAAAGTCAATGTGAAGTATCAGCAACTAGAAACACCTATATGGAAATGAGAACAGACCGACATGGATTCTGTCACTAGTTTACTTACAACTCGAAACGGAAACAATATCACCTAGGTGATCGTTGACTATCTCACATTACCAACACACTTGCTTGCAAACAAGGAACTGACGAGTCTTCACAACTTGTGAATGTTACTCTGAGAGAGGCGGCTTTTAGGCACGAGGTGCCAACTCTTATTACCTCCGATTTTGAGCTATACCTGGTTTATTATGAGCGATACACAACACCCTTGGCTCACGTCTAGACATGAGCATTACTTATCATCATAGGATGAACGGTTTGAGTAAACGAACCCCCCCCCCCGACACTCGAAGACATGCTGCGAGCATGTGTGGGATTAACTTAGTCTAAATTGGAAGGACGTATACTTTTGGCTGAGTTCTACCATAACTGTTACCCTTCTAGTATTCAGACAGCTTTGTTTGGGGCATTGCATGGATGATAATGCCAATATCTTCGTGGATTGAGGTGGATGACAACCTAAACACGCGTCCAGGACTTGTACTCGAAACTCCTAGGAAGATTGCTTGGATCGGAAATTGTTTGGCGGCATCGAGTGACTGTCAGGAAAGACGATAAGCTTAGGAAAAACTGGGAGGTCGTTGTAGATGGTCGTATCATGTTAAAAATCTCACCCTAGGAGGGTGTGGTACGCTTGGGAAGCGTGGCAAGCTTAATTTACGTTACGATTAGTTATTCGGAATTCTGGAAAGAATTGGTCACGCCGCCTACAAACTCGAGTTACCTGACGAATTGGATAACGTGTAAGGTATCATTTATGTCGCGAATCTAAGGCAGTGTTTGTCCGATGAAACACTTGTGATACTCTTATTAGAGTCTGAGGTTAATGACGGGTTGCAGTTGTTGAGGGATCTACTGAAATCATGGACTAGGGTATAAAGATTCTTATTAGAGTCTGAGGTTAAAACTTGCTTGTAAGATGGTTTAGAATTATGTAATTCTTGTATGCTTTGCAAAAAGTGCATGTCTTTCCACCCTAAATACATTTTAGAAAAATGTAAATCCGTAAAAAAAATGGGGTTATGAACTCAGCTGAATATTCCTGTGCAAGGCTAGCTAAATACGACTTCGTGATGTCGTTTCCAAGACGAGACTTGCTAGCGTTCATTCTACAATATTCCTAACCATGGAATATCTTATAAGTTTCTAATTAATGCGGTAACTCATCTACGTGTCACCGAGCTCTACCGAATCGTTAACCGAACGATCCGTTGATATGTTGTTAACTTAATAAAAACAATTAAGTTATACTTGTTAAGTTTCGTTTACTAAGTCTAGAAAGTACTTAGTTTTCGAGAAATTCGAATATATAAATATTTATACAAAATATAAATATATCGATAGGATAGTGTTTGTCGTTCCGAGAAGTCGTATGTGTATAAAAAGAGTATTTTTATGAAAATAACATATAACAAACTCGTATTACGTATCGCGTCTTGTATGATACTCGTCGAAAGATATGTGTATGCCATTTAGGCGTATAAAATAAATATTGAAAACTTGTATTTGCTTTACAAAAGAATCGTCGAGTTGCGTTTGAAAGTAAATACGATCTATATTTATTTTCATAAAGAGAAGTCGTGTTGTTTGTCGTTTGAAAATAAATATAATCTATATTTATTTTTATGAAATGATTTCGTATTGTTCGCCATTTGAAATAATTGTCGAAAATAATTAAAGGATTGAAAATATTATATCACGTTTTATTTTATAAAAGCATTGTCAAAGATAGTAACCAAATTGTCGTTTTCGTGACGTTGTGAAGTGTCGTCGATATTTGTATTTGTTTTACGAAAAAGGTTATTCGAATCCGATGTTTGTTTCAAAATAAAATCGCGTTATTTTTACGGATTTTCTCAAAAAACGGGTAGAGTTTCCTCTGTTTTTGGACGCCCCGACAACACAAGTCGTTGTTATTTTATCAAAATTCAACAAGATTCAACTATATTTATATAAACTCAAGTTATAAAACGAGGTAATATACGAACGGCAAACTTTATAATTAACGCTTTTATTATTCGTTTTGAGAGCTCGTTGTCACGAAATTAATGTAAACTATATAAATTCAATTTAATTCGCCGTTAACTTTACCACTCTTCGTGTCGAACGCCAAAAAGTTGGCCGGGTTACCGAGTTGACGAGTTAACTGGGTTGACCCGCTGAATTGACTCGCTGCGTTGACTCGGTTGACCGAGTTTGACCGAGTTGACTCGGTTTGACCGAGTCAACTCGAACCGCTTCACATCTGACCCGAGCCATTGACTGAGTTGACTCGGTTTGACCGAGTCGACGTTGTCCATCCTTGAGCTTCTTTAACCGTGGCTGACCAAGACCCGAACCAACCCTGCTGAACCGAAAACCCGAACCACAACCGAATCGAACGACATCTGGCCACCCAAAGCAAACCTGAACACTCGGATCTGACCGGAGTTTGAAAACCCGTCGGATAATAACGCAGACCACCGGATAATTGAACCGACCGCCGGTCTGAGTCTCTCACTGCCAGTCCGAGTCTCCGACCGCCGGAGATTGTCTCCATTCTCTTTCTCTCTTCGCGACTCTTGGTCTCGATCAGTCTCTCTGTCTCGTCTCTATCTTCGCCATCGACCACCACCGGATCAAGACATGGACCGCCGGTCCAAGACAAAGACCGTCGGTCCTCTCTCTCTCTCTCTCTCTTCACCTCTCTACGTAGCACCGTCACTCGCCACCACCATCTGGTGGTGGCAGTCGTTAACTCGAAAAAGAGGGAAAGAGGGTGTTGTTGTCTGGTTGATACACGAGCAGGGGGTAGGCTGCTAACCACCGCCGGAAAACATCTCCACCGCCGCCCAGGCGGCGGCGCAGCCGTGAACCGCCACCGGTCTCCGCCGGTTGTGTCGCCGGGAGAGTGAGAACGAGAGGGAGAGAGTGAGGGGTCAGATGGGTGTATTTGTTTGGTCTGTGATTTGGTTGTGTCTGCACAAATTAGAATTCAAGGGGTATAGCCCCTTATATATTAGTGGTTTATAAATGGGCTTTGGGCTTGGGCCCAAAGCCCACAAGCCCAAATCTCGCGTTTAAAGTAGCCCGATCACGTTTTTGAACGCCCATTTCCGTTCCCGCGTGTCGTAAAGCATCATAAGTCGTTATTTTAGGGTCAAAACACGTATAATAGTGTCAGAAGACGTTCGTGCTTTTAATCGTTGTTTACGATAAAAATTGTGAAAAATTACGTCGTTTGCTGTTCTGAACCGTTCTTCGATCCGTTTTGACTACGGATATTAAAATTTGAAAACGAAACCGAATATATCGTAATATATTAATATCGAGGCAAAATTCGAGTCCGGTGCGTCAGTTTCGTCGTTGATTGTCGGTGCGTTACCATTTCCGCGTTTTTCGTTCCCATCTGCGTTTTTGTGTCGTTCGGAAGCACGATAAATTTGTAAAACTAAATTTATAAACACAAAATTACTCGTTTAAGATTCGTACTTGTCGGCGTTGTCAGTATTATGTTCGGTTTCAATCTGTTGTCGTTTAACGTTTCACAGGTTTCTCTGTAAACCACCGTTCGCGCATTGTAAAGTCGGATAGATGTTCCTAGGCACCCCAAAGGCCTAATTAAGTTAATTTGCGCTGTAAACACTATCTATTATTGCGTTAATCACCTGTTAATCACATAATTAAGAGCGTAAATTACGGGTTGTCACATTCTCCCCCTGTTAATGAAATTTCGTCCTCGAAATTTAGACTACGTTAACTCCTTAGAGTTACGTTATGCGTAAGTAAATACGAATAATGTCAAAGGAAATGAGACATACTGATACAGTCACCAATGTGACCAAGTTAACAGGGGTCCAATAGAAAAGGAATTTCAACCAATAGAATTCCAAGTGGACGTTTACAATATGCAAATGAATGTTAGAAACAATAACATTCGCTAGGAGAAGCTTAGAATCAACAAGCCCAAACGAAATAGTTTTGCATGAAATGCTCGATCATGATGAGCCCAAGCTGCAAGTTCTACCGACGCTACAACGTATCGTAGTGAATGAAACAATTCAATAATAGCAGTAATTGAACAAGTATCACCTGTGTTTTGCATCAAATGCTCAATCGTAATTAGCCCAAGCTACAAGTTTATACTGACACCACAAGGTGTCGAAATCAACAAACGACTTAATGGAGTCGTAGACCAAAGAAATCTACTACGACTCAGAACAATGAAACGCTTGTTAAAACGAATTCGAATATGATGTTTTCAATACATCATATGGTGTCTTGAATTGAATATGTGTAATGAACAAGTTCAAACAATTGAATTTGATTTCGGCGCAAGCCGACAATAAATGCATGTATCGACAAGAAAATTTTCGGCATGGTCACAACGAAAAACCATGTATGTAACTTGAAAAGAAAAGAATTTTCAAGAATATGTGTTGACTTGATAACAAAAGAGTCGACAATTACAATAATGCGGGTCATTCAAATCACAAATCAATAATTAGATTTAGCGAAATAATATTTGAACCTTAATGAAACGCTTTATTCGAAACGAAACCACATGTGTAACAAACGATGCATGCGTAACATATGAATTATCAAGAAATGAAGCAATTGAATATTCGCTATACTGAAAGAAATGATCATGATACAATGACCATCAAGAGGAGTAGAGATACGAAAATCTACTCAGTAAATGTGAAAGTCGAAATTTCAATAAAAGAAATTTAATGACTTTACCTGGGGTTGCATGTGATAACCAGTTATTAGGTGACATTACCATAGCGTATTCGTCGTTAACAGTTAGGAGGAATGCGGAGACATACGCTTCCTCGAAAGTCGTATGTGGTGTACTTCAACCTCCGTTGATGTATAGCTTAAGTTTCACGTATAGCTGTGCACTAGCGTTTCGTTATGCGTAGGCTACCTGCTCGGGAAGTTAAAATATCATAGACAATATGGATAATAGTGTGTGCCCGAGTTTATATTCGCGGTTCCTACGTGATGACCTTTAATGAACTCCAACATGAGTTTCTGAAGGTCTTAAATGCATGTTTCATAAACTCTCAGAGTTTTGTGTACTGTATGTAATTGTTTTTGTGTACCATGTGTAAAACACCACTATAGCGTATGTTTGAACACAAAATTTTGACTGTTTGTTTTTCGGCAACGGTTGGAGACCATATTCGAGTACTAGGCGTTCTGTATGTATTCGGGTTTTAATATTCTAAGTTCCCAGAGGAAATTGAGGTTAGAGCCTAGGTGTCTCTTACAGAAACCTAATTTGCTGTAACCTATAGCTCTGATACCAATCTGTCACACCCCGAATATCAGAGCATTGGCGTGACTGGACTGGTATCTTCATTGCACAGCGGAAGCAAATAAGCTAAGTCTTTTAGAAAATGAACGCCACTAAGTACTCGACTCCACATGGTTCTCCTATTCCAACCGTTCCTTGTCTTAGAAATGCAACCTGAGAAAGAAACATGCGAAAAAGTCAACATAAAGTTGAGCGAGTTCATAGTTTGTTTGTAAAAGATTTGAAATAAATCTTTTTGAATAACCGGTTTTTGCAGTATTGTTGAGAAAATGAATTTAAAATCATTTTCTTGTCATGTTGTATGGAAACTTTGTATTTGTAACACATTATGTATGTGAACTCTTATATTTGTAAAGGTTGTATAACCGTCAATCAAGTATTTCTGTATGTATCATGTATAAATCAAGTATTCTTGTATGTATCATGTTGTTAATGGGTTGCAAGGCCATTAACATGTGACACGACATAGGAAGCAACCAAACCTTAGGCATTTTTCTAGTTGGCATATTCTGAGACACAAAAGCACTGCTTGGTACTCGTTCTCACCAAGAGTGTGGCTGCCCGACACCCGTTAGATCTAACCTTTTGTTCTGCGGTCTAGGTATATTGTTGATTAATGGTGCTTATGGTACCCTATTCGTGACAGATTTCTCGTATCATTTCTCATAACGCATCATACTTGGTACTCGTTCTCACCAAGAATGCTTCTTGTATTTTTGTATTCTTAAAACGCATCATACTTGGTACTCGTTCTCACCAAGAGTGCTTCTTGTTTTTGTGTCATATCATTTGTAACATTGGAACATTTGTATCTTGTATTTTCCCGTAGTTTAGAAAACTAGAATTCGTGTGTATGCATATTTCGAAAAATACGCTTGTTTGAAAAACCGGTATAAAACATAAGCTTTTCGTAAACCATTTGTGTCAGTTAAAACTTGCTTGTAAGATGGTTTAGAATTATGTAATTCTTGTATACTTTGCAAAAAGTGCATGTCTTTCCACCCCAAAACCATTTTAGAAAAAAGTAAATCCGTAAAAAATGGGGTTATGAACTCACCTGAATATTCCTGTGCAAGGCTAGCTAAATACGACTTCGTGATTTCGTTTCTAAGACGAGACTTGCTAGCGTTCATTCTACAATATTCCTAACCATGGAATATCTTATAAGTTTCTAATTAATGCGGTAACTAATCTACGTGTCACCGAGCTCTACCGAATCGTTAACCGAACGATCCGTTGATATGTTGTTAACTTAATAAAAACAATTAAGTTATACTTGTTAAGTTTCATTTACTAAGTCTAGAAAATACTTAGTTTTCGAGAAATTCGAATATATAAATATTTATACAAAATATAAATATATCGATAGGATAGTGTTTGTCGTTCGGAGAAGTCGTATGTGTATAAAAAGAGTATTTTTATGAAAATAACATATAACAAACTCGTATTACGTATCGTGTCTTGTATGATACTCGTCGAAAGATATGTGTACGCCGTTTAGGCGTATAAAATAAATATTGAAAAGTTGTATTTGCTTTACAAATATTTGACTCGCTGCGTTGACTCGGTTGACCGAGTTTGACCGAGTTGACTCGGTTTGAGAGAGTCAACTCGAACCGCTTCACATCTGACCCGAGCCATTGACTGAGTTGACTCGGTTTGACCGAGTCGACGTTGTCCATCCTTGAGCTTCTTTGACCGTGGCTGACCAAGACCCGAACCAACCCTGCTGAACCGAAAACCCGAACCACAACCGAATCGAACGACATCTGGCCACCCAAAGCAAACCTGAACACTCGGATCTGACCGGAGTTTGAAAACCCGTCGGATAATAACGCAGACCACCGGATAATTGAACCGACCGCCGGTCCGAGTCTCTCACTGCCGGTCCGAGTCTCCAACCGCCAGAGATTGTCTCCATTCTCTTTCTCTCTTCGCGACTCTTGGTCTCGATCAGTCTCTCTGTTTCGTCTCTATCTTCGCCATCGACCACCACCGGATCAAGACATGGACCGCCGGTCCAAGACAAAGACCGCCGGTCCTCTCTCTCTCTTTTCCTCTCTGCGTAGCACCGTCACTCGCCACCACCATCTGGTGGTGGTAGCCGTTAACTCGAAAAAGAGGGAAAGAGGGTGTTGTTGTCTGGTTGATACTCGAGCAGGGGGAGTAGGCCGCTAACCACTGCCAGAAAACATCTCCACCGCCGCCCAGGTGGCGGCGCCGCCGTGAACAGCCACTGGTCTCCGCCGGTTGTATCGCTGGGAGAGTGAGAACGAGAGGGAGAGAGTGAGGGGTCAGATGGGTGTATTTGTTTGGTCTGTGATTTGGTTGTGTCTGCACAAATTAGAATTCAAGGGGTATAGCCCCTTATATATTAGTGGTTTATAAATGGGCTTTGGGCTTGGGCCCAAGGCCCACAAGCCCAAATCCCGCGTTTAAAGTAGCCCGGTCACGTTTTTGAACGCCCGTTTCCGTTCCCGCGCGTCGTAAAGCGTAATAAGTCGTTATTTTAGGGTCAAAACACGTATAATAGTGTCAGAAGACCTTCGTGCTTTTAATCGTTGTTTACGATAAAAATTGTGAAAAATTACGTCGTTTGCTGTTCTGAACCGTTCTTCGATCCGTTTTGACTACGGATATTAAAATTTGAAAATGAAACCGAATATATCATAATATATTAATATCGAGGCAAAATTCGAGTCCGGTGCGTCAGTTTCGTCGTTGATTGTCGGTGCGTTACCGTTTCCGCGTTTGTCATTCGCATCTGCGTTTTGTGTCGTTCGGAAGCACGATAAGTTTGTAAAACTAAATTTATAAACACAAAATTACTCGTATAAGATTCGTACTTGTCGGCGTTGTCAGTATTATGTTCAGTTTCAATCTTTTGTCGTTTAACGTTTCACAGGTTTCTCTGTAAACCACCATTCGCGCATTGTAAAGTCGGATAGATGTTCCTAGGCACCCCAAAGGCCTAATTAAGTTAATTTGCGCTGTAAACACTATCTATTATTGTGTTAATCACCTGTTAATCACGTAATTAAGAGCGTAAATTACGGGTTGTCACACTGGAGTTCACGTGGGAGCGCGAGAATCAGACGAAACTCGAGTATCCTAAACTTTTTCCTGATGATCAATCTAATTCTGGTACTACTAGTGAATTTCGGGACGAAATTCCATTTCAAGTTGGGGATGATGTGGTACCTGAAGAAATCCTACAGCAATCTTGATTTATCACTTCGCTCCTCTATGCTTACTTATCAAATTTTGGGACGAAATTTCTTTCAAGTTGGGGATGATGTGACAACCCGAACTTCCAAGGTCAGTGTCCCTTGGTCACGTGATTCTGTTTTCTTATTATTTCTCTTTCAGGTCCCTTGCGACGATGAAAATTGGTAAACACTTGTGACTGTAATGTAATTGCTAAATGTATAACATGTTTAAGTATGTGTACGTGTGTTTGAATGATTAACTACACGAAACCGTTAAATGCTTCTAGGTGTCGTTTAGTTAATTTAGGGGACTAACCTATTTGGGCCGCGAGCTACACGATGCATATTGGGCGCAAACCTACTCGACACACACACACACCCGGAGCCCAAATTGAACACATGGATACACCCAAAGACATCGGACCCATGCTTGGGCTTATTAGAGCCCAACTGAATGGTAGGATTGGGCCGACTCCTTTTATCAGCGTATATACACGCATATGTGATTCACGTAACAAGATATTGCAAGCATATTCAAACCCTAGTACCCTCACTCATCTCTCTAAACTGGACGACATCATCCTTCCCTGTCGTGGCCTCCACATCTTCGGAACATCACCTCCCTACTCGTATCCGGGTTTGGGTTGACCAACTTGGACGGGTAACTTAACATACCGAGCAAACCAAAGGTGAGTTCATTTCTCTTGAGCATGCGTCCCGGTGGTTGGGACAGTCATTGGGTATCCCTGAGAGGGATGGGTTTTGGCTAAATCAATTGGGTATTCCTGAGAGGAATACGTCTTGTGGTAAGTCTGGAATGTTGGATAATATACTCGTCCTATCACCTTTAAAGTCCCTCCTTGTTGTTTGTTACCTGAGAGGTAACAGGGTATTAGTTGGTAGCGCTACTTAGGTTTGGCACCCTCACCCTGTACCGGAGAGGACGGGTGTGAACTCATGGCCTAGTCATGAACAATGCTTTGATAGGAGCATTGGGGAAAGGGCAAAAAAAATCAGGAGCCGTCTTGTATCCGAGGTATTATCAACATTATCATCAATGAACCGAACTAAACACCTGGTAACTAACGTTTTCGTAAAACTATGAACTCACCAGCGTTATCTGATACACGTGTGTGCATGCTCGCAGGTTATAGATATGTGGAACATGGGAACTTGCTGTCTGGGATGCTGGAGTGGTCATGGGTCGAGATACATGGAAACTTGGAAAGAGACTAGCTGATTACATACACTTGGGTTTTGGTTAAACTTTGTAGTATGCTTCCGCTGAACATAACGAGTTATAAATTATGATATTGTAACACTTATTTGAAATGAATGAAATCTTTTTAATTAAAATCTTGTTATAAGTTCAATGTGATTAGTGGCTAGATCCTGGTACGTCACACGCCTCGCGGGATCTCCGCATGTGGTATTTTGGGGGTGTGACACAGCTGACAATGAAGATGGGATATTCGTGTTTAAGGCTCAGTCTGAAGAGCCATTCCCTCCTAAAAAGAGAGGATGGTTCAGTAGGGAGCGCATGAACGTAGGAACAGAATGAAAAAGTTACAACAGCAACGTGTGTTAGCCGCCGATAAGAGAGAAACAGATGCTCATGCCTAGGATTTGTTAAATAGGAGTCTAGCAAACTTCCATATTCTAGCAACTACAGCCGCAGACCCTAACTTTGAGCAACTGATAGCACCCCAACCATTACCACTGTTCCCTACCCAGCCAATGGAAATAGAAAACAACCCAGAAAATCAAATCCAAATGCCATATTTCAACCCAGAAGAGATACCTAGGATACCAGCACCCAATCCCTTATACCCAAACTACGACCTGTGGTTTGACGACCATAGGGACTACCAGCCACATTACCCAATACCAGAAGATGAACCCATGCCAAAATTAGCCGCCTACCCAGGTTTGGACCCTCTAGATCCTTATTATGATAATGATCAATTCATTAGAGAAATTCTAGAGAATCCATACCCATACCAGGAACCCATGCCCCAGTTCCCAAATCCAGTCCCAGCACCTGCACCCCCAATGAGTGCAGAAAATGTGCAAGAGCTCCAAACTTTCGGAGAAGAGATTTTAGAAAGTAGCGAGAGAATGAGATAGGTTGGAGAGCGGCTCGTCTGGAAGTATGACGAGCGCAATATGGAGTTCTGGATGAACCCATATCCGTGATGATGGTGGTAGTAATAGTAATAATAATAATAATAATATATAATATATGTGTATGTTTGAAAAAAAATCTAGACGACAGTCACGGATGCATAATAGTATTGTAATTTTAAATTCCAGTATCAGTTTGTATTAGATGCATACTATATATAAGAAAGAGTAAGTCGCAATGCTCGACGTTTTTTGATCAATATGTGTGTTGTGTGATTGTTTGCATTCAATATTATTTTGTAATATTAATAATTGGTAAATGTTTAAAATTCAGATGGACAACGAAGTGAACCAAGAAAACCAGAATGACAATAACCCGAATAACGATGATCCGAACAATGATAATAATGAACACCAAATGAATAATAGTGCCATCCAACACATAGTGGCACAAGGAATTAGAGACGCAATGCCATTTATTATTCCAACGGTTAAGGAAGCTGATAATAAAAGTAACAATGGCAGTAAGCGGTCAACTGAACCAGATCACAGCGTAAACAATGGACCCGCACTTCAAGTGCCCATTCCCAAAAGAAGAAGAACCATGTCTTATGGTTGTTCTTACAAAGAATTCTGGTCCTGCAAACCAATAGAATTCTCGGGCAATGAAGGACCCATTGCAACTCTACGCAGGATAAAAAAAAGACTGAGGCATTCCTAAAAATAAGCAAGTGTGCGAAAGAGGATAAGATAATGTTTGCTTCCAATCTGTTTAAGAACTCAGCTTTAGAATGGTGGAACACTATCCTCCAGTCTAGGGGAAGTGATAGGGTTTATAGTATGGAATGGGAAGAATTCAAGAATATGGTAGAACAAAAATTCTGCCCTCCCAATGAAAAGGAACATATAGCAAATAAGTTCCTAAACCTTAGAATGACTGGAGTAGATAGTAAGGGGTACAGTACTACATTCTTTGAATATGCTAGAATAATGCCAACCCTTGCATCACCTGAGCCAGTATTAATCTCCCGTTACATCTGGGGATTAATTGGGGAGATTAGGCATGTAGTTAAGGCAGCTAGACCCCAAACCATAGAAGAAGCTGTAGAGCTAGCAAACACCTTGACAGATGAGTTAGTGCGTACACGGGAAGAGGAACAAAGGAAGAACCTAGCTCAGAGGCTTACCCAGGAATTCCGTTCTGGAAATTCCAACCGTGGAAAGAATGTAGGTTCTACATCTGCACCTTACTGCAAGTATTGCAAAAGGAAGCATTCTGGAAGATGCTCCATATATTGTAACTTTTGCAAAATATATGGGCACAAGGAAGAAGACTGCAGGAAGAAACCTAACAACAGGATATGCTACAACTGCGGAGAACAAGGTCACATCAAGCCGAACTGTCCGAAAATAGCTCCAGCTACGAACAATAAGACTACCAAAAATGCTAGAGCGTTTGTTCTAACGGCAGATGAAGCCAAGATGATTCCAGACGTGATTGCTGGTACGTTTTTAGTTAATGATGTTTTTGCTAAAGTATTATCAAACTCTGGTGCGAACCAAAGTTTTATTAATACTTCATTTTGCAAACTCCTCAATCAACCATTAACTAAACTTTCACAAGAATGTCTAGTAGGGACAGCAAATGGGGAAACCGTTAAGATTTCTGAAATCTTGCAGGGAGCAAGAATAGAATTTTTAAATCAAAAGTTTATTGCAAACCTTTACCCAATGAATCTGGCAGGATTTGATGTTGTATTAGGAATGGATTAGTTAATAGCCGATAAAGCCAGTATTCTATGTGATCAAATTCGATTCAAGTAAAGTCACCAAAGGGTGAAAAGATCACAATTAAAGGAGATAAGCCATCTGGATCCACAAAATTCATCTCTGTGATGAAAACAGCAAGTTGTATAAGAAAAGGATCATTAGTGTATTTGATTTCTCTAATCACTAACACTAAAGGAAAAGAACTAAAGAATATTCCAGTAGTATCCCAGTTTCCAGATGTGTTTCCAAAAGAATTACCAGGATTACCGCCAGACAGAGAAGTTGAATTTAGAATCCATCTGCTACCAGGGACAACACCAATTGCCAAAGCACCCTACCGTTTGGCACCAGCATAAATGCAAGAATTAAAGGAACAATTGGACGAATTGCTGGAGAAAGGATTCATACAGCCAAGTTCATCGCCCTGGGGAGCACCGATACTGTTCGTCATAAAGAAAGACGAGTCAATGCGAATGTGCATTGATTACCATGAATTGAACAAAGTCACGATTAAGAATCGGTACCCATTACCTAGAATCGATGATTTGTTTGATCAGTTGCAAGGAGCTCGATTTTTCTTAATAATCGATTTACGATCAGGATATCATCAATTAAAGGTACAGGAAGAGGACATTCCTAAGACCACTTTAAGAACAAGGTATGGCCATTATGAATTTACTGTCATGCCATTTGGTTTAACCAATGCCCCAGCTGCATTTATGGACATGATGAACCGAATATGTAAGCCATATTTGGATAAATTCATAATTGTTTTTATAGATGATATTCTCATTTACTCTAAGAGTAAAGAAGAACATGCAAAGCATTTGCACGCACTTCTAAGTTTATTGAGAAAAGAAAGGCTTTATGCAAAGTTTTCAAAGGGCGAGTTTTGGTTAGAGGAAGTGCAATTCCTTGGACATATAGTTAATCATGAAGGAATTCATGTGGATCCGACCAAGATCGAGGCGATTACCAAATGGAAAACCCCTGAGTCACCAACTGAGGTTAGAAGTTTCCTAGGATTGGCCGGTTATTATAGAGGATTTATTCGAGATTTTTCTAGAATAGCCATTCCCTTGACTAAGCTAACCTGTAAATATGTTAAGTTTGAATGGGGACCAAAACAGGAAGAAGCCTTTAGAATTCTTAAGCAAAGACTAACCCATGCACCCATACTAGCGTTACTAGAAGGAACTGAAGACTTTGTAGTCTATTGTGACGCTTCTAAGTTAGGTTATGGATGTGTATTAATGCAACATCAAAAGGTCATCGCCTATGCGTCTAGACAGCTTAAGAATCATGAAGAGAATTATTCAACCCATGATTTGGAATTAGGAGCCATAATTTTTGCCCTTAAGATTTGGAGACATTACCTTTATGGTAGTAAGTTTACCATTTTCATCGATCATAAGAGTTTAAGGTATGTTTTCAGGCAAAAGGAGTTGAATATGAGACAAAGACGCTGGATGGAAATTCTTAGTGATTATGATTGTAATATCCAGTATCATGCAGGAAAGGCTAACGTGGTAGCTGATGTTTTAAGTCGAAAGTATCATGAAAAGCCAAAGAGAGTGCGTTCTCTTAAATTAAATCTACAAGTAGATTTAAATGATCAGATTAGAGAAGCACAAGAATGTAGGTCCCCTTGATGTATGGATCTTTCACAGAATTGTCAATCCAATCAAGAGTGCGGAATCCTCTTGATCGGAATATCACAGAAACAAGTACAAGAACAGAAACAGCAAATCACTTTCAAACCGGATCTTTATTGATTATCTATCAAACTGATTACAATCAATCAAGATCCCTAACTAACTCCAAATTCGTCCAAGCCTAAGCACTCTCATGAATTTGCTCTCACACACTGTTTTTGGCTGATTAACCTAAACCCTAAAGCCTAACCTTGTTTATATAACACAAGGTTGCAACATTAGGCATGGGTTCCTACTTGGGCTAGGCCCAAAACGTCCCCCATCACCCAATGTGGGTTTTGTTTAGCCCAAACTCTATAATCAAACTAATACAAAGCTAAACCCGCTAACTGTTTATCGTTTATCTAATTACAAGATATCCAAAGACCAAATCTAAGCTGTTGTCACAAACATGCACCAACAAACTCCCCCTTGACAATAGCTTCATAAAATAACTTTGTCTTCAGTCATCTTGCAATCTTCATGTAATCTTGAACTGTCTTTGGTCTTTGGATAGCTTCAGCTTCAATAGCCTCTGTCAGCAACAGACTCCCCCTAAGCTGATGCATCCAATCACCAAATCTTCAAAAACTTTAGCGTTTGAGTAAACTCCAGTTCAGCATTTGTATAGCAATCTTCAAACTCTTCAACTTTGTCTGCAATATAGAAAGGAGGTTCTACCATGCATCCAATCAAACTCTCATCTTCACAGCAACTCAGCAACACAGCAACTTCTCAGCAACACACTGCTTCAATCTGTATACTATAAAACAAACATCTCGAGAAACCATAAGAATTTTTCAACATAAGTTAAACAAATTATTATTATTCAAGAGATAGTTAAACTGTATCACAGATTAAGCATTTTCAATTTCATCACCAACACGCAAAACGTTTTAATCACACACCCTATAACCCGCATGATTTAAAATATTGAACTCGCTTTCTAACACCGTCTCCCCCTATCAGTAACAATTCCTCCAAGAATAACAGTTTTCCGTACATTAAGAATTTTAAACAGAAAAAGACACTATTTTTGGATTTTTGTATTTTCTGAAAGCAAGTAAATAAAAAAAGCAATAAACACTCTATTTTTTGTGAGAATCACTGGTAAGAAGATCATATCAGCACAATCAAACTGTTTCACACTATTAGATAATTCTTTAGTTAATTTTTCATGAAAAGCAGTCCAAGACGATTACCAGTATGTTTGTCCACTTAAACAAAATGCATGAACATTTCAAGTTCCATTACCGTATGATACGTTAAGGTAATTTTATTATACTGAAATACTAGTGTGTCCCACTTCAGGATATACCCCCGCGATCAAGGTATGCACAAAGATTCATCGTAGTAGGTGAGTATACTGATGTCATCCTTTAAGATATCCTGACAATTATCTGCATATAATCTGTTTTATCATGTTTCGATTGCTTAACAATGAACACCCAAATAAATACTAATCAAATCCTGGAAATATAAACAACACACTCTATCATGCAAGTATCTTCCCTACCACATATTTCACAAGTCCAATCCAGATTTCTGAAATCTTAACTGGGAATAGGTTGAGAAGAGAACAGAATAGATCTTTAGGAGAGATGGTATAATATACAGATCAAATGAGTTTTACTCAGTTTGATATAGGTTTATTGGGTTTCATTTGGGCACTTGAGGGCCTCTTTCAGGTGTATTAGATCTATAGTGCGACAACGTACAGCTAGGTCAGCATGTATCTGGATGCAGCAGAAGCTGTCGTTGCCTAGCACCTCCAGGTCAGCATATATCTGGATGCAGCAGAGGAGGTACACGACTTTTTTCAGAGAAGATTTCAGAATCAGATCAAAATTGTGTGTATCGGGACAACATACAAACATTCAAATATAAATGAGCTAATTCCAAGTGACTTTCTTTCCTGGGGTCATGTACAAGTTTAGTTCTGAACAGAATGACAGCCAAGATATCCCCAGATGAAATAACAGTATAAAGACCCAAAACTTCAGATTTTGGCAATCTATCAACGCAAGATTTAAGGTCATTAAACCATACACCACTGATGTGTTCCCCACTCATATTCAGTTGTATTTAGGTTTATATCACATTGGTAAGTTGATTATTTCATGCTTTTGCCTACTGGTACATCATATGATGAAGCTGCTATCACACTTAGGCAATTTAATTTCATTTTCAGTGTGACAGTCTAACTTGCTGATGTACTATCATTTCTTCTTTTTCACACAGTGATAACTCATTTTTGATTTTCTATTTTTTTTTTATGTTTTTGATTTTTCAATTTTTTTTATTTTTTTGATTTTTAAGAAAAACAGTAAACTATTTACAAAAATTCTTATGAAAAACCAGTTATTCAGGATTCCTCATCCCGTTGAGTTCGACTAAATGTTCAAAGCGAGCCCTGTCAAAAGCTTTAGTATAAAGATCTGCCAGGTTATCTTCGGTGTCGACTCGATGTAATTCAATTAGTCTCTTTTCAGCACAATCCCCTATAAAATGATGACGTATGTCAATATGTTTTGTGCGACTGTGTTTCACGGGATTATTAGTTATAGAAATTGTGGCATTATTGTCTATCATAATAGGAGTACGAGTGAAATCCAAACCGTAATCGCGCATCTGCTGTTGAATCCAGAGAACCTGAGAGCAGCAGCTACCCGCAGCAATATATTCAGCTTCACACGTAGATGTAGACACACAGGATTGCTTCTTGCATTGCCAAGACACGATCCTGCCTCCTAAGAACTGACAACCACCTGTTGTAGACTTTCTGTTCGACTTGCATCCTCCAAAGTCTGAGTCAGTGTAAGCAACAAAATTCAAATCACTATCAGCAGGATACCACAACCCAAGTTTAGGTTTCCCCTTCAAGTAACGAAGAATACGCTTCACTGCTTTCATGTGTAACTCTTTTGGATTCGCCTGATATCTAGCACACAAGCATACTGCAAACATAATGTCAGGTCTTGAAGCAGTAAAGTACATTAGAGAACCAATCATTGCCCTGTATTGAGTAGGATCAACGTCTTCAGTACTTTCGTGATCTGGGCCAAGATTGTGATTTTCGCAAATGGGTGTGTTGAAAGTAGAGCAATCATTCATTTTGAACCGACTCAAAATGTCATACACATACTTTGTTTGATGAATAAACATCCCATCCTCCTTCTGTTCAACTTGTAATCCCAGAAAGTAAGACAGCTCACCCATAGCGCTCATTTCAAACTTGCTCTTCATCACCCGCTCGAACTCTTTACACATGCTCTCATCTGATGACCCAAAGATGATGTCATCCACATACACCTGTACTAGCAAAAAATCTTCCTTCTTCCTCTTGATGAACAGTGTACTGTCAATCTGACCTCTTTCAAAACCATTCTTGATCAGATGTGTAGACAGTGTCTCGTACCACGCCCTAGGAGCTTGATGTAACCCATACAAAGCCTTATCAAGTTTGTACACTCGATCTGGATAATCTGGATCAACGAACCCATCTGGTTGTGAGACATACACCACTTCTTGGACTTTCCCGTAAAGAAATGCACTCTTCACGTCTAGTTGGTAAACTTTGAAGCCCTTGAATGTTGCGAAAGCTAGAAACAACCGAATTGCCTCCAACCTTGCCACTGGTGCAAACACTTCATTGTAATCAATCCCTTCTTGCTGATTGAAACCTTTTACCACCAATCGAGCCTTATTTCGCGTCACTATCCCTCTGGCATCCTTCTTGCACTTAAACACCCACTTAGTGCATATCTCTCTTTCACCTTTAGGAAGGTCAACCAACTCCCAAACCTTCAACTTAGCAAACTAGGCCAATTCCTCTTGCATAGCTTCAACCCATGAATTATCTTTAAGAGCCATATGAATGTTCTTCGGCTCCTCTTGGGAAATAAAGCAACTATACAAGCATTCGTTCACAATCCCAGTCTTCTCAATCGAAACAAATAAACCAGAATTCGCTGCTATGCTTCTTCTCGTCTGAACACCTGCATTAGGATCTCCAAGTATCATGTCAACTGGATGATCTCTATTTGCTCGTGTAGTAGCAACGGTATCAACTTCAAGAATATCACCCAGGTTTGATCCAACCTCCCCCTGAATGTTCTGATCTGCAAATGGATTAATGAAATCCTCCCCCTCAATGGGTTCAGAGTCACTATCACTTGAATCAGGATCAGCCGCACTTTGGGAAGTTTCTGGAGCATCTGTCATATCAACATTCGATCTAGGCATGAACTCGCCTTCATCGTCTCCACCAATCATTGTTTGAATCAACTGAGAATCATCTGCATTTGGAAACTCAGGAATATTAAATGATTTAAAAGTGCTTTCATAATCATATAATATAGCAGGACCACTCGTTGATTGTTGAGGTTTGTATGAAGTAATTTCAACATTAAAGACAACCTCAATTTTACCAGTTTTTAGATTAAAAACCCTTTTATTCGGTGCGCCAGGTACGTAACCTAGAAAGTAGCCTTCGTCAGCCACCTCACCGAATTTTTGTTTATCTTTATTACGCACAATGGTGCAGGGTAATCCAAATGGTTCAAAGCCTTCCAAGTTTGGTTTCTTGTTAAACATTAATTCATGACAAGTTTTGTTAAAACGTTTAACAGTCAAAACTTTGTTTAGGACGTAGCAAGCTGTATTCACAGCTTCTCCCCAGAAAAGAACTGGTAGCTTTGAATCTGAAAGCATCGTCCTAGCGGCTTCAATCAACGTCCTGTTTTTCCTCTCAGCAACTCCATTTTGTTGAGGTGTATAAGGAGCAGAATATTGATGTTCAATTCCTTTTCGAAGACAGTAGAGATCCAGAACTCGATTCTTGAACTCCGTGCCATTATCACTCCTTATCCTCTTTATCCTTGCATCATGAACGTTTTCCAATTTCGTAAAAAGATCTATCAGCATCTCCGTCGTCTCATCTTTTGTACCTAAAAAGAAAACCCATGAATAACGTGAGTAATCATCAGTGACAACTAAACAATAGTACTTTCCACCTATGCTCCTCACGTTCACTGGACCAAATAAATCCATGTGAAGTAATTCATAAGGGGCATCTATGGAATTTACTGTTTTAGATTTGTGAGGTTTCTTATGTTGTTTTCCCTTTTGACATGGAAGACATTTATCTTCCACGTGAAACCTCTGCATTGGAACCCCTTTCACTAGCTCATTTTTAACAAGGTAATTCATTTTTCGATAGTGAATATGGGCCATGCGTCTGTGCCACAACATCGATTCAGCTTCAGATGCTTTTGATAGTAAACACGACACCACAGCAGTTGGATCCTTAGCACCCATGTCCATGACATAAGTGTCATTTCTCCTTGGCGCTCGCATCACTATCCAATCGTCTGGAATCTTCAAACCTGGTTTCAACACTAATGCTTCATTCTTGGTAAAATGGACCGAGTGACCTTTGTCGCAGACTTGTGACACGCTCATCAGATTGTGTTTAAGCTGCTCCACATAGTTCACTTTGTCCAGTGTGATCTTCCCATTGGTCACCTTTCCTCGTCCTGTAATTCTACCACATTTAGCACCCGCAAAATTCACCTTTCCACCATCATAATCTTCAAATTCAGTCAACAATCTCGCATCCCCCGTCATGTGCCTGGAGCAGCCACTATCAACATACCACAAGTTGATAATCCTCCTTAGCAGCTCCTGCACACACCAACCAAGAAATTAGTTAGATTGGGGGACCCAAGCCTTAATGGTCTTGGGTCGTCCAAATTCACCAACCACTGGAACATCCATCCAATATCCATTACTCCTAACTGGAGTCTTGGATCTCAGACCTGTTGATGGAATTTGATTTTGATTTCCACTAGGTCTTTGGTCCTGAGGGTTCCTATACGTATTAGGACTATTTGACCTTTGGAAATTTTGATTTGGGTATCTTGAATTTTGATTCCAAGAAGCATTATTGTTGTAATTTCTAAAGCCATTGTTATAAAATGTTCGATCACCATTATTTTGGTATCGATTTTGATATTGACCTTGACTTCTGAAATTATTTGAATTTCCATTAAAATTGTTCATTCTAGGTGAACTGCTTCTAGGTCTCTCAAATCTGCCTGGTGGAGATCTAGGCTGAAATCTTGGTTGATTTCTTTGAAAACGAGGAACTTGTGGAGTTCCTTTTTCAGCCTTATCTTCACCAACAGCAACATTCTCTGGTTGCTTAGCAGCAGATTTCTTTGGAGAATTTGCAACTTTCTCCTGTTTATCACCACTATTCTCTGGTGACTTCTCTCTCTTCTCCTCACTCACTTGTGCTTCACTCTTTTTGTTAGGACAGCAGCTAGCTACATGTCCCTTGGTGTGACATTTGAAGCACGATTTCTTTTTCGAAGACTTCTTTTCTGAAGCCTTTGAACTAGATTCATGTTTTTCTTCTGATGATGCCTTAGAAGGATTTGGTTCAGTTTGCTTAGTTTCAGAATTTTCTATGTTCTTGTTTTTAGCAAACTCTATATTAGATTCATTTTCAATAACAGCTGTTTCGTTTTTCATGTCACTTCCTTGAACAAAATTAACCTTTTTAACAAAAGTTGGATTGTTATTTTTAGGATGTGATGTGTTCTTTTTCAAAACAGGTTTGCTGTTATTATCCTTCTTAGCATCAGCACTCACAAACACATTTCCTTGACTTGATGTGGAACTACTTGGTGATGTTGACCCAAAGTCCATGAGATCATCTTCATCAGGCAAGAAAGAATAGTCATGACTAACAGGAGGTGGAACTTCATTAAAGCCCTGGAAGCCCACACTTGTCTTGTCATTACTCTTCTTTAACCCACCCATCATGTGTTTCATTACAAAAGACGAATCTCTGAATTGACTCAATTTCTTTTCAAGTTCAACAATTTTAAGTTGTGCATCTGACAACTCATTGCATTTTTCAGAAATCTCTTTTGTTTTCTCAGCCATCATGTCATGAGCTAAGTCTATGACTTGAAGTTTTTCATTCAATTTGCAAGTTAAAGCTTCAATTTCAGCTTCAAAACCTCTTATCTTCTTCAAGTATGTAGATTCATTTCTTTTAGCAAAAAAATTTGCTTCTTTTATGTTAGACATCTCACTTACCAGACTTTGGTTTTGTGTTGACAATCTGTCAACTGCACCCTGTAGTTCACGACATCTCAAACATACAGAATTAGATTGTACCTCTTTCTCATGAACTTCTGAGGTTTCATCAGCAACAACCTGTTCAGCTTCACTCTCTTTCTCTACTTCAGCAACAACATGTTCAGCTTCACTCTCTTTCTCTACTTCAACATCCACTTTTGCTTCAGCATTCTCCACTTGAGCTTCAGCATTCTCCACTTGAGCTTCAGCATTTTTCACTTCAGATTCAACATCACTCACAAAAGTTTCAGCCTCATCAACTGGCACTATCTCTGCCATGAATGCCTGAGTGGCACTCTCATTTCCCTGATATCGCTTTTGTAATGCATCCCACATATCCTTTGAATTAGTGTACTTTGTGATGGTATGCTTGATGCTATCAGGTAAGGACATCTTTATCGCAACTAAAGCTTTCTTCTCAGCTTCAACCACCTGTCTCTCAGATTCATCCATCTTGTCATAAGACATCACTATAACCCTTCCTTCGACACGACGTGACGACGTGTAGGAGCAACATATCCATCAATCATACAACACCACATTCTAAAATCCTCACTTTTCACAAATGCCTCAAACTCCTCTTTCCAGTCAGCATATTCTTTGACATTTTTCAGCTTTGGCCAATGTTTAACAGTCTCACTGACCCTGTCCATTCTGACCATCTTTAAACACGTTTTTATCGTAACCGTACTGATAAAACCGTACAAAATTTTTCCGAAATCAGTGGTTACCAAATTACACCGTTAGAATCGTCTCGAAAAGACGAATCCAATGATATCTAATGTCGAAAACCGAATTCAACGGTCCAAACGGTTTTTTTTTTTTTTTAACCCTAAAAATCCAAGGAATTCAACGGTCCAAACGGTTCTGTCTAACGAGCTACGGATCAATTTCTATTTGCAAAACACTGAAATTTTATCGACGCTTGCCAAACAAAATTCCACCACTTAATTCCTCTCTTAAATTCGCTGGTTAATCACTTAATTTCGCAGGTCTGTTATGCTTAATCAATTTCGCTGGTTATCTGCTAAATTCGCTGGTCAGTTACTTGTTCAAATTCGCTGGTCAAAGTTCGCGATTACGACGACCTGTAACGTCGCCGAAAACCGTAATAATTTCGCTGAGGAAAATTATCCGGTTACCAAAGTCGCCTTTGGATTTAATATCGCCGGTAAGTTTGCTGGTTAAATTCGCAAAGCATCCAATTTCGCCAGTACAGTTAATTTCGCCACCCAGTATCTTTGGAAACTTAATCTTCTCAGAATTCTGCAGATTTCGTATCAATTTCCTGCAAAATCGAACAAGCAAATCAGCAAACTTTTGACAAATTTCTGATGAACTTAATGAAGAACACGAAAACAGTTTTCGAATCTTCAAGAAATTCAGCCAAAAACTCTTCCAGAAACTCTTCCAGAATCAACCAAAACTTTCCAGAAATCCTGCAAAACACCAAACAAACAAACAGAAGATCAAAACAGCCAACAAATTCGAAAAATTATATCAAAAATTTCGAAAATTTCAAAACCCTAATTTTTCAGGTTTTCAAAATTTCGAAAATTTCTTCCTGTTTCTCCAAGCACAATTCTGAACCTAGCCTTCAAGAGCCTAAAGCTCTGATACCAAATGTAGGTCCCCTTGATGTATGGATCTTTCACAGAATTGTCAATCCAATCAAGAGTGCGGAATCCTCTTGATCGGAATATCACAGAAACAAGTAGAAGAACAGAAACAGCAAATCACTTTCAAACCGGATCTTTATTGATTATCTATCAAACTGATTACAATCAATCAAGATCCCTAACCAACTCCAAATTCGTCCAAGCCTAAGCACTCTCACGAATTTGCTCTCACACACTGTTTTTGGCTGATTAACCTAAACCCTAAAGCCTAACCTTGTTTATATAACACAAGGTTGCAACATTAGGCATGGGTTCCTACATGGGCTAGGCCCAAAACGTCCCCCATCACCCAATGTGGGTTTTGTTTAGCCCAAACTCTATAATCAAACTAATACAAAGCTAAACCCGCTAACTGTTTATCGTTTATCTAATTACAAGATATCCAAAGACCAAATCTAAGCTGTTGTCACAAACATGCACCAACAAAGAATCAGTAATCAAGGAAGATACTGAAAAGTTAAAAGGAATGATTAAGGAATTAGAACAAGGAACCGATGGAATTTGGAGATTCCATAAGAAAAGAATGTGGATACCTAAATTAGGAAACCTACGTCATCGTATATTAGAAGAAGCCCATAAGTCTAAGTATACGATGCATCCTGGAAGTGATAAAATGTATCAGGATTTAAGAAAAAAAATTTGGTGGTTAGGAATGAAAAAGGATATAGCAGCTTATGTTTCTAAGTGTTTAACCTGTTCACAAGTCAAAGCTGAACATCAGAAACCCTCAGGATTGTTGCAACAATTAGAAATGCCGGTATGGAAATGGGAATTGATAACAATGGATTTTGTTACCAAATTACCCAAAACAAGAAAAGGTAATGATACAATCTGGGTGATTGTAGATAGGCTAACTAAGTCAGCTCATTTTCTACCAATGAAGGAGACTTTCAGTATGGAACAATTAGCTAAGCTGTATGTAAATGAAATAGTTTCATTACATGGAATTCCCTTATCCATTGTTTCTGGTAGAGATAGCCGTTTTACCTCTCACTTTTGGACAAGTTTCCAAAAGGCAATGGGAACCAAGTTGAATCTAAGCACAGCTTACCATCCTCAAACAGACGGACAAAGCGAAAGGACAATTCAGACAATGGAAGATATGCTTAGAGCTTGGGTAATTGATTTCGGAGGTAATTGGGACGATCACTTACCATTAATAGAATTTTCGTATAATAACAGTTATCACACAAGTATCAACGCTGCACCATTCGAAGCACTTTATGGACGAAAGTGCCGAACCCCAGTCTGTTGGGCAGAAATTGGGGAAAAGCAACTATCCGGACCTGGGATAGTACAAGAAATAACCGATAAGATCATTCAAGTCAAAGAACGAATGAAAGCAGCACGTGATCGACAAAAGAGTTATGCTGATAACAGACGCAAGCCATTGGAATTTCAAGTAGGAGATAAAGTGTTATTGAAAGTCTCTCCTTGAAAATGAGTGGTAAGATTCATCAAAAGGGGAAAGCTAAGCCCCAAGTATGTTGGACCTTTTGAGATTATTAGAAGAATAGGACCTGTAGCCTATCAGTTACAACTGCCAGATGAAATTGCAGGAATACATGATGTATTTCACGTATATAATCTCAAGAAATGTCTAGCTGATAAATCACTGGTAGTACATCTTAAGGATATAGAGGTAAATGAGCAACTTAAATTTGTAGAAAGACCTCTACAGATTGAAGACAGGAAAATTAAGAACCTCAAGCACAAGAGATTAGTTCTGGTCAAAGTGAAATGGGACTCCAAAAGAGGACCAGAATACACATGGGAGCTTGAATCAGAAATGCAAAAGAAAAATACCCGCACCTATTCCAGTAGATCTCGAGGATGAGCTCTAAAACAATGTGGGGAGGATATAACAACCCTCCTAAATTTTTTCGACACCCTAAACCAAATTAAAGTATACCTATATGTCGTAAAACACACCCCATATGCGAAAACGGACCCCGAATACCTTTATTTTTATTAAATTTAATTAAAAACAAATTTCAAAAGGCTGTCGCGGGGCGTGTAGCCTTTGGCTACTTCCTACGCGGGCCGCGACCTAGTGCCACCAGGCGAAACCCTAGCCCGCCACGTGGCAGGCCACCAGGAGAAGCTAGTTTGTTGAATCGACGAAGCTAAGCCCTACACACCTACTACGCGGGCCGCGAGGGAAGTCGAAAGGTCACCTATAAATAGAGGCCTTCAGTCTTCAGTCAAACTCGCTCATTCCTTTCTTTCTCTCTCGAATTTCTATAGAGTTACAGTAATTTCCGGGCATAATACCCCCTAAATAACGAAGTTCTGCCCCGTTGTAAGTATCATAACCCCGGTTACGTATTAGATACGCTGCCCGATTGATCCAGGGTTCCGTAACGGCTGTCGTGGTTCTGCCCGACGTAGTCGTTGGAATGCCGTCTCAGGGAGGGTATTACTAATGTAAATATTAAGGGTTATTATACTAACACGTGTGCATTTGTGTAATTTATAGATAATCACCAGGAAACCCTAAAGGAAAACCTAAGACAGCAATGTGAGTAATCTCCTTTTTGTAAACCTTTTTGCAAACTATTTCACAAAACTTTTATTTATTTAAATTATAATTAGCAGTGATTGAGTCTTTGTAGTCTTCAATTACTGCCGGTATGTTGGGGTTTTGTATACAAAATGTGGAACACGTTACCATTGGACAAAGAGTTAGCCAATGTGTAATATGACCCACCAGTCAGGATTGACAGTACTGAATGAGTAATTGTGTGGATGTAAACATTGTAATCGCTCTCAATATTGTTACATGATAAAACTCTTCTTGATTAAACTGGTATTCACTCACCAGTATTTTCCAATGACAAAATGTTTTTAAACGCGTTTCAGGTAACAAAATGTGAAAGCCAACTAGAAGCCAGCTGGACAGCACTGAATGCTTGGAAAAGCGGCTATAAAAGTTACCTAAATAAAGAAGATGTTTTATTTTAATAAAATAGGGTTTACCCCTATAAAACAGTTTGTAATGAAAACTTGGGTTTTATCCCAATATATTTATTTATATAAAATATGGTGTTTCACTCTGATAAAATATTTCCTAACTACGGTCCTGATGTAATTTCCCCTGCCAAATTGATAAACAACGGATACCACCAAATCTGACAACGGCCGCCCGTTCCCGGGTTGTTAGGGGGCGGGGGTTGTGACAATAAGCAATATAGTGAATCTTTGAAATTATATCTTTTGTTATATTGGTTGTGCTCTTGGTTTGGTTTGCATACACACTTGGATTCCGCACTCGTGTGTGTATGTTAAATAACAAGGAAGTAGGTTATCTTGATCCTTCAAGAGGGAGCTATAGGTCATGACCATAGTGTTAGGAGTGTGAGCCACATATGGTACTTCAATCTTATAATATAAACCCCAAATTACCACACCATATTTAACTCTTCTCAAGTATTATAATTTACATCAAATGGATTTCAAGCCAAGGTGAAATCTATCTTATGTTTTATTTTTATGTTTATGCTTTTATTTATCTTAGTTAACTTTACTTTTACCTGTATCAACCCTGATCTTTATGATTGACTAAAAAATAAAGAAAAGACCAATAATTAAGAGTTACCGTAGATAATTGTTTCTTACTTAAACTATGTATATGTATGCTACGTCACAATAAGTACATTTGTCTTATTGTGCTATAAATGCACTCACACACACATCATGGTACGAATTCAAACCACCAAACTTGAGCACTAAACTGGATATGTACTCCACCATTTTCTATCAAGTGTCATGATCACTCATAGTTATATAGTATAAAACTAGGTGATGCCCGCCCGCGTTGCGGGGCGATTGCCGAATAATTCTCAACCAATTAAAAAAACAGTACTATAGTTTTGCTAGAAAGAAAAAGCAAAACGATGAAAACATCGTAATTTTGAGCTCAAGGCAAAACAGTAATTTGTAAGGACTAATGAGCGAGTGTTAGGCAGCTCCTTGACACAATTTTTAGCTAGGGGCAAAGTCATGTTTTTATTTTTACCTGGGGGAAAATCAAATTTTTTTCCCGAGGGTAAAATCGTAATTTTTAGTTAGGGAAAACCATATTTTTATTTTGCACTGGGGCAAAAACGTAATTTTGAATTGAGGGTGATATCGTATTTTTAAACCAAGGGGAAATTCGTAATTTTGAACTGAGGGCAAAAGCATAATTTTATTTTGAACTGTGGGTAAAGACGTATTAAACTAAGGGCAAAAACGTAATTTTAAAGTGAAATAATAAACTGGTGTAAAATCGTAATTTTGAGCCGGAGAGAAAAAACAAAATTTTATTTTTAATTGGGGCCAAAACGTCATTTTGGCTGAGGGTAAAAGCGTAATTACCGAGGGCAAAATCGTATTTCTTAGCTCGGGGCAGAAGGGTAAATGTATTTTGAAGTTGGGGCAAAAACGTATATTTTAACTGTGGGCAAAAACGTAATTTTAAAGTGGGTATAAAATAAAAAATTGGTTTGAACCAATGATACGGAAACACTATTCCGTGGCAAAAACGTAATTTTAAAGTTGTTAAAAAAGAATAAACTGTTTGGTACAATGATGGAGTGGCAGCCGCCCATTTCAACCAATGGCAGGGAAACACTATTCCCTGTCATGGTCTTTGTAGATGTAGATAACTAGTTGATGCCCCGCCCGCATTGCTGGGCGATGGCCGAATAATTCTCAATCAATTAAAAACTATAATTTTGTTAGGAAAAAAACTAAAACGATGATAAGACCGCAATTTTGGGCTCAGGGCAAAACTGTAATTTTTCAGGACTAATGAGCGAGTATTAGGCAGCACCTTGAGACGAAAAAAAATTAAATCGAGTCAACCAATTAAAACAAAAAACTTTTATAGTTTCGCTAGAAAAACTAAAACGACGGGGAAAACGTAACGTTGAACTGAGGGCGAAATCATAATTTTATTTCATGGATAAAATCGTAAATTAAATAGAAAAATGGGGGAGTGTCAGGCAGCTGCTGGCATGACTATAATTTTACACTGGGGGCAAAATTGTAATTTAACCAGGAAAACAAACAAAAACGATGGAGAAAATGTAATTTAAGTTGAGGGCAAAATCGTAACTTGCCTGTGAGAGGAAAAAACTAATGGCAAAATTGTAAATTTAAACGGGGCAAAATCGTAATTTTGAACTGAGGGTAAAATTGAAATTTTTAACTGGGAGCAAAAGCGTAAATTTATTTTTAAGTGGGGGTAAAAACATAATTTTGAACAGATGGCAAAATCGTTATTTTAAGGAAAAAAAACATAATTGCAAAACAATAAATTTAAACGGGACAAAATCGTAATTTTGAACCGAGTGCAAATTTGAAATTTTTAGTTGGGAGCAAAAGCGTAAATTTATTTTTAAGTGGGGTTAAAAACATAATTTTGAACCAATGGCAAAATCGTATTTTTAAAATGAGATAAAATCATAAATTTGTTGGGCCAATAGGGAGTGCCATGCATGACTATAAATATAAACGGGGCAAAATCGTAATTTGACAAAAAAAAAGATTTTTGTGGGTGGCATGTGGCCGCCCCACTCAACCAATCCCAGCACAATACTATTGCCGCCCACCGATTTTGTTATAGTAGATAATATAGGGAAAATCACAATATTGCCAAAGATTGGTCAACTTTTCAAAAATAGCCATTGGAAACGTCTCAACGAGCCGTTTCAAGAAAGCTGAAACGGCTTAAAAAATCATTTCAGTTCAACCAATCGATGATTGCCACGTGTCTATTTGAGATCTTTCAACATGTCTTAAGCCTTTTCAACACGGCTTGAGATCTTTCAACGTGGCTTAAGCCTTTTCAACATGGCTTAAGCCTTTTCAACATGGCTTAAGCCTTTTCAACACGGCTTGAGATCTTTTAGTGTAGCGGCTTGGCATAGCTTAAGATCTTTCAATACGGCTTCAAAACTTTCAACACGGCTTAAGATCCTTCAACATAGTTTAAATATAAACCAATAATTAAAAAAATCTCAACTAAATGAGAGAACTTGAAAATCTCAATTAAAAAAATCTAAAAGTTTTAACTTGAAAATAAAAAATATTTAACTTGAAAATAAAAAATATTTAACTTGAAAATAAAAAATCACTAGGTTAGAATCCCGTGTAATACACGGTTAAATAAATATAATTTTTATACTAAATAATAAAAATATAACTTTAAAAACCTCGTGTATTGTACGAGTTGAATAAATGTAATTTTATATATTAAGTAATAAAAAAGTTATGTATTTAAGAATCTCGTGTATTGTACGAGGTGAATAAATGTAATTGTATATACCAAATAATTAAAAAAGTTATACCTTTAAAACTATGTGTATTACACGGGTTAAATAAATGTAATTTTGTATACTAAATAATAAAAATGTAATATTTTTTAAAAACTCGTTTATTGTAAAAAAGTAATATCTTTAAAAAAACTCGTGTATTGTACCCGTGTAATACACATATTTAACTCGTACAATATACGAGGTTTTTAAAGTTATAATTTTATTATTTAGTATAAAAATTACATTTATTTAACACGTCTGATACACATGGTTCTAACCTAGTAATTTTTTATTTTCAAGTTAAATATTTTTTATTTTCAAGTTAAAACTTTCAGATTTTTAGTTAAGATTTTCAAGTTCTCACATTTAATTGAGATTTTTTTAATTACTCGTTTATATTTTTAATTATTCGTTTATATTTAAACTATGTTGAAGGATCTCAAGCCGTGTTGAAAGTTCTGAAGCCGTGTTAAAAGATCTTAAGCCATGTCAAGCCGCTACACTGAAAGATCTCAAGTCGTGTTGAAAAGGCTTAAGCCATGTTGAAAGACTCAAGCCGTGTTAAAAATGCTTAAGCCATGTTGAAAGATCTCAAATGGACACGTGGTAATCATTGGTTGGTTAAACTGAAAGGGTTTTTTAAGCCGTCTCAGCTTTCTTGAAACGGCTCGTTGAGAGGTTTTTTACAATGGCTATTTCTGAAAAGTTGACCAATCTTTGGCTAATATCATGATTTTTCCTAAAATATATGAGGAAAAGATTATAAAAAAAAAAAAAGAATCTGTTTATCTAATAGGAATTCTTGCACTTCTCTCAACTGAAGTAGTTTTTAAATTATTGCATCAACTTCTTGGAAGAAGTTGAATATCAGATCAAGTTAAAATGATGAGGCTTTGGATACTAAGACTAAAGGGTATGGTGAGGCCCATCCCCACGAGGATGGGCCGCCACGTAGGTGCCACATCACCGGCTCGTGGGGGATGGGCCTCCACTTTTGAGGGGGGTGGAGGATGGGGCTACCCCACCTTATTATTTTATAATTTTCTAAGTTTTTTTTTATTAACTTAATTAAAACTTTATAAAAATTAAAATATGCAACATAAAACAACATAAATAAATTCATTTCATAACATAAAAAAATTACATTTCCTAAAAATAAAAAATAATAAAAAACATTTCCGAAAAAAAAAATACATTTCCTAAAAATTAAAAAAAAAAACTACGACGTCCATTTTTTCTTCACCTCTTCCTTCATCCTCCGATACACCTCTCGTTCATCCTCCGGAACCGAGTCGAGATCCAACCTCATTATCCTAAAATCCTCCGCTCGAGCATAGTCGGCCGACACGTTTTTCTTGTGACTATATTTTTCGGCCGCAAAGTCTTTAAACGAACGGAATTCGGAAATCAAATCGTCCATTTTCGAAGACGCCTTCCCGCCATCTCCACCCGAGCCGCCCCCTCCACTCGAGTCGGCCCCTTTGCGCTTTCCGGCCGCCTCTTTTTTTGTTTTGTCCCTTCCGCCGGGACGTTCGATCTCGTGAGCGGGCACCGCATCCTCGTCATATTCCGGTTCGTCGTTTATGTCGATTTGACAACGAGCGGTGGAGCCTCCCGCACTATAACTTCCGGACTCGGAAGTTTTAGTCCGTTTGGCGGTTGCGACCTCATTTGGAACCGGCACCCATTTAGGTTCTTTCTTTAAAATGTTCCATGCTCGGAGGTGCGGGAAAGGCGGATTTTTTGCTTCCCATCTAGCCGTCGCAAGGTTAAGAACGTCCTCGTCGCTACTCCCACTAGGACGATTGATGTAAAGTGGGTTATAAATCCCGATAAAATCATTCACGCACTTGTTCATTTTCTGCCACTTGCCCGATACGGATTCGAGATCACGGTAGGGGCCTTCCCCCATAAGGTTATTAAATCTATCCGTACATGCCTTCCAAAAACTAGAACTCGTTTGATTGTTCCCTAAAATTAAAAAAATTGCATTAGTAAAACTATAAAATAAATATTTTTAAATTTAAATTAAAAAAAAATAACTTTGTTTCATACCGACAATCGGGCAATTTGAGGACTTAAGATACGCAATAGCTAGCGCCTCCTCCTCTACTTTTGTCCACGTTCTCGCCTTTGCTCTCGAACCGCTTTTTTTTTGCGGTGTCGGGTTCGGTTTCAACCGTCTTCCCCTTCCCCGTGTTTTTTTTGCGCTTGAGTTCTTTAGGTGGCGATTCGGGGACGACTTCATCATCATCGTCAAGTTGAACCGAGGGTTGCGGTTGGGAAGTTGGCGGTTGCGATTGGAATTGATCAAGTTGAACCGAGCCGCGTTGCATGAATTGTTGGAATGCTTGGTATTGTTGCATTTGTTGAAGTTGGGACATTTGATTGAAGGCGTTAGGTGATTGTTGGAAACCCGAAAACGTAAATGGTGGAGACCCCCACGAAGGATCCATAGACGGAGTGTAAGCGGGACTCGAAAAAAAGTTGGGATTGTTCGGGTTGGGGTCGTTTGGGTTGAATGGATTCATGATGGTAAAAAAAAATGGGAGTGTTTTTTTATAAAAATGGATGAGAGTAGGAGAAAATTGAGAGAAATGGATGTGAATGGTATAAAAAATGGATGAAGTTGATAAATATTTAAAGTGAAAAAGGTAATTCTTTTTATTAAAGTATCCGTTATTCAACGGATATAATTTTGAAAGTGGGGCGGCAAGTTCTACTGTGGGTTGCTGGGGACGACGAAAAGGAAGGGGGGGGGGGGGGGCGGTGTGGGGGATCGATGCCGGTCCTAGCCGGGCCTCAGCCGGCCCCCATACCTTCTAGTCTAATAAACATAAATGTATTTGCATCCTCTTACTAATTTATCATACTTTTTAATTAAAACGATGTAGTTTTGATTGCATTCACATTTAAAATCAAATGTCCAAACAACACTATGTTCACTTTTCTAAACAAACACCAACTGAACAACACTAGTATCATTATTGATATTGTCAAGACCTGCACCCGTGTTTGTTTTTATTTCTTTCAATAGATATAAAATATGTGTAGTTAACCTTTTAACACATCACGGCTTTACATTTTTTATTTAAACAACTTTTGTGTGATTAACGTATTCTAAATAAACTTTTATATTTTCTAATACACCTATGTTTTTACTGAACCGAACCAATATCATCCAAACAACATCGGTACATGTATCGGCATTCATTTTTCAGCTACCTGAACCGAAGCGGGGTTATTGCAACTTAAATGTGTAACTCACAACTTTTTGTCAATAACTTTTATAAATACCAAACATTATTTTATGTTTTGTCACGCAGAGGAATGTCACTAGTTACAAATATATATCATCCACAAAATGGCTATAGCTTCGTAAGGTTATATTAAGGCTATCTATAGCCGATTAAAACCCTTTGGCGTTACCATACATACCCACGTCAGCCAAATCCACCTACCTTCCTGTCACGCCCCACCCCTCAACCTCTTTAGGCGTTACTGTGCTAACGCCAGGGGCGGATCTAGTCCATAACAAGGGGTAATGCCTGCTACACTTTGGCGCTCCGGCGGTAGTATAAAATTAGTGTAAATTTTGGGAAAAATTGACGTTTTTTCTATTTCGTTACCGCTTATTTATAAAACGTTACCGCTTGACGCGAATCCTAGATCCGCCACTGGCTAACACCCAACGTTCTTTGCATCCCAACGGTCAAGTGATGCCCCGAAAACATGTCACACCCTCAAAAACCACATGCGGAGTACTACCGAGAAGCGTGCGACTGACCAGGATGCAGCCACCAATTATACTGAGTCATTTAATTAATAATAGGAAAGTTCACAAACCATAAGGGTTAGTAAATACCATAGTTAAAGTTCAAAGGTTTTAAGTTCTAATAGTGGTTTAAGTAAGTAGCGGAAGCATAGGTAAAACAGTCTAAAACAAGTTCATAGTTCAAGTTTATAATAGAACCCAACACATGGGTTATGACGACCACTACACATCCCTAAGCTGCAAGCTCCTGAGTCACTGGGTGCCTGCAAAGCATGCAGTAGGGTATCAACATAATGTTGGCGAGTTCACGAGTTTGTCCAGTTTTTAATTCCAAAAACTTGTTTCAACAGTTAATTTACTCATTTATACCATGCCAAGGGGAGCTACCCCTTAAGTAAGCTACTAAACTGGTTTACAATACCGAATACTATGCGACCGTACGTTTCCGTAGAGTGCCCCGTTTGTCAATGTTCTATCATCATTGACGGTTTGCCAGAGTCTATTAGTTCACGCCCGATCCCATACGCGGGCACGGTGTGAGGCTGGTGAGACCTAAATAGCGCTATCAACTAATAAGCCGTTCGCCTGGCCCCGGCGACTAATCGGTATTAAGTAGTAGGGACTTGAGTGATAGAGTTTCGTTTAGTATTGCTTGTTGCATCCAATATAAACAGTAATTAACTAAGGGTCCCGCATAAGGGGAGAAAAGTAGGTTTGTATCCCTTACAAGGGGATAGCGTTGTTTTAAGTTCCGTTTCCCAACCACCGGGAACGCATGCTTTAACAGATGTGAACTCACCTTGGGTTGCTCGGCATAATAGTTTTCTTGGTCAAGCACGCTGGTCACCACGTCCTAGCATGGTTACCAGTATGGGTCAGGTTTGGGTACAGAGAAGTCATGTATATTCTACACATAACTAACACATAGCATGCATGACATACAATTATCCACTAAGTTATTGGGCCGGTTCTAATCCTTAAACAGTTGATCATAACAGCACATAGCAACAGTTAGCACAGATGCCAAGCCCAAAAACACGTTGTCACATATGGCGGCCCAATAACTGAGTCGGACAACCCAATCGAGACTAGGTGGTCTCGACTCGAGAACATGCGGTCTCGAGTCGCAACCAAGGGGTCTCGGGTTGCCAACTGAAGGTCTCGAGTGGTACATATATTAGTCGCAACCTTGTAGGTCTCGAGTCCGGTCTCGGGTCGAGATCAGGAGATCTCGAGTCGAGATCTTGTTGGTCTCGAGTCCTTGATGTCTGCTGCTTGGTCTCGAGTTGTCATGTAGATGGTCTCGAGTCGAAACCGGGGGTCTCGACTTACTTGTCTGATGAAGAGATCCTTCTAGAACCTCCGACGTACTATCCAATAGAATTGCAATATCATGATTTTATGTACTATCCAATCAAAATGCGCAAACATGTTCCCTTGTCTAATTCCTAAACAAAACGGATCAAACAAAGCATTTCCAAACATTCATATGAATATTCAAACTGTTCTTCCTTAGGGTTTTTCACATTCAATCAACATGTTCATCCTATACATAACCATGCATTATGTGGACAAGAATTATAACACATAATTTAGATACCAAGGCAATCTTGTAAGCCATCATCAAACAAAACATTTGTTCCATAATATCTAGCATAAATCGGATAGTCATAAACAATCCTAAACTATCATTCTTTTATCATTCAAAACATCTCACCAACATATTATCCTACAAAGATTCACACTTTTCACAAAGGAGGTCATGTTCATCCAAGCATGCATCATTAACAAACAAGAACCCGTTAATTCACACAACCACTTTCATCATACTTAAATAATAGTCACAATGCATATTATCACTTAATCATCATCTTTATCATACATTTACATGTGTTTGCAAGGAGACACTAACCGGCTAAGGATCTAGAGTGTAGAAGTGAATAGGTTTGATGTCCGATGATCCTCGAGTGGAAAACACAAGCTGATCCGAGAGCTTTCCGAGTAGAGAGAAGGAAGATTATGGTGATGTTTTAGGGTTTTTCGTGAGAGGAAGTGAATGAGGTGAGAGAGTATAAGAGAATGGAATGTTTAGGATTTGAAATGATGATTGCTAATGCATCAAAGGGGAAAGTCTGCTACCCTTAAGGGGGTTTTATACCCATTTCGGGTGGTGCACCCTAAATGGACTTCGAGTGGGCTTCTCGGGTGCATGGCCCAACCGATGTGGGTCACTCGAGACCGAGTGGTCTCGAGTCATGTCCTTAGGGTCTCGGCTCACATAAATACACATATACATATATACATATATTACATACACATAACTTAATACAAGGATCACATAACACACCAAGATAATTCATAAACTTTCAATTAAAAATATGTGTACACACAGTGCCAATATAAGAAGGTTGCTCGGGGAAAACCTAGAGTGTCACATTATCCCCAAGTTTTAAGAACTTTCGTCCTGAAAGTTAAAGTGCAGCCACTGACAAGCTAGTATGAGTGAGAACGTTTCAACGGGGTGTCACATCATCCCCCCGTTAGTTTGGAATTTCGTCTCGAAATTCTGAGGTAGCTTCAGTGCTGGGAGTTTAGTCTGGGAATAACTGGGGATATTTGCGCTTCATCTGGTCTTCCCGTTCCCAGGTAAACTCTGGGCCACGGCACGAGTTCCAACGAACTCGTACGATAGGTATCTGGCTACGTTTGAGGGTCTTGATCTCTCGATCCGTGATCTCAATCGGTTCCTCAGTAAAGTGCAGCTGATCATCAAAAGTGAGTTTCTTGAAAGGAATGATGAGTGTCTCATCTGACAGGCACTTCTTTAGGTTAGACACGTGAAAGACGTTGTGCACCGCACTCAGCTCTTCAGGCAGCTTCAATCTGTAAGCAACCTTACCGATCTTCTCGGTAATTTCGAATGGTCCGACATATCGCGGATTAAGCTTGCCTCGTTTACCAAAATGAACCACACCCTTCCAGGGTGAGACTTTAAGTAGAACCCGGTCACCGACCTGGAATTCTAGCGGTTTCCTACGCTTATCGGCGTAACTTTTCTGACGGTCACGAGCTGCCGCCATGGGTTGTCTAATCTGGGCAATCTTTTCTGTAGTCTCGATTGCGGGGAAATGTGCAGACTTGGTTAGGCGGTCCACGATGACCCAAATAGTATCGTTCCCGCTTTGGGACCTAGGTAAGCTTGTGACGAAATCCATGGAAATTTGCTCCCATTTCCATGTTGGCAGCTCTGGTTGTTGCAACAAGCCCGACGGCTTCTGGTACTCGACCTTGACCCTGGCATAGGTTAAACATTTGCTAACGTACTTAGCGATGAGAACTTTCATGTTAGGTGATGGAGAGTGCAAAACACGAGTGTTAAGTGTGTTAAATTACGTATGTTATTGTGTTTTAAGTGATTACGCGTTGCGAGTATGATAACTACGGGTTTTTATGATTTTACAGGTAAAACGCGTAATATGGCGAGGTTAGAGAGTTTAGTGATGAAACGATACAAGCATGGCTGATTAGAAAGAGGTATCGCATTACTTGGGAACGTTTCGGACCGAATGATAACGTAATTGAGATTACACGTAGGTTACGGCTGAGTGTAAAAGGAGCGCACATGCTTTTGGGGTATTATAAATTTTCATCATCTAAGAATCAACATCATATATATGTGTTGATTTTTGGAACATTGGGAAACTACACACGTGCAAGGCCATTAAATCACAATACAAATATCAATATAAATATTATTCATCATCACAGGTAGCATATGCTAGACAATTTTGGACAACATATGCACGTGGAGATTGGAACAAAAATAGAGGGTTGTTGGGCCGCATATTGGATTGGGCCACACATCCACGCAAACATTAGTGGCGGCAGATATTTGACTTCGGGGGGACTACAAAATTGGCAGCATCATTATCGATCATTAGGCAGCCGGACATCACTTTTCAGAGAGGAGACTCATCACCAACAACATCATTGTACATCATCATCGATCAACCACACCACTCAACCAATTCGATCATGCATTCAACCTCAGCTCGATCCTGTGAAGATCTACCTACCAACATGCGCGGTTAACCCTCCAGTGAACACTCCGGGTGATGATTCTTGTATTTCACTTTTAATTTAGTTCTGTTTGTTTGAGAATTAGATTGTAATTAGGTGTTGACCGAATTGCATTCACACATATATATATATATATATATATACAATTTGTGCGACAGACAAATCCTGGTGATAACCAGAGAGACGTATTTATGTTGAATCTAATTGTGCCTTTGCTGATTGAATAATTATTTATGCTTGCGGTTAATATCTCTCTGATCAATTGGTATTATGCTAGGATCTTGTATACGTAATTGGTTTATGTGACAGATTTACCATTTAATCAGTGGCATCCAAATAAACAATAATTAGATTATTAGGTGTTTACAGAATCTGAATCCCGGAGTGGTCATGTTCCTATCATTGTTTTCTCATTTTCACAATACTTATTCATAAAAATTACAAAAATAGATAAACTAGCAAATTTCATAAAGTAAGTTTAGATTAGTTAAATGGTATTACACTGACCACATGCTCCTCTGGATTCGATACCTGACTTACCCTGTCTATAGGTAATTTTAGGTTTTTGCATAGACCCGACGACAGTCTATCAAAATGGCGCCGTTGCCGGGGAGCTAGTGCGCTTAGTGTTATATCGTTTATTTGATTTTTTTTATTTATTTTTTTTCAGTACTACTTTTAGTTTGTTACTTGTGCAGCAACTATGGAATGGGATTATGATGTTGAACCATGCTCATGTTGCGGGAGTCACAATCACTGGGCTCAAGATTGTCCACGTTCTTACCACCCGGATCATGGCTCCAGAGGATATCAAAATTACAATCAATCCGATAAAGGCGGTAACGAGCAGAATCGAAACGCAATTGAGGAAGATAAGATTTTAGAGTTATTCAAAACCCTCCTCAAGCATGTAGAGGAACTCACCCAGTCTCTCAAGGAACAGCAAAATATTAATGAATCACTTAACCAGCGAATTGAACAACTAACTAATCAGTTTGACAATTTTGCAGAAAGAAAAGCTACAGTTAGCCTGGTTGAGGATGCTGGATCAGAGACAGATAGAGATCCAGGGGAACCGCTCATCCCAATTCAACTTGGGGATCTCAAGACAGATAACGCTTCATTGAATTTTGGAGTTAGTATGAGTGTTCTTCCTGGGTATATTTATGACAGGTATGATTTGGGCCCATTGCAACAGGTTAATGATCCTATAGTTTTAGCTGAATACTCACGAGGAAGGCCCTGAGGGATTTTGAAGGGATTGACTGTAAAGGTAGGCGACTTTTATTATCCTGAAGATTTTGTTGTCTTAGATCCATATACAGAGAAGGAACAACTGAGGGTGATACTTGGCAGACCATTCTTGGCCACTGCAGATGCTCAGATCTGTTGCTGGAAAGGTACAGTTGATATGACATACAGGAGCCGTAAGCTTTCTATTGACTTCCTTTCACATTATTTTGATTATTCATTTATAAATACTTGTTCATGGGATTTTGTTACTAACACGAGTTATTCTCAAGTGTGTGACGATGGCCCGAAAGAGAGTGTTGCTATGATTGACAGGTCTAAAGATGACAAGATCGTGAAGGATAAAGAGGCCAAGTCACCTTGGTGGCTCAAATTGAGAATTAAAAAGCAATTAGCCAAGCGAAAAAAGAAGCCACCAAAGGAAGCAACCAAATCCAAGAAGAATCCCATAGAGACACGTACGGGCGAGTTATTATATTCTTTCGATGATGCAGATCCAGATAACCCGGATCATTGGGATGCCATAAGAGATGATGGATGGATGTGGGATGATAACCATGTGTTTCATACACAGGGGATACTATATGAACCACCATGAGCTTAACCAGATACGGTCTGGCTGAAGACTATAAACTTAGCGCTCTCGGGAGGCAGCCCGAGGATGTAGAGTAGTGTATCTTTTTTTTTGTTTTGCGTGATTATTGTTGCAGGTTACCAGGTTATTAATCTTTACGGATGCAATGGTCCAAGTGTGGGGATGTTTGGTGAAGTCCCAATACGTTCTAGTGCAGTGGCGGACGATGCACGGATTAGAGTTCAGTCAAAATTGTCCATACTCAATCTCCATTTTGACGGGGATGATTTGTACACTAATTGTAGAGATTGACCCGAGTACTTGTTGGACACGGCCGCGAATGAAATGCTATACGGTCATGGTGGAACATGACGCATGAGGATTCTACGCTTTAAACCAGGGGAGTCTGTTCCACTTTTATTATTGCATTTTTATTTTTGTTTTTGGTGGTGTTGAACTATTTATGTTTAGGGAATGTGTTTATGTTATTTGTGTTAGGGATAGCCACTCAGGGGGTTGTTAGTTGGTATTCCCGGGTTTTGTTTTAAAAGCACTATACATTGGGGACAATGTCGCCCAAGTGTGGGGATATGGGAAACCCGGGAAGGGAAAGGTTTGAAAGAGGTTAAAAGTGATTGAGAACGATGAAAAGTGAAAAAAAAATTGAAAATTTTGAAAAATTTCATCGCCTTAAATAAGCTAAACGGATAAAAAAAAAACCGAACATTTCAATCACTAATGGGTTCCTTGCCGGTAGTAAACTAACATAGTCCCTTGTCATGGTCGTTCCTTTAAGTTTCATGAGAGTAGGTCCGACAGGTGTTTTTAGGATAAAAGAATTGAAAAGAGATGTCTATTTAGGGGTAACATGCTTTAGATTGCATATGCTACGTGTCGGCAGCCTTTTTACCCTTTTCTTGGTGAGAATTTTGTGCCTGTAGAATGATAGAATAATTCACATTATGAATTCTATTGATGAGAGAAGGCCGCATGGTATTCTGTGTTAGAACTTGTATGATTTGATGCATGCTGAGACTGTGGTTTAATATGTGCACGTACATGATAAAGGCATTAGGATATCCTGTACACCCGATGTGTTTGTTTCATGTTTACCGAACCATTACCCCTAGTTGCCCTGTTGAGCCTATTTACCCTTTCGTTTGTCCACCTAATGTGAGTTATTTGATACCGACCGTGAATGACAAATTATGAAAAAAAAAACAAAGAAAAGAAAAAAAAATATAGAAAAAGAAAAAGGAAAAAATAGAAGTGTTGTGAATATCGTTTATGTTCTTGGGTAGAAACCAACCTAAAAGTTTGTTATGTTTGCAAATAATGTTGTCACGGTTTGGTCGTTTGTTTGCTCGCCACATAAAAATATAAATATAAGCCGAAAATTTCCTACCTTAGCCTAAGCCCCAAAACCGAAAGTCCTTTTGATATGTGTCGTGTTATATGATACAGTGGAGGTTTGATTGTCATACAAGCCTATGACTACAGAATTGCATGTTTGGTTTTGAGTGTTATACATACTAGCACATTACACGCTAGTTCAGCTTTTAAACCGAGAGGAGAGTTGATTGTGAGGGGCGTGTAGCATGTGTTAGAATCCTAAGCATGTTAGTTTTGAATAGACAAGTCTTAAGTTTTATAAATTGTACGAATTTATTGTCGGACTGTCAATCTTGATTGTGTCAGTCTATGGAACGGGTATGACTTGGGACTCAAACTGTTGCATTGGTATAGGGGTTTAGAGGTGTTGTTATTGTGGTGAGTAGTTCCGGATTGGTTTGCTTGAGGACAATCAAAGGTAAGTGTGGGGATGTGATGGAGAGTGCAAAACACGAGTGTTAAGTGTGTTAAATTACGTATGTTATTGTGTTTTAAGTGATTACGCGTTGCGAGTATGATAACTACGGGTTTTTATGATTTTACAGGTAAAACGCGTAATATGGCGAGGTTAGAGAGTTTAGTGATGAAACGATACAAGCATGGCTGATTAGAAAGAGGTATCGCATTACTTGGGAACGTTTCGGACCGAATGATAACGTAATTGAGATTACACGTAGGTTACGGCTGAGTGTAAAAGGAGCGCACATGCTTTTGGGGTATTATAAAATTTCATCATCTAAGAATCAACATCATATATATGTGTTGATTTTTCGAACATTGGGAAACTACACACGTGCAAGGCCATTAAATCACAATACAAATATCAATATAAATATTATTCATCATCACAGGTAGCATATGCTAGACAATTTTGGACAACATATGCACATGGAGATTGGAACAAAAATAGAGGGTTGTTGGGCCGCATATTGGATTGGGCCACACATCCACGCAAACATTAGTGGCGGCAGATATTTGACTTCGGGGGGACTACGAAATTGGCAGCATCATTATCGATCATTAGGCAGCCGGACATCACTTTTCAGAGAGGAGACTCATCACCAACAACATCATTGTACATCATCATCGATCAACCACACCACTCAACCAATTCGATCATGCATTCAACCTCAGCTCGAGCCTGTGAAGATCAACCCACCAACATGCGCGGTTAACCCTCCAGTGAACACTCCAGGTGATGATTCTTGTATTTCACTTTTAATTTAGTTCTGTTTGTTTGAGAATTAGATTGTAATTAGGTGTTGACCGAATTGCATTCACATATATATATATATATATATATATATATATATACAATTTGTGCGACAGACAAATCCTGGTGATAACCAGAGAGACGTATTTATGTTGAATCTAATTGTGCCTTTGCTGATTGAATAATTATTTATGCTTGCGGTTAATATCTCTCTGATCAATTGGTATTATGCTAGGATCTTGTATAAGTAATTGGTTTATGTGACAGATTTACCATTTAATCAGTGGCATCCAAATAAACAATAATTAGATTATTAGGTGTTTACAGAATCTGAATCCCGGAGTGGTCACGTTCCTATCATTGTTTTCTCATTTTCACAATACTTATTCATAAAAATTACAAAAATAGATAAATTAGCAAATTTCATAAAGTAAGTTTAGATTAGTTAAATGGTATTACACTGACCACATGCTCCTCTGGATTCGATACCTGACTTACCCTGTCTATAGGTAATTTTAGGTTTTTGCATAGACCCGACGACAGTCTATCAAGTTAGGCCACCAATACAGGACCTTGAGGTCGTGATACATTTTATCAGCACCAGGATGTATCGAGTAGCGTGACTTGTGTGCTTCGTACATCACGAGTTCTCTGAGATTTCCATAAGATGGAATCCAAATGCGACCAGCAACGTAACGAATACCATGGTCCTTGAGTTCCAACTGTTTCTCCATACCCCGTAGGGATTCATCTGGGAGGTTTTCTGCCTTTAGTGCTTCATCCTGAGCATTGCGAATCTGACTGGGGAGGTTCGAGTGGATAGTGAGCTGTAAAGCACGAACACGCCTAGGTTTGGTTTCCTTCCTGCTAAGGGCGTCGGCCACAACATTAGCCTTGCCTGGGTGATACTTGATCGCGCATTCGTAGTCGTTAAGGAGTTCTACCAATCTTCGTTGCCTCATGTTCAACTCCTTCTGTTCCAAAATATACTGGAGGCTCTTGTGATCGGTGTAAATTGTGCACTTGGTACCGTACTAGTAATGCCTCCAAATCTTGAGTGCAAAAACGACCGCTCCGAGTTCCAAGTCTTGCGTCGTGTAGTTCCTCTCGTGGATCTTGATTTGTCGAGAAGCGTAAGCGATAACTTTCTCGCGTTGCATCAACACGCAACCGAGTCCATGAATAGATGCGTCGCAGTAAACCACAAAGTCGTCGGTACCTTCAGGTAACGAGAGAATAGGAGCACTACAGAGGTTATCCTTTAGCTCCTGAAAAGCAGACTCCTGAGCATCATTCCACTTGTAAGCAATACCCTTCTGAGTGAGAGTCGTGAGAGGTTGAGCAATCTTCAAAAATCCCTTGATGAATCTACGATAGTATCCTGCCAGTCCCAAGAATTGGCGAACTTCGGTCGGAGTCTTAGGTGTAGGCCAATTCTTTATGGAGTCGATCTTAGCTGGGTCGACGTGAATTCCGTCCTTATTGACCACGTTCCCAAGGAAATGGACTTCTCGAAGCCAGAAGTCACATTTCGAGAACTTAGCGTAAAGTTGCTCATCGCAAAGGAGTTCGAGAATAAGACGCAGGTGTTGTTCATGCTCCTCTGGACTTTTCAAGTAGATCAGGATGTCGTCGATAAACACAATCACAAACTCGTCGAGATAGGGTTTGCACAATCGGTTCATGAGATCCATAAAAATCGCAGGCGCGTTGGTCATCCCAAAGGGCATGACGAGAAACTCGTAGTGACCATAACGAGTCCTGAACGCGGTTTTGGAGATGTCTTCATCACGGACTCTTAGTTGATGATAACCTGATCGCAAATCGATCTTAGAGTAGTAGCTCGATCCTTGCAACTGGTCGAATAGATCGTCGATACGAGGGAGTGGGTAACGATTCTTGATGGTAACCTTGTTCAGCTCACGATAGTCGATGCACATACGGAATGTGCCATCTTTCTTTTTGACAAAGAGCACTGGTGCTCCCCAGGGCGACGAACTAGGACGGATAAATCCTTTATCCAACAGTTCCTGCAGTTGCGTAGAAAGTTCCTTTAGTTCAGCGGGGGCTAGTCGATAAGGCGCACGAGCTATATGTGCCGCTCCAGGAGTTAGCTCGATTTGAAATTCGACCTGACGGTGAGGAGGGAGTCCAGGTAATTCTTCAGGAAATACCTCGGGGTAGTCGCGTACAACTGGAAAATCTTCAATCCTCTTTTCCTTTTCCTGAGTGTCGGTGAAAAGTGCTAAGATAGCGGTGTGCCCCTTTCGTAAACACTTCTGGGCTTTTAAGAACGAGATGATGCCTGAGACTTCTACACCTTTGTCTCCTTGAACGATGAGGGGTTTGCCAGAAGGACGGGGGATACGAACCATTTTCTCTTGACAGAGGATTTCAGCCCGATGTTTGGATAACCAATCCATACCAATGACAACGTCGAAGCTTCCAAGAACGATGGGGAAAAGATCGATGCTAAAGGTCTGACCAGATAATACTAGTTTGCAGTTACTGATAACGTGTGAGGCCTCGATGTTTCTACCATTAGCTAACTCGACGATATGCTTAGAACTTAATAACGTAGGCATTCGCTTAAGCTTCTTACTAATAAGTAGGGATACATAGCTAGCATCGGCTCCAGAATCAAACAATACAGAAACATAACGATCATCGAGTAGGAACTTACCCACTACAACGTTGGGATCATTCCTAGATTCTCCAGCTCTAATCACGAAAACCCTTCCTCTTGCACCCTTTCCAGCATTGTTGTTGTTTGGATCGTTGTTCCCGTCACCCTGGTTGTTATTGCAGTTCTGGTTCAGTTCAGGGCAATCCCTTCGCATGTGCCCCGTTGCTCCACACTTGAAGCATCCACGGTTGTTTCCTTGCTGCTGTTGTGGTTGTTGCTGATTCTGCCTAGCTGGAAGCTGGCTCCTGCAGTCTTTGGCTTCGTGCCCCATCTTGTTGCATCGCTGACACTGACCTTTGCCACATGGCCCACTGTGGTGTCGGTTACACTTGTTACACTTGGGGTGGTTTCCTCGATAGCCACACTGTTGCTGAGAGCCCTTGTTGCTTTCAGTTTTCCTTTGCTGAGTTGGGGCCTGAGTGGGATTAGCATCCTTGCTCTGGTTTCCTTGCCACTTACGCTTGTTATCACCAGAAGTTCCAGCAGTAGCACTAATCCTTTTGGGCAGCTTGCCCTATTCCACAGCCTGATCAGTGAGTTTGTAAGCAAGACGGATAACTGGCTGAATGGTAGTGAGGTTAGCTGAAGTGACCAAGCTCTGGATTTCTAGAGCCAAACCTTTGATGTACAATTCGATCCTTCGATAAGCAGGTCGAGACATGTTTGGGCAGAGAGCAGCGTAGTCGTTGGACTGCTTGGTGTATGTCTCAATCTCTGATCCAACCATCTTAAGCTCGAAGTACTCGTTCTCGAGCTTGTGGATGTCATCCCTGTGACAGTACTCTTCCTTGATCATGTTCTTGAAATCTTCCCACGCAGTCGCATTAGCAGTTTCCAAACCTAACATCTGAATTTGCGCTTTCCACCATGAAAGCGCGTTTCCTTCAAGTGTACCAGTAGCAAACTTCACCCAATTAGCAGGGGGACACTCGCAGACAGCAAAAACAGCTTCGGCCTTCTCAATCCAGTGCAGAAGGCCTATGGCACCCTTAGTGCCATTGAAAGGGAGAGGCTTGCAATCCATGAAGGTCTTGAAAGTACAAACACGTGGTTGCGCAGGCGCATGGTGACCTGTTGTGAGAAGAGAAGCGAATAGGTTTAGGGGTGAAAAGACGATGCGGGGGTAGGATCTAAACATCCTAACATAACGAGTTTACCTCCAGGGTGAGCTGCGAAAGCTGCAGCCACCGTGTTGATCAGGTTAGTGAACTGAGCCTGAGTCATGTTAACGTTTCCTCTTCCGCGTCCACTCATTGTCTTCACAACCAGAAAACATAATATGAGTGCGATGTCGTAATGTAGCGAGAATGAGATAGAAGAGGGAGGTGTATACATCTAACTAGGCACACTAGTACGTATAGTAGAGCATAGACATAAAATAAACAAGCAAGTAAACACAAGTCCGAGCCATGAGGTCTAATACGTTGAGCCTTGCACTTGGAGTGTAGTGTCGTCGCGAGTCACGGGTTATAGTCTGGTTTTTCTCAAAAAGACTCTCTTTTTAAACCGAGTTCACTATAACCAATGGCTCTGATACCAATCTGTCACACCCTCAAAAACCACATGCGGAGTACTACCGCGAGGCGTGCGACTGACCAGGATCCAGCCACCAATTATACTGAGCCATTTAATTAATAATAGGAAAGTTCACCAACCATAAGGGTTAGTAAATATCATAGTTAAAGTTCAAAGGTTTTAAGTTCTAATAGTGGTTTAAGTAAGTAGCGGAAGCATAGGTAAAACAGTCTAAAACAAGTTCATAGTTCAAGTTTATAATAGAACCCAACACATGCGTTATGACGACCACTACACATCCCCAAGCTGCAAGCTCCTGAGTCACTGGGTACCTGCAAAGCATGCAGTAGGGTATCAACATAATGTTGGCGAGTTCACGAGTTTGTCCAGTTTTTAATTCCAAAAACTTGTTTCAACAGTTAATTTACTCATTTATACCATGCCAAGGGGAGCTACCCCTTATGTAAGCTACTAAACTGGTTTACAATACCGAATACTATGCAACCGTACGTTTCCGTAGAGTGCCCCGTTTGTCAATGTTCTATCATCATTGACGGTTTGCCAGAGTCTATTAGTTCACACCCGATCCCATACGCGGGCACGGTGTGAGGCTGGTGAGACCTAAATAGCGCTATCAACTAATAACCCGTTCGCCTGGCCCCGGCGACTAATCGGTATTAAGTAGTAGGGACTTGAGTGACAGAGTTTCGTTTAGTATTGCTTGTTGCATCCAATATAAACAGTAATTAACTTAGGGTCCCGCATAAGGGGAGAAAAGTAGGTTTGTATCCCTTACAAGGGGATAGCGTTTTTTTAAGTTCCGTTTCCCAACCACCGGGAACGCATGCTTTAACAGTTGTGAACTCACCTTGGGTTGCTCGGCAGATTAGTTTTCTTGGTCAAGCACGCTGGTCACCACGTCCTAACATGGTTACCAGTATGGGTCAGGTTTGGGTACAGAGAAGTCACGTATATTCTACACATAACTAACACATAGCATGCATGACATACAGTTATCCACTAAGTTATTGGGTCGGTTCTAATCCTTAAACAGTTGATCATAACAGCACATAGCAACAGTTAGCACAGATGCCAAGCCCAAAAACACTTTGTCACATATGGCGGCCCAATAACTGAGTCGGACAACCCAATCGAGACTAGGTGGTCTTGACTCGAGAACATGCGGTCTCGGGTCGCAACCAAGGGGTCTCGGGTTGCCAACTGAAGGTCTCGAGTGGTACATATATGAGTCGCAACCTTGTAGGTCTCGAGCCCGGTCTTGGGTCGAGATCAGGAGATCTCGAGTCGAGATCTTGCTGGTCTCGAGTCCTTGATGTCTGCTGCTTGGTCTCGAGTTTTCATGTAGATGGTCTCGAGTCGAAACCGGGGGTCTCGACTTACTTGTCTGATGAGGAGATCCTTCTAGAACCTCCGACGTACTATCCAATAGAATTGCAATATCATGATTTTATGTACTATCCAATCAAAATGCGCAAACATGTTCCCTTGTCTAATTCCTAAACAAAACGGATCAAACAAAGCATTTTCAAACATTCATATGAATATTCAAACTGTTCTTCCTTAGGGTTTTTCACATTCAATCAACATGTTCATCCTACACATAACCATGCATTATGTGGACAAGAATTATAACACATAATTTAGATACCAAGGCAATCTTGTAAGCCATCATCAAACAAAACATTTGTTCCATAATATCTAGCATAAATCGGATAGTCATAAACAATCCTAAACTATCATTCTTTTATCATTCAAAACATCTCACCAACATATTATCCTACAAAGATTCACACTTTTCACAAAGGAGGTCATGTTCATCCAAGCATGCATCATTAACAAACAAGAACCCGTTAATTCACACAACCACTTTCATCATACTTAAATAATAGTCACAATGCATATTATCACTTAATCATCATCTTTATCATACATTTACATGTGTTTGCAAGGAGACACTAACCGGCTAAGGATCTAGAGTGTAGAAGTGAATAGGTTTGATGTCCGATGATCCTCGAGTGGAAAACACAAGCTGATCCGAGAGCTTTCCGAGTAGAGAGAAGGAAGATTATGGTGATGTTTTAGGGTTTTTAGTGAGAGGAAGTGAATGAGGTGAGAGAGGATAAGAGAACGGAATGTTTGGGATTTGAAATGATGATTGCTAATGCATCAAAGGGGAAAGTCGGCTACCCTTAAGGGGGTTTTATACCCATTTCGGGTGGTGCACCCTAAATGGACTTCGAATGGGCTTCTCGGGTGCATGGCCCAACTGATGTGGGTCACTCGAGACCGAGTGGTCTCGAGTCATGTCCTTAGGGTCTCGGCTCACATAAATACACATATACATATATACATATATTACATACACATAACTTAATACAAGGATCACATAACACACCAAGATAATTCATAAACTTTCATTTAAAAATATATGTACACACAGTGCCAATACAAGAAGGTTGCTCGGGGAAAACCTAGAGTGTCACAAAACATCCCATCATCTGCAAAAATGGTGTCACGTCCAGGGGCGCAGCTTAGGCTACGTCCGAGGGGGCGCCCGACCCCTCATGAATAGTACTTTCCTATAGAAAATTTTTAGGTATATACGTTTCCACCCCCGGTTTCGAAAAAATTGGGGGGGGGGGGGGCGAAGCTTCGCCACTGGTCACGTCGAAGACGGGTGTAATCGTGAGGGTCAATGAGGCTAACTCCTTTTACACTCATTATTTTAATATTAACTAGGTTTATTCGCTCACGCGCGCTGCGCGTGGGAATCAGATTACCCAACACTCGGATTGTGTGTTTATTCTCACCGTCTTAAATACCTAACCGATCGGGTTGAGACAGACGTGTCCACTATCACCACCACCAACAATACAAAGCAATAAAACAACCCTTAACATCAAAATCATTGACACATCATACGACAGACAGATCACACACTAAAGAAAGCTTAATTATTAAATAGCTTAAAAAACAAATCTTTTGCAGCAAAGAAAGCTGAAGCTAGTATCTAAAATCTAATTTCAACTTCAAGTACAATTATCAATTATTATCATATATGTTGCATCAACAATAAAACATGCAAAATTCAAAACAAATAAGTCGTAGTTGATTAAAATTCTTCAATCAACAAAAGATAATGCATCTATTACATTGACCTCAAAACAAATGAACAAAGTAAACGGAGAAAAATGAGAGAATTAATAAAAAAAAGTCCTGCTGGGCAACCTTTGGGGTTTGGCCTCTCTCCTTACCTGCACATGCCATTGATCCGTGAACTTTACCTCTAATCAAATTGACACAATATTACAGTAATCTTAATGGAATGGACTGACTGGGTTCGGTTTCGGTCGTGAAGGAGATGTTAGGCAACAGTGGTGAGGGGTCATGGGGTTGGGTTGTTTACAACGGCTACCGGAGACGACAACAATGGTGATCGGTGGCGAAGGTTGGTGGCGGCAAACGGTAGTGTTGGTGTTGCTATCGGGAACAAACGTCGGTTTGAATGGCTCTATAAAGAGAATAGGCTAAAAATGTATCCATCGATGATGGTGCTGAGTCTTCGATACTCTCTTGGATGAACGGATGTACGCAAAAGATCGCCTCTGGTGCGGTCCCTTTCTCTTTCTATCGTCCCCTCTTTCTCTATTTCTTCTTGGAATTACCTTATCCGCTGGAAAGACACTTCCGGTCAATAAACTTCATCATTAATACGGAACCCCCATCGTAAACACAAACACAATAAATTATAATCGTAAGAAACCTAATTTAAATCTAGATGCTTACCAGATTGCCGACGACACCCTTACAACCCACCATCGGCAATTGCCACCTACCAGCGTTCGAAGAGCGTTTCCGACTTCGCCATCCGTAATGCCGACGTGCCTTCGATTTAAGGTGATTTTGAAACCATATTGTTCGATTAGGGTGTTTTGGATATGGCGAGCTTTAGCGATTGCAGTGACAACGGAAGTAAAAACACCTCCTCACACTCTTGTCGATCCGGGCGGCGACCCTCTATAGGCTCTCTTTCTCTCTCTTTCTCTCATCTCTTTCTATCCCCAAAATCCAAATACTGCATGTTTGGAAACAAATGAGAAACTAAAAGGAACTCAAAGGACACGTATGTGGACACTTGACTGTAAGAACCAAACGCACATCACAAAAAGCATACAAAACAACATACCAATTCACAATAAAACATGAACGCAGAGTCGCAGACTGTACAACCACCTAAAGCATTAGAATGTTGCAAATTAACTATAACAATCCTCATATTGCTACATTCACATTACCACAAACAACAATGTAAACTTCAAATATAAACCCTAAAACACCAAAATAAAAAGAAGAGGCGACAACAACCCACGACATGGTTATCATACAATTCTTGAACTTTAGCACCCACTACACAGATTCCACTTCACATTTTATTAGAATAGTTGTAAACATTCATCAATTTAAATATATAAAGACTTTTTGGTATCCCAAACTGAAACTAAGAACTCAAGAAAACGGGTACCGTAACTTTGCCGGACCTTCACCGGAACCCTAGCATATTCTCTACGCCGCTAATCACCACCGGAAACGCACCCTGATTCCGTCACCACCGGAACCGCACCCTGAATCCGGCACCACCGCACATGTCCGTTAACACAGTGGGTCCGATCGGAATGGTGAGCATGAACTCCCCCGCTTTCATGGCCCCAAGGCGCTGCCGCCATCACCGCTGGTGGCCGGTTTCCGTGGCGGCAGAAACCCAATTCGTTGGACCTCAGACCACCGTTGCCCCATACTGTCGTCTTCCACGCTGCACGTACTCCATGCCGGCGATTCTGGTTTGGTGTTCACCCTCCGGTCACCACCCCTCCTCTGTCTCCCTTTTTCCTTTCTCTGTATTCCCGCGCTCTCTCATCTGGAGCAAAACCCTTTTGAAGGGATGAGAGGCGAAATTCCCAAAACACCCTGTTACTGTTCAAATTACTGTTCAAATACTTCAATTTTTAATATGTAGTATAATAAAGAACATGTTTTCCATTCTAGATTCCTATGGTTGTCTGATACTGCCGACTTTCACCATATTCATAATTTTTTTCTCAACTATTCATGATGGAATGGTTCATAATTGCTTGAGAAAAAAAAAATATCTCGGGTATGTTGTCTTCGTTTTCCCTCGGTAGTGGTAGAGATAAATGGAAATGGTTGGGTGATCCAACGGGTCTCTTTTCGGTGAAATCGGTCAAGGAGTTACTCGTTCATAACAGATGTGATCCGAATGTTTATGCGATTGATTGGTGTAAATGGGTCCCTTTGAAGTGTAATATTTTCGTTTGGAGAATGGAACTGAACCGCATTCCGACGTATGACGTTTTATACCATAGGGGTATTATTAATCAAATCGGGTCATGCTCTCTTTGTGGCTGCGAAACCGAGTCAGTTGATCATCTTTTTATTTCGTGCCAATTTGTGGATCTTATATGGCAAAAGGTGAGTAGATGGTGTCACATCCCGATGATTTATGCGTTCTCTATTAGAGACTTGTTGGAAATTCATAAGTTTAGTAGGTTGGGCCTGACAGAAAAAAAGATCTTACAGGGCATTATTATTATTGCTTGCTGGTGCATTTGGATGGCCAGAAATAAAGTGATTTTTTCAGGATCCCGGGTTTGTGCGGAAGAAGTTTTAGCGAATTAAGATCTTTGGGGTTCTTTTGGCTGAAACATAGGTCGTCTTTTCAATCCATCCGGTGGAGTAATTGGTGTAAATTTGTAATTATGTAACCTCTGTTTTTTTTTTGTTTGTTGTTTGTTCCGGCTCGGTTTTCGGGTTCGGCTGTTTGTTTAATGAAAGTTTATTTTCAAAAAAAAATTTGCTTGAGAAAAAGATTGCTTGTCAATATGATATTGTTAAATGTATATGTCATTCTTTTCTTGTAAAACTAAACAAAAATAATTCAATGGCTTTAATAACACGGTACTTATTGAACATTAATTTTAACCATCTACATGGAAAATAATACGAATAAATTACAGTATTCGATCATATATATGTTAAGAAAATGTTAAATTGTCCGATGTAAGGATCATTAAACGTATGGTTGATATTGTTCAACCTTTAAAAGGATTATTAAAAAATTCGCTTAATTCATACAAATATACACAATTTTTTTGCATTACCAGCTACATTTAAAATCTAAACTTTTTCTCTATAAGATGATGTGTAATGGGGCGGTATATCAATCTCACCCATAGCGCCACATAGCGTCTGGGCACACGAAAACAGGCGGAGCTACGGGGTCTCAAAACGTTAGGGGCGCTATGTTGATAGCGGCGTGAAGGAGGAGAGTTTCAAAATTTTGACCAATCAAAAATGGTTAAGTGTTTTTTAATTAATTAATAAAAATGAAAATTAATAATTAGGTAATGATGGGTACGGGCTTTATGACTACACGCTCTAGTGATATAACGTCTCATAAAGACCTGTATGACGTGACGCACCACTTGTCACATAATGCCCCCATAAGGACTTTATGACTACACATGACCTAAACCCTTCTTCAAGTTACCCACGTTGTTTCTAAACATCTTCATAAGTTGTTAAATCAACTTATTTATTATATTAGCTGTTGTTGTGCTAAAAGAAAAGCTTATTTATTAGATATTACAATAAATCAACTGAGTTTACATTATTTTTTAGACATGCTCTTGCACTTGAAAATGTACCAAGTTATGAACAAAAGTGAAAAACTAAGTCATAACAAATTATTCTAATTAAAGCTTCAAATTTAAAATGAATCTTGCTACAGTTACACTAGAAAGCATATAATCAAATTATCTTGAAACTTCACCCTTCACCAAACTCCAATTATTATTATTTTTATGCATTTCAACTATAAGAGTTTTTATTATTTATGCAGATCTATAACTTGTAAGCTCGTCTTGTTTATTTGGACAGGACAAATTATTATGCTCTCATTGATATCATTAATCAAATCAAATGTGTACTTTAGGAATATAGAGGAAGTATTTTTGTATTCTCCGTTTTATGTGTCTAATTCATTTTTATTATGTTAATAAGAAATTAAAGTGTATGTGGTCATGCTAACGAGCTGGTGGTGAAGTGTTAAGGGACAGATATATGTTTCATGTGACCCAGATTTAATTCTTGTCCTCATCATTTAGATTCTGTGGCACCTGGTAATTATGAGAGACCATGCGAGTAGACGGCGATCGCTAGTTCGATCCTTGAACTGAGCGGGTTTTACCTCACTAAATTGTTGTGCCTTCGTGCGAGTGTTTACGGGTTTCGGCCAAGGTGAGGGTTTTCCCCGGTTCAGAGGCGAATGTATCCTGATTAGTGAATTTCGTCGGTAGACTATTTAAAAGATTTGTTTACCGTTTAAAAAATGTACGAAATCACAATTTTCATGATATAAATTATCAACACATTGTTGCATTGTGTTGTTGTACCCCAATCATAGGGTGTTTTTCAAAAAAAATTGTGATTCTTCACTTTTAACCCAAAGATTTTCATCTTTTGTATTTTAACCCTCTTAATTTGTTTACTTTTAACTCAAAACTTTTCATCTTTTGTAATTTAACCCAAAACTTTTTTATTTACAACTTTGTGTAACACCTCGAAAATTCACGTCCTATAATGTGTTGACACGTGTCATAAAGTTTGAACGTGTGAAAGAATGTTATAAAAGGACTAGAGTTGACAAACATGGAAAGTATGTGATATACGGATTCTAAGTGTCAACAGTGAATAAATATACTTCATAATAACCCTACATGATGTTTATAACATCAAACGAATAAATCATGGATCATACGAAGCTAAAAGTGAGAGATTACAAACTACAGGGGTTAAATGTGTCAACATGTTAAAGATATACCTCTGAGTGACCTTTTGACGAACCCGAAGCTTTGTAAATGTAAATTATGCTCATTAGAATACGCGATATAAATTTCATAAAGTTTCGTTATCGTATGAGAAAGTTATGATCAAATTCGTGTGCGAGGGGTTAAAGTGCAAACGTTGAAAGATAAGACTTTTCGGGTTAACCGGAAGTGTTCGGGGACTTGGCAAAGTGGGTATAAGTCCTAAAGCCCTTGTGGGTAAATAATAAGGGGTCAAAATGCAAGAATTAAGCTTGGTTGACCTTTCGGAGCACCAAGAGCCAGGGATGCAAACTGAAAAATGGAAGAATTGCCCCTGAGGAGGGCTAGCGGTGCGCTACATCAGAAGCGTAGCGGTGCGCTAGCCATGCCCAGATGCAGCAGTTTGGCTTTTGGCTGTTTTAAAGGTTGCAACTGATCTTTAATCGATTTTCCTCATCACCCTTGGCCCCTAAACACTCCTTAAACATGTAGGACACATGTTGATCAGTTGTGGTAAGTAATAGACCTAGTTGTCAACATCTTATGGTGATTAAAATCACTATATAAAGGCTTTAAGTTGCAACATTTCAATCACACCTTCATCTGCAATTGAGGAGCCTTTCTGGAGCTTCAAAGCAGACCCAAGCCCTTCCTAATCAAGCTTAGGACCTTGGTAAGTTTGCTAAACCTTTCTTGATTAAGTTTTAGCTTAGTTTTAGCTTAAAAGTCAAACCGTCGTAATTAACGGTTGACTTTAAGATTAATCACTAATGGTCCAGTGATTAGTCAAAGTGAAAGTAGTTATAGGATGGTATTTATGTGGGTAATAAAACCCCAAAAGGGTTTCCCCTGATCACCATCCTAAGCAGGTCAAATGTCGGGTCAAACCTTTACTTAAAAAGTCAACATAATGCTTAAAATGTCATTTATGCATAATTAGCTATATAGAACATATATAACCTGTTTGAACATTGTTATAACTTAGAAATAAGTGTAAGAACATGTCCCAACATGTTCAACCCGACTATTTCCTGTTTAGACCCGGTTCGGAACCGAAAGTCACATAGTTTGACTTTCTCGTTGACTTTCAGTTCTGAACCGTTTGGGCATATTTTAGAAATGCCTCAGAGCTTTAATTGGATTAGGATACATGTTAGAACAACCCTCTGTGATCATACACCTTGGTTCACTAGTTATCCAATTAATATGCATATTTCCGTTAATTGCTCATACGTTGACCGTTATGCCCTTATTACCTTAAATCATGATTTATGAAAATGTAAAAGTGTAGAAACCTTAGTTACTGATATATAAACTTGTATGCAAAGTTTGACATCAGTTTGACTTGTAGATTAAGAGTTATGCTCATTGTCGCTAAATTAAAGCTTTATGTTAACAAAATGGCGTAATTAGTGTATAGCCTAGTTAAACATACTTTTTGATATCAAATCTTTTACCCACTGATGTAATATATTATTTTGGGATTTTTAAAGATTTGTAATCAATTTTAGGCCGAGCATAACTAGTAGTCGTAGGCTTAATCCGGTAATTGTCGGTTTTGCCCTTACGGGCCATAAAATGAGTTTTACTTATCTAAACGACTCCAAACCTTTTGCTACTGATCACATATGTTAAATAAATTATTTTAAGCCTTCTGGAAATATAAAAATATCAGATTTAAGTATAGAACCCGGAAATGGCCTTTAATCGCCATAATTAGCGTTTTTAACGCATAGTATGTCTTAAAATCATATTGGACATACCCGGGTTGATACCTACTGATATATGAGGCAAATGATGATATTTTAACAGTAAGCAAAGGTTGATAAACTCAGACTTCGTTTTTGAGCTTTTCGGCTTATGTGAAATTACCAAAATACCCCTACGGGGCATAGTTTGGTTAAAGATGATAAATTTCACATATAAGCTTTAGCCTACTGATATAACTTATCAAATTGAGTATGTTTGCTGTTTACATCAGACCTGTAACTCAGTTAAACAATTTAAACTCTTTTACAAACTTTAAAATGACCAAACTACCCCTACGGGGCATAGTTTGTGTTTAAATTAGTTCGGGGCATAACGAAAGACATCCTACTGACGTCACAACATATTTGAAACATATTAACTTAGGAAACCTGTATATGGCTCTTACGGATACCCGCTACGCTTATTTCGCGTTCGGTTCGGTTTATGTAACACGTTTACATAAATTAGCCGAAACGGGTCAAACCTTATCGGTTTTATCTCAAAATCCAGAATGTGAATAATAAACCCATATTAAACAAGTCTTCAAACTTGTCGGGTCTAAATCACATTCTATCCGGTCTTCGCTTAATCATGCGTCTGAACCGTATCTTCCTGTAAGACTAACCGGTCTAAGCTTAGACTTAATTAAAGACACGTTAGCATTCTAATTAATTATTTATACCATCATTCCAGACTAGAGCTTTCCGGTAAATGGTACCTACGCTTACTTAAGTGAATACGACTGAGTTATTAATTTCTGATATTTAAGACAGGAGCTAGCTCAGGTAAATACTCTTAACTTATTTTCCCTATACGGGCTTGGGATACGGTACTATAAAAGTACCGCTTGGTCGGGTGTATGTAGTCATTGAATCGGATTGTGATTGATGTACTTACATAACCTGTTTAATATGTATTATTTTATTTTATTTGGTGTATGGCCTTTGGGGGTTAATGACCATGTCCCGGATATCCTTGGCATCATTTTACGAAATGGCCACGACCTAAGCACGGGGTGTAGGCATACACCTGGCAGCTGCATTATGTAAAAACTGGTAATCCACTCGAAGGTATCATCCCTGTGGGCATTATACCGGAACTGGTAATCCACTTAGGGGATGATAGCCTGTGGGCATTATACCTGTGGCGTGTCCGTTAATCTAGTCCGGCCCTACAAACCGGCCCTGAATGGACGACAAATAAGTAAAACTGTATACAAGATTATATACAAATAATTTTCCCAAGTTATAAAAGATTAATTTTGCCTCTGTGCATTTTAATCAAAGTGTCAAAAGGTTTTGTGCCTGGTGCATCTAAATCAATTTTCTTAAACTCTTTTCAAATGAGTCGGTTGAGTGTATTTACCAGTGAAAACTGACGTATTTTCCAAAAAGGCTAAATGCAGGTACTATACGAACTTGGCTGGATAATTCTCCTTAGCATCAATAGAAGTCTCACAAGCTTAAGATGCCTAAAAGTCTGTTGAACTATTGTTTCCCTTTTATGTTCGATCCTTCTGTGGATAAACTTCCGGATATTGTGACAGTTGATATCACAATAATAAATTCGGTTGTATTATATTTTCAATTGCTTCCGCTGTGCTTAATAATATTGTGTTGTTTGACTATTATGTTGCCAACCATGACGTCACGATACTCCCCACCGGGCCCACCGGTGACACGTGGAAATCGGGGTGTGACAGGTTGGTATCAGAGCCAACACTGAGTGAATTAAACACTAGCCTTAGTGTTTAATCTCAGTTACACAATTGCACAATTCTAAACTTCTGAGTCTAGACTTAACATAGGATTATTCTCAAATCCTAATATGGAAATTTTGCTTCCAAAATTTTTGGATACGTCGCCAAGCGAGGAAGCTGAACTAGGGATTCTCCACAACCGGAGCCTTGAAATGCTGAGCTTCGTACAGCGACCAAGATGAGACGTGCAACCAAGGAGAAAGCATTTAGGAATTGAATGAAGAAGAAACTCCTCTGCTGAAAATCGTTTCCTTATTAGTCCTTATAAGGACATAATTATCTTTTAGTCCCTACGAGGACAACATTATTCTTTTCAAGTCCCGCTTAGGGCAACTTAATACTTTTATTTTATATTGTGGAATGATTAAGTTTAAACTTTCATTCTAAACAAGAATATTAAATAAATGGAAAAATAATATTTCCTTTTTGCATGATCTACCATTAATAAAATGGCAAAAATCTAAAAGGGCAAGACCTAGCTTCGGGTCATATTAAGATCGGCCAAGATGGCAGTTCCGCAATTTAGATTCAGATCCATATTTACACCTCAATTTAAAATTGTTCTGCGTTAATTATAAATTAAGAATCTTAAGTGTGCAACCTAGCCACGGGTCAATTATAAGACCGGGCCAAGATGGTAAGACCTGTTTAAAAAAAGATTCAATTCCCTGTTAACATCTTAAAACATGTTAACACTCCTGGCAGATGTGATTCAATTAAAATCACACACGTCATTTTTATATAGGATCCTTCAAAAGATTCCTAACCCAGTTTAATGATCCCCGAATCCTGGGTTTATGTCATCAATTAAGATGATCATATTTTAACCATACGTGGTAATATAGTGCCTACGGGCCCTGCTCATTTCCATATGAGCCAATATACAGTGGTAGCTATGACTCCCTGTCAGATAAAGGTAATGAACTAGGTTCAAACCTCAAATGCTTTGATTCTCTGAAATCCTAGCATATAATTTATAATTGTCTACGTGACTAGGCCTATTGTGCCAATATACTTTCATGCTTTGATTCTCTGAAATCATAGCTTAAAATTTACAAATGTCCTTGTGACTAGGCCTATTGTGCCAATATACTTTCATGCTTTGATTCTCTGAAATCATAGCTTATAAGTTATATATGTCCTTGTGACTAAGCCAGTTGTGCTAATATACTTAAAGACCTTGATTCTCTGAAATCATGGCTTATAATTTAAAATTTTGTCCTTGTGACTAGGCCTTTTGTGCTATAAAATAAAACTGTTATTATTGCTTTAATTCTCTGAAATCATAAGCTTATAATTTATAAATGTCCATGTGACCAGGCCATTGGGTGCCACTAATAAAACTGTTAATGTTTTATAATTAGGATAAATTATAATAGAAATCCTAAATAAATATGATTAATAAATTAACCAAATATGGTCTCTGTTTACCATGGTTAATGAATTTCCCTAAGGGGCAATCCAGTAATAAACATCTCTTATAAGGGAAGTGCCTACGGGCTATAGTTAATGTCCTCTGAGACTAAAAACAGTGGTAGCCTACAGCTCCCTGTCAAGAAAAGGTAATGGACTTTGATTCAAACCTTAAGGCCACGATTCTCTGAAATCATGGCTTATAAAATTTAACCTGTCTACGCGACAAGGCCATTGGTGCTATTATTAACTTATGAATTAGGATTTATGATAAAAATCCTGGATAAGATAAATATCCTTCCTTCTCTGTCAGTATGCAATTGAAGGGAATCTTAAAGGTGAAACCTAGCCTACGCGGCCAAGATGGTGAAACCTACTCAAGGGATTCAGATCCTTGTTAACACCTAGGAATGTGTTAGCACTCTTGACAAATGTGATTCGAGAAAATCACAACAGTCATCCTTATATTGGATTCTTCCAATTCTCAAATCTAGCCTAGTGATCTAGGAATCATGGCTTATATCATCCTATAAGATGATCATAATATAAACATCCGTTAGTGATGAAGTGCCTACGGACTAAACTTGTTGTCCGATAAGACAACGACAGTGGTGGTCTTTGACCTCCTGTCTAAAATGTTGGACTATGTCCAAACATAATAGTCTATGTGATCAATGCGATCATGACTAATATCATCTAATACGATGATCATATTACTTAACATCCTTTAGTGATGTCTTGCCTACGGGCTATAATATATTGTCCATTTGAGACATTGACATTGTTATCTTTATGATTCCTTGTCTAAGGTGGTGAGCTATGCTCAAGCCAAATAGTCAATATGATTAATACAATCATGACTTATAGCATCTAATAGGATGAACAAATTATAAACATCCATGAGTGATGTTTTCGCCTATGGGCCAAATTATACTGTCCATGTGTGACAAAGACATTGTGATCGTTACGATTCCCTGTCCAAGGTGGTGAGCTATGCTCTAGCCTAATAGTTCATATGATCAATGCGATCATGAAAAAAAAAATGGTGGAACTGGCCGTCCCCGGAATCGAACCTGGGTCTAGGCCGGCCGCACCCTTTCGCGCGCCTAGCCAACTGAGCTAGGTGCCTAGTTTGTGAAAATCTCCATTCTAATTAAATATAAGCACTTGTGCAATAAACTTCCTTATCATTTATCAATGATAATTTCTGCTAAGTGTCCTGTTTTAATACAGGCAATCGTAAATCTTCATGAACCATAAACTTAGCAAATTTTTATTATCATCCACAAGGGATAACTACCAAGGAAACCATAGTAACCGATTCTTATAGATCGGCAAGGAATTCTCCAGAAAATCTAAGAGCACTCTTTCTTTGCATAGAGTGCGACAACATATGTTATTTTAATTATTTTCTTCATTGTTTTCTATCACCTGCGAATGCCAAACTATGTTTGATAGAAGTGTCATATGAGGATTGGCGTATCCTAGTGTGTCCCATAGATTATTTCCATGTCTGATCAGCATGGAGGTTTAATGCATGGAACCCCTGAGATATCCCAATGGTCATACTGTACTAATGTTAACTAATGGTATTCAAAGAAGATATCCAGAATAGAATTGTCCAAATACATATTCCCTGGTAAAGAAATATGTGGACTTATAACATAAATGTGTCACATATTAGACACAAGCGTTGTTGGGTGAACTGGAGCCTGAGATATGGAAACTCTCTGTAATCTCCTCGTATCTTAACTATCTTCTTCTAAGATTACCCTGTTTACCATGAGGGACAGGTAGGATTAAGATTTATATCTCATTTAAAGGCTGCATTATTATGAAATCCCCAAGACAACTAGTACCATATTGGCAGAATCAAAAACCCTGGTTAAGTAAGTAATAAAGGTATAGATTCATATAGCCTAACTCGATATTCTGAGAGTTTTATGTTATTAAATAAGAAAGACGGTTCATATTGCTTATGCATACATGCCGCAACCCTAATTAGGCAACGATTAAGAATTTCCATCAGCTACCCAGGATCTAAGGGAAAACTATTGGTGGATAGGCTTGAAGAAGTCTGTGGCCACCTATGTAGCTAAATGCTTGACAAGTGCGCAAGTCAAAGCCGAGCATTAGAAACCATCAGGTTTGCTACAACAGCCTGAACTTCCTACGTGGGAGTGGGAAATGGTAACTATGGATTTTATTACCAAGTTACCCAAGAAAAGGAAAGGAAATGATACGTTATGAGTTATAGTTGACAGACTGACTAAGTCAGCTCATTTCTTACCCATCAAGGAGACTTACAGCTCCGATGTGTTAGCCCAGTTATACGTTGATAAGATTGTAGCCTTACATGGCATACCTGTGTCTATTATCTCTGACCGAGATACTAGGTACACGTCACATTTTAGGAAGAATTTCCAACAATCTTTGGGCACACGTTTGGATTTTAGTACGGCCTACCATCCTCAGACTGACGGTCAGAGTGAGCGTACTATTCAAACGTTAGAAGACATGCTACTTGCATGTGCGATCGATTTGGGTGGTAGTTAGGATAAGAACCTACCGTTAATCGAATTCTCCTACAACAGTAGCTACCATACCAGCATTAAGGCTGCGCCTTTTGAGGCATTAATCGGTAGAAAGTGTAGAGCGCCCATTTGTTGGGCAGAAGTTGGAGATGTCCAGTTATCAGGACCAGAGATAGTGTTCGAGACGACGGACAAGATTGTCCAGATTCGTGACCGTCTCGAAGCTGCCCGGGATAGGCAGAAGAGATACGCTGATCCAAGCGTAAGGATTTTCACTTCGAAGTAGGTGACAAGGTCCTACTTAAAGTGTCACCCTGGAAAGGAGTGATGCAGTTTGGTAAGAAAGGCAAACTAAGCCCGAGATACATAGGACCTGTCGAGGTTATCGAACGTGTCGGGTCAGTTGCCTATAAGTTAAACTTACCGGAAGAGCTCAGTGGAATTCACAATGTGTTCCACATCTGCAATCTGAAGAAGTGTTTCGCTGACGAATCACTGGTAATACCCCATACAGATATAGACGAGAGCTTAAAAATTGTTGAAAAACCTTTGTCGATTGAAGATCGACAGGTAAAGAAGCTTCGAAGGAAGTATGTACCTATTGTTTAGGTCAAATGGGATGCCAGTAGAGGTCCCGAATTCACGTGAGAGGTTGAATCCACGATGAAAGAAAAATACCCTTACTTATTTCAGTAAATCTCGGGTCGAGATTTATTTTAAGGGGGTGAGGATGTAACACCTCGAAAATTCACGTCCTATAATGTGTTGACACGTGTCATAAAGTTTGAACGTGTGAAAGAATGTTATAAAAGGACTAGAGTTGACAAACATGGAAAGTATGTGATATACGGATTCTAAGTGTCAACAGTGAATAAATATACTTCATAATAACCCTACATGATGTTTATAACATCAAACGAATAAATCATGGATCATACGAAGCTAAAAGTGAGAGATTACAAACTACAGGGGTTAAATGTGTCAACATGTTAAAGATATACCTCTGAGTGACCTTTTGACGAACCCGAAGCTTTGTAAATGTAAATTATGCTCATTAGAATACGCGATATAAATTTCATAAAGTTTCGTTATCGTATGAGAAAGTTATGATCAAATTCGTGTGCGAGGGGTTAAAGTGCAAACGTTGAAAGATAAGACTTTTCGGGTTAACCGGAAGTGTTCGGGGACTTGGCAAAGTGGGTATAAGTCCTAAAGCCCTTGTGGGTAAATAATAAGGGGTCAAAATGCAAGAATTAAGCTTGGTTGACCTTTCGGAGCACCAAGAGCCAGGGATGCAAACTGAAAAATGGAAGAATTGCCCCTGAGGAGGGCTAGCGGTGCGCTACATCAGAAGCGTAGCGGTGCGCTAGCCATGCCCAGATGCAGCAGTTTGGCTTTTGGCTGTTTTAAAGGTTGCAACTGATCTTTAATCGATTTTCCTCATCACCCTTGGCCCCTAAACACTCCCTAAACATGTAGGACACATGTTGATCAGTTGTGGTAAGTAATAGACCTAGTTGTCAACATCTTATGGTGATTAAAATCACTATATAAAGGCTTTAAGTTGCAACATTTCAATCACACCTTCATCTGCAATTGAGGAGCCTTTCTGGAGCTTCAAAGCAGACCCAAGCCCTTCCTAATCAAGCTTAGGACCTTGGTAAGTTTGCTAAACCTTTCTTGATTAAGTTTTAGCTTAGTTTTAGCTTAAAAGTCAAACCGTCGTAATTAACGGTTGACTTTAAGATTAATCACTAATGGTCCAGAGATTAGTCAAAGTGAAAGTAGTTATAGGATGGTATTTATGTGGGTAATAAAACCCCAAAAGGGTTTCCCCTGATCACCATCCTAAGCAGGTCAAATGTCGGGTCAAACCTTTACTTAAAAAGTCAACATAATGCTTAAAATGTCATTTATGCATAATTAGCTATATAGAACATATATAACCTGTTTGAACATTGTTATAACTTAGAAATAAGTGTAAGAACATGTCCCAACATGTTCAACCCGACTATTTCCTGTTTAGACCCGGTTCGGAACCGAAAGTCACATAGTTTGACTTTCTCGTTGACTTTCAGTTCTGAACCGTTTGGGCATATTTTAGAAATGCCTCAGAGCTTTAATTGGATTAGGATACATGTTAGAACAACCCTCTGTGATCATACACCTTGGTTCACTAGTTATCCAATTAATATGCATATTTCCGTTAATTGCTCATACGTTGACCGTTATGCCCTTATTACCTTAAATCATGATTTATGAAAATGTAAAAGTGTAGAAACCTTAGTTACTGATATATAAACTTGTATGCAAAGTTTGACATCAGTTTGACTTGTAGATTAAGAGTTATGCTCATTGTCGCTAAATTAAAGCTTTATGTTAACAAAATGGCGTAATTAGTGTATAGCCTAGTTAAACATACTTTTTGATATCAAATCTTTTACCCACTGATGTAATATATTATTTTGGGATTTTTAAAGATTTTTAATCAATTTTAGGCCGAGCATAACTAGTAGTCGTAGGCTTAATCCGGTAATTGTCGGTTTTGCCCTTACGGGCCATAAAATGAGTTTTACTTATCTAAACGACTCCAAACCTTTTGCTACTGATCACATATGTTAAATAAATTATTTTAAGCCTTCTGGAAATATAAAAATATCAGATTTAAGTATAGAACCCGGAAATGGCCTTTAATCGCCATAATTAGCGTTTTTAACGCATAGTATGTCTTAAAATCATATTGGACATACCCGGGTTGATACCTACTGATATATGAGGCAAATGATGATATTTTAACAGTAAGCAAAGGTTGATAAACTCAGACTTCGTTTTTGAGCTTTTCGGCTTATGTGAAATTACCAAAATACCCCTACGGGGCATAGTTTGGTTAAAGATGATAAATTTCACATATAAGCTTTAGCCTACTGATATAACTTATCAAATTGAGTATGTTTGCTGTTTACATCAGACCTGTAACTCAGTTAAACAATTTAAACTCTTTTACAAACTTTAAAATGACCAAACTACCCCTACGGGGCATAGTTTGTGTTTAAATTAGTTCGGGGCATAACGAAAGACATCCTACTGACGTCACAACATATTTGAAGCATATTAACTTAGGAAACCTGTATATGGCTCTTACGGATACCCGCTACGCTTATTTCGCGTTCGGTTCGGTTTATGTAACACGTTTACATAAATTAGCCGAAACGAGTCAAACCTTATCGGTTTTATCTCAAAATCCAGAATGTGAATAATAAACCCATATTAAACAAGTCTTCAAACTTGTCGGGTCTAAATCACATTCTATCCGGTCTTCGCTTAATCATGCGTCTGAACCGTATCTTCCTGTAAGACTAACCGGTCTAAGCTTAGACTTAATTAAAGACACGTTAGCATTCTAATTAATTATTTATACCATCATTCCAGACTAGAGCTTTCCGGTAAATGGTACCTACGCTTACTTAAGTGAATACGACTGAGTTATTAATTTCTGATATTTAAGACAGGAGCTAGCTCAGGTAAATACTCTTAACTTATTTTCCCTATACGGGCTTGGGATACGGTACTATAAAAGTACCGCTTGGTCGGGTGTATGTAGTCATTGAATCGGATTGTGATTGATGTACTTACATAACCTGTTTAATATGTATTATTTTATTTTATTTGGTGTATGGCCTTTGGGGGTTAATGACCATGTCCCGGATATCCTTGGCATCATTTTACGAAATGGCCACGACCTAAGCACGGGGTGTAGGCATACACCTGGCAGCTGCATTATGTAAAAACTGGTAATCCACTCGAAGGTATCATCCCTGTGGGCATTATACCGGAACTGGTAATCCACTTAGGGGATGGTAGCCTGTGGGCATTATACCTGTGGCGTGTCTGTTAATCTAGTCCGGCCCTACAAACCGGCCCTGAATGGACGACAAATAAGTAAAACTGTATACAAGATTATATACAAATAATTTTC